>JAPKLY010000029.1:1150492-1338414 GCA_026898435.1 Prunella vulgaris
CAAAACAAACACACACTTTTACTATTCATCAAGGTTTTCACATCTCAGGATTTCAAAGTCATGACTTCCCACGACCCCCTTAATCCCAAAACAAACGTACCCGAAGGGATTTGGATGTTT
Source organism: Prunella vulgaris (assembly GCA_026898435.1). Lineage (NCBI taxonomy): Eukaryota > Viridiplantae > Streptophyta > Magnoliopsida > Lamiales > Lamiaceae > Prunella > Prunella vulgaris. The sequence goes on from JAPKLY010000029.1 coordinate 1,150,613, forward strand.
TGTTATATATATGGGCAATGTATCATTGTATTGTGCAACGTTTTGTAATTTTTTTAGTATAATTTGTTTCAATAAAATAAATAAGTTTGATAATATTATTTATTTTATTAAATAATGTTAAAAATGAAGCAGATGTATGGTAAAATCTGATTTACACAACATCAACTCATAATTCATGTTTAATATCATATTCAGCAGATGGACGGACTTTCGAGTTCAATTATTTAAATTAAATCAAAATTTGTTTTTAAAATAATATTGTGATGAAATCTGCAAATGATTTGGAGATTTATCCCAAACATTATAAATTTTGCACATTAAAATAATGTTCATTCAATAAAAATTGTTTATTAAATGAATATAAAGCGAATGAATGCGGTGGTGCATTTTCTGATGTGAAACGTGGGGCTATTAGCGTCATTTTATCCATCAATGCGATATATAACAGCTTTTAAATGCGAAATTCTTATTATGGATTGGGTTGTTGAAATGGTCTCGAGAGGCGGAACGGAACTACAAAGTCGTTTAGTCAAACAACATAAACGTGGTTTGACCCCTTTTTTTAGACAGTTTCCTATAAAATAAAAGAATAAGTCTTATGTACACCAGTTACACGGAGCAATTCAAGTTCATTTTTAAAAAAATACACAATTTATTACTGAAAAGTTGCACAAATTATTACTGAAAAATTACACAATAAAAGATACACTTTTCAGTAATAACATGTGTAACTTTTAAAAAATGAACTTGAGTTGCACCGTGTAACTGGTGCATACAAGACTAATCCAAAATAAAAATAGTACTTCCTCCCAATTTATTTTTAGGGAAAATACACATTTTTGTCCTGTAAATTTCGTTAACTTTGATTTTTGTCCTTTTAAGTTATTTTCGTTCTTTAACTTACCCAAAATTATAGTTTTCGTTCATAACTTAAGAGAACAAAAAATATAATTTTTCCTAAGTTAAATGACGAAAACAAAATTCAAAACTTAAGAGGACGAAAACAAAAGTTAACGAAACTTACGGGACAAAAATGTGTATTTTCCCTTATTTTTATATAAAATGACACACATATGAAATAATTTACTTTGAAAATATAATATTTTTTGGAATATAAAAATTTATTAGAATATTAAAAAATATAAAAATAATTTTAAAATGAAAGGAATAAATAAAATATGTACACCTACATTACGATAAAATTCTGAAACAACGACTGTTATTTCTCAATGTATAATACTCCCTCTGTTCCACAGGAATTTGCACATTTTCCTTACTGGGACGTCCCACACAAATTTGCACACTACCAAAAAAGGAAATATTGATTTACGTGCACACTCACAAACCTTTACACATATTTACCCATATGCTACTACTTTATATATAAAACAATTTTTCTTAAAAAATGTGTCGTCCCGTAGGGTGCAAATTCCTACGGGACGGAAGGAGTATCACTTTATCACTTGACTTTAATTGAATGAGACAAAAAAAATAATCCTCTCGTGCGCCAAGTTGTATCGTGAAAATTTAAATATATTTTTTAAAAATTGCATTAAATATTATTAAAACATTACACATAATATTACTGAAAAATATATTTTTAAAAATACAATTTTTAATAATACATGAATTTTTTAAAAATATACTTAAATTTAACAGTGTATCTGGTGCATGCAAGACTAAAGTCAACAAAAGTATATTTTTATTTATAGTTATTAATGGAATAAATATAATTTAAAAATATTTATAAAAAATAAATGAGAAATTAAAATAAGACAGAAGAATTATTACTTTCTTGCCTCGAGATTGCTATCTAATTACAATATTGATATGCATTGACTAAAATTAATTCTGACGCAATTAACATTCATGTATTCAAACATGTGTCGAGCTAATTAAATGGAGTTGGGAACCAGACAAGATTAATAAAACAATTTGAGCGCCTTTTATGCTATACTAGTGAAGGTGCACCTCAAGAATTGAGGTGGTCATCCAGGCTGTAATGTTACTCTGAAAAATAATACTCCCTCCCTCCAAACATTTTTTTTTATAGGTGGAGTTTCACGTATATTAAGAAAAAGTGAAGTGTGTGAGTGTAAAATTAAATAATAAAATATAAAAAAATATACTTTATTGACTTTTGTGAGTGTGAGTTGTTTCCTTTTTTGGGGTGTGAAGAAAGATTTGGGACGTCCATATAAGGAAAGTGGGAAGTTTATCTTGGGACAGAGGGAGTATTAAAGTAAAAATAGGCTGCATTTTGGGTATCAAAATATTCATGGAAAAATATACACAAAATCATAAGTTTTTAATACTAAAAAGCGTATGTAAATTATCAGTTGAGTTCAAAATATTCCAATTGCATCGAACTTCAGGGCAAATAGTGATAGGATAATCACATGACTGTTGAATTCCTCGCACAAAAGCTGTAGACGAGCCGGACTGTTCTTTGGACATCTTTCAATAAAACAAAATGCCTAAAAGGAAAGATCTTCTCTAAAAAAGATAGTATACACCAATTTGAGATTTTCGCCGGTCTTCTTTCTTGAAAATATTAATTGAAATACAATATTAAAGAACATAAAGAAAAAAAAATACACTCAAACACAAGATATGATTTCTTTCATTTCATTATTAAAGAAGATAAAAAAGGAATTACACTCAAACACAAGACATGTCTTCTTTCACATATGAGAAAGACACAGGCAAACAAGCAAAAATATAGTAGTCAAGCATAATGTTTCAACATCTTCTTTGAAGCCACATGAACAATCATATCTAGCTAAACTTCTATTTAAACTGGAAATTCAGAACTTTGAAGCACAGTCAGACCAAATTATGTTCGTGGAAGAAAGAATCCAAAAGAACCATATAACAAACTAAATAAAATTTGTCAATCCGACACAAATAAAAAAAACAATTCAATTTTTCTACCTAAAAGCCCAGAATCTGTCAAATTATCAATTTGAAATACAAGAATTATTGAATTTAGATCAAATAAGCGGGATATAAGAATCCAACTGAAAGAAAAATCAACAACAAAATACAGGAATGGCTAGTAAATAGCCACGATCTACGACAACAATTGTTTGTACAGAGATGTGCGTATGATACAGGGTCGAGATTGTGTGGCCTTGTCTTATACTTACTATGTCTAGGTGTTTTATCCTTGGCAAATATGGCTTATACTACCATCTCTGCCACATGTGAATTTCTAGTTATTTCATCTGGATTTTCCCCGGGTTTCGCCTTCGGGCTTGGTCCTGACTTCGGAGCCTCAACGTTGTGATCCTTGGCTCTGGCTTTCTCTAGCGTGACTGCTTTATACTCAATTCTCTTTTTTTAGCTCTTGCTTCTGCTATAAGATAATTAGTTATATTAATATAATTAATTTTTTTATTTAATAAATATTCCCTTCGTCTCAAGACTACTTTCATAGTTGTTATGGGCACGCGAATCAAAGAAAAGTGAGTATGTGAGTGAAAATTTATAATATAATAAAAAAAGATGTATTTTATTGACTTTTGTGAGTGTAAATAGTTACATTTTTAGGTGTGTGAAAGTAGAGTTGAGAAGTCCAAATAAGACAAGTGTGAAAGTAGTCTTGAGACGTAGGGAATAGTTAAATACACAAGAGAACTAGAGTTTGCTTAATAAGCAAAGCCCAACAGTACTTAGAGGTTGTTTGGTTTGAGACTATTGTAGATGAATAATAGTAATTAAAGTCATAGTGTGTGTTTGGAATGACTCTACTATGACTTTGATTCCCAAAAATTAAGGAATCAACTATACTTTAGCTATATGAGAATGATGCGGATGAAGCTCGCGGGCTAAAGAATGCTTACAATCGTGCAAGGCGAGCCCGAATGAAGAAGACGGGTCAGGCCCAGCGAGAGGAATGACAAAATGAAGAAGAAAGCCCATGCGAATGAAAAGAGAGCCCACGTCGATGACTTGCAATTAATTTATGATTTTAGTCCCTTATTTTTATTTTATCATTATCTAGTAGGAATATCTTTTTATATTATTGCTATATTGTTTCCTAGATGTTAGCAGGTAGTTAGGATTTGATTTCCGTATAAGAACCCATGTAGAGAAAGTTTGAATTATCAATTAATTATCTTGAATCATATCTTGCAAAATATTTGCGAATCCAAGGCTTGCTGACCTGAGTCAGAGTCGTGGATCATTGAATTGGGTTGTGGTTCTCATCAGAGAACTATGACTTTCAACCATACTTTTTCCATTCCTATATCCTTTCTATTCCTTACAATTATACCAAACGACCCCTTAAACTACTAAATAGTTTATATTCCATGCTTGAGATGTTTTAGATTCATGATACTGCACCACCAGTTTAGGTTCATTAAAATAACTTTAATTTTACGTTTTCATAATTTTTTTTTTCTGTTTTTCTATCACATTTACTAGTATTATAATTTTAACTCTTGTCTTATTTTGCATGCCCATGATATATGAGATGTTTATAAAGAGAAAGGGTTATAAAATTTTGTAGTGTATACTATGATGTAAATGATGGAGTACGTGCAATTCATGACCAATTCACAAACTTAGTCAAGTATTTAATCAATCAATTACTCGATTAAAATAATTTAAAATTCGCTTGATGTTCTATTTCACGTCGCTAAAACAAAATTTTGTTTAAACCATTATTTATTGGGCACCAATATTATCCTCCCCTTTTTTTTTAAATACTTCACCCCCTTGATTTTTCATTTTTAAAATAATTTTTAAAAGACAAAAGTACCCCCTTAAATATATTTACCTAAATTGTAAACAGATTATTTCACCCTCCCCTCATCTTGTTCATACCTAGAATAATTCAATTTGCTCATTTTGGGAGAAAAATTCGAACACAATTTATTTAATTTGAACAAAAATTTCGAACATCATATTCTCAACATGGTTTTTGACACAAGATGATAATAGTTCTTCATATATACATGAAAGTGTTCGTATTATTTTTTTTCGAAGAATTTTTGTGTTTGTTTGAGTGTATTTGTTAGTTTTTAAGTATATTGATATTTTTTTAGTATTATACATATTGTAGCAATGAATATATGCTTTCCAAACAAGTTTCGCATTTTTAATTTCATGATTTTTTGTATACATATGTTCAGCTCTGGTTGGTGGAACATTTGTCAAATGTTCGAAAAAAATTTCGAACATTTATCAAATGTTCAGAAATTTTTTCGAACATTTGCCATATGTTCATTATTTTTTTCGAACATTGAGTGAAAGAAAAGGGGTGAAGTTACAAGAATAATTTTTACTTGAAAAGAATATGGGTATTTTTGAAAAGTATGATCGATGAACTGAATATTTATGATGGTAAAGTACTAAAAAGGGGGAGGGGAATATCCGGATCCTTATTTATTTGGTTAAAATCTTAATTGGGATTTTCACAATTTGACATTCTTTGCTAACAAAAGATAATAAATCTAAATTATTCATATATAAGTTTCATATAACCCAGTTACATATTGTTACTTCCTCGGTTCCGTAGAAATTTACACCCTATAGAATGACACATTTTTAAGTAAAATGTGTTTTATATATAAAGTAATGACATAATGGATAAATATATGTATGAATTTGTGCACGTAAATCAATATTTTTTAATTGTGTGCAAATTTGTGTGAGACGTCCAAATAAAGAAAGTATGCAAATTCTTGTGAAACATGAGGAATACTTTTTAAAAGATACAGGTTATATACATTCCTATATTTTAAAAATACACCCCTTCAATATTTTTTTATAAATAAAAATAATAAAATATAATATTACCCTTTTTGTAATTTAACCAAAATAGATTTTAAATTTAATGGCCCATTTGAGAATTTGGCCCAAGTTAAAATTTGAATGTTGAGTTGGGCCTTGGCTACTATCTACAAAAGCGTGGGCTGTTCTATACAAATGGGCTGGGCTGATGAACCCTAAACCAAGAGGTCCAATAGATGTACACGTGGCGGCTATTAAAATTGGCGTGCACAAGAATCAACAGGTCCCAGAAGCATCTCAGCCTTTTCCCATCCCCTCCGTCCAATTCATCTCCAGTATCGGTTTCTTCAATTCCTTGCAATTCTGTTCGAGTTCTCTGGTTTATTCTCCACTCTTCAGACGCCACGAATCCCCTCGAAAAGGATCGAAGCTTCGTGTGTCTGCTTTTCAAAGTATTCTATTCTCTTTCACTTTCACTGTATTGCAGATCTGAAGGGAAAATTGAGCTTCTTTTGATTCTGCTGTAGATATATTATTTTTCTGTTGAGGGTTCATCGATTGACTTGTTTCTCTCTCTTTTTGCAGGCCAATTCAGGAATCTCATCACGCGTTGCGGTTGTTTAGAGGATCGTAAATATGGTATGCTTGATTTTTAGTTCGAAATTGCTTTTCGGTTTTTATGGAGTTTACGAATTTGTCGTGTAATTTCTGATCGAAAGACTAGTACATATTCTTCTATGATGGAATTGCCTATTTCCGATATTTATAAAGCTATGATTTTACTGCTCGCTACTGTAGTAAAGTTGATGGCCTCGGCCTTTGGCTGTTTTCAGTATATTATGCTTTGTTTAGTTTCGTATGTCATACCCCCTTGACATTAAAATTGTGCTTATGAATTAGTAAAGATGATGGGGTTTGGGATTCGAAAACCCAAGTTATGTTTGTTTTGTATTTGGAACACATTCGCACTCTGTCCCTTCACCTACTACATCATCTCCTTATTTCAAATGTGATTCACCCAATCATCCATTCGTCGAATACAAAACTTTTCATACTAATAATGATACTGCACATATCATATCTTAAAATAACATTATTCAGTACGAATTCCAGAGTTCATCTTAAAATCAACATAGATTTCCTTGGAAACTGTTATTATGGTGCTAAGATATAGTGAAAATAAAGAATTGGCAATGCCCTGCAGTATAAATTCCACCCGTTCCCATTTGTACTGGTCATAGTTTTGATCTGCTGGTTTCTTTTAATGTTATGCATTTCAGTTTTTTGATGGATATGGATACCATGGAACATCATTTGAGCAAACATACCGGTGTTACCCTGCGTCTTTCATTGATAAGGTTGGTCTGCTTTCTTTTGCCGTGTCGAATCTGATTGCTGTTATTTTTGCTGTGGTATATTTTGTTAGTGTTAATTTTTTTAATTTTCAATGTTTTTTTTTTTAATTTTCAATGATGCCTTGAGTGGGCTTTCAAGGGATAAAGTTTGCTGCTTCTTCTTTTCTTCTGTCTTTCCTTAGGACTTTGGGTAGTGTTAGAAATATATTTTGTGGATGAAAAAACTGATGCATAAGTCATGGTCACTATTCTGAATAATGTTGAACTTTAATATATTTTGTTAGTGTTAATTTTTTTAATTTTCAATGTTTTTTTTTTTTTTAAATTTTCAATGATGCCTTGAGTGCGCTTTCAAGGGATAAAGTTTGCTGCTTCTTCTTTTCTTCTGTCTTTCCTTAAGACTTTGGGTAGTGTTAGAAATGTATTTTGTGGATGAAAAAACTGATGCATAAGTCATGGTCACTATTCTGAATAATGTTTTAATATTTTTTCCTTTATTTTGATTTCTTCCTCATGCTCTCTCTTATTGTGTTGCAGGCGCAGATAGAAAATGGAGATAAAGGTAATTTATCTTTTTATAAAAGTTTGGGAAGTTAGAAGTTTTGTCCATTAAATAATGTCTTATCTTTTCATGGGTTTGTTCCTTTTCAGTTATCATGCCTCCCTCAGCACTTGACCGTCTTGGTTAGTTACTCTAGCCTTTTCACATGGCTTGTCATTACTAGTGATCTTGCATTTTGTTGCAATTAAAATTTTGATTTAACTTAGTCATTGACCCTGTGCTTCAGCCTCACTTCATATTGATTACCCTATGTTATTTGAGCTCCGAAATGGTGCTACTGAGCGTGTTTCACATTGTGGGGTTCTGGAATTTATTGCCGAAGAAGGCATGATATATATGCCATACTGGGTAGGTGACATTCGCTTTAATTTGATCACTTTTGACTTTTGAAGTGCACCTAATAATTAATTTATCTTTGCTGTAGATGATGGAGAATTTACTGTTACAAGAAGGAGACTTTGTGCGAGTTAAAAATGTGACTCTTCCAAAGGGTACATATGTAAAACTGCAGCCTCATACGAAGGATTTCTTGGATATTTCCAATCCAAAAGCCATGTGAGTGCATCTGAATTTGTTTGCTGAAATACATAACTACTGGCCGCAGTCTAGTTTCTTGGGTTTTGGCACCTTTAGAAACGTTCCTTCGCATTAGTACACTATTGCATATCTGCACTAATAGAATATTGCTATACTCCCTCCGTCCCGTAGGAATTTGCACCCTACGGGACGGCACATTTTTTAAGAAAAAACAGTTTTATATATAAAGTAGTGGTATATGGGTAAATATGTGTAAAGGTTTATGAGTGTGCACGTAAATCAATGCTTCCTTTTTTAGTAGTGTGCAAATTTGTGTGGGACGTCGAAGTAAGGAAAGTGTGCAAATTCCTGCGGGACGGAGGGAGTATTTGTTTATGTGATTTGTACACATCAATGCTGCATTCTCAACATATTTTAAATTATAAGTTCAAAAGGATTGAATGCCTATTTGTCTGCTCTGAGTGTGCGGTTTTGGCTGGTGATTTTCTTGATAGCAAGTACATAGTGCCACAAAAACTAATATTATTAGAAAGCTCAGGCCTAGGTTAACATACAAATTTTGAAAAGAATTGTGCACGTGGAAGATTATATTCAGATTCATTCACGTTGAGGCATGTTAATGTTCCTGAATGCTAGTGATGGATTATGCTAAAATGGAATGTTTATACTACTATTTTCTCGAGTAGTGGACTTCTCAGTTTTGGTTTCTAATTTAAAATTTCTTCATGCAGCTTGGAGACAACATTGAGGAATTTTTCTTGCTTGACAACAGGGGATAGTATCATGGTGGCATATAATAATAAAAAATACTACATAGATATCATTGAGGCAAAGCCATCTCATGCAATTAGTATTATTGAAACTGACTGTGAAGTGGACTTTGCCCCTCCTCTTGACTACAAGGAACCAGAAAAACCTGCTGTATCCATTCCAACAGGCAAAGCATCAGCTGAAGGTCCTTTTCCTCTCTGTTCTATAATTCGTTTTATCTTAATTGAGGGCCCTACAATTGGTATCACTGATCAAATACCCCTGTACTTGTGTTCACAACATAGATATAATTGCCCACTTTAGTCCTCTTATTCAATATCATTTTACCCTTCAGATTAGATGTGTGTTCATGCTGATGCATTGATATGACAGAAGTTCTTTTTTACTAACATCATTATGCTGTTATTAGATGAAACTGAGTGCCTATGTGGCATCATTTATATCCAGTGAATTGTATTTTTCTTATGAGTTATGAATAAAGCCCAAGTGCTTATGTTTTTTGTCTCATTACTGAAAATGCTATACGATGTTTTCAACATTAATGAAAAAGCTATGTGATGTTTTGTACTTTACTTTAGATATTATTTTCTTGGGAAAAACTTGTCAAGGGCATCTAAAGATTCATTTACTGCCCTTTTTGGTGGTGTATTCAGGTCAGGAGCCTCCTGCTGAGCCCGAACCAAAATTTAATCCGTTTACTGGGTCTGGAAGACGATTGGATGGGAAACCTTTGAAAACCCAGCCTCCACCATTGTCATCAACTGGGTCCCACGACAAGAGACCCAATGGTTCTGGTGCAGGAGGAACAGCTACTGCCTCCAGTTCCAGCTCACAGAGCACCAGTCGTCAATCTCAGGGAAAGCTAGTCTTTGGTTCTAACGCTAGCCGCCCTGGGGACCCACAAAAGGTTCATCACGCCCCTTGCAAATGATATGATGTGAATTTTGCTGTTAATTTTCTGAAAAAAATTTTCCCGTTCAATAGGATACTGCAAAAGTGGCTAAGCCTGAGCCTCCGAAGAATGAAGAGCCAAAATTCCAGCCGTTTAGTGGAAAGAAGTATTCATTGAGGGGTTGATTGTATGTCAATCTGCAAACATAGCTTATCTGGTTGATGTTTTGTCAATCTCTGAAACAAGGGATTGTTTGTAAATCTCTCTGCTATTACTATTTATGCCATTTATATGGTTACCAATTTCTGGGCCTCAGAACTAGTTAAAACTGAGTTTCTGTTGCAAATATGAAAAGGAAAACGTAGAATTCTGACACCCTTTTGATTCAATGATGTTTCAGTTGAATTATTATTTATTGCAACTTGCATGAAAGACCAGCTACTCTCTCCGTCCTTGTTCTTGGTTGATGCATAGTATTAGTACTCGTTTGCTCATGATAAAAATTTATTATGTATTGTCATATATGGATTGGATCAATTTTTTCATGAAGCAATAATAAATTATTAAATATATATTCATAAAGCAAAATAGTCTGCCTATCTTCTACTTGTTCTTGAGGAATTCACCGTGTATCAAGTGCCTAAAATTTATCCTTGAAAATTCTCCCGGATGGCTCTCCTGATTGTCAAGAACTCGTGGTTTTCATGTATGTTATTATGAAGATTTTGTTGATGTTTTGAAATAGGAGAAACAAATCTTTCGTAACAAATCGATCTGTTTGATGATTTCAATATAAAGAAGGAAGTTTTATGTTTTAAATCATAAGATAGTCATCTTTTTTTTCTTTTTACAAATAAAGTAAAAGTGTCAGAGTTGTCGATATGTTTTTGACTTATTTTTTTTCTTCGTTGAACCAACTGCTTTATTGAAATTGAATGGAAGTAGAAATTAATTAGCAATTCAATTTGAACAATTTAATTAAGGAATTGACAAGAAAAAGTGTAGTAAAATTGACTTATAGATTTACCAGCTGCAGCACCGGCACAAGCATGATCAGGGGCGGATTTATATAGAGGCAAGACATGGCAAATGTCCTACCTTAATATTTTTATTATTATATTTTTAAATATTATGTGTTTAATTATAAAAAATTAAATATATTAATCGTCCTATACATATTTTTGTTTGTTGGACCTTTAAATTAGAATTTAGTTAACAAATTTTCTAGATAATTTTTTATTCATAAATTATATTGTTAATGAAATTACACACAATTCAGAATCTAACAAACTCAATCATCAATATATATTATTAATGTTTTGATATTAAGCATGTCTCTCGTAAACTCGAGTTCACATGAACTCGTATCACTATTACGTGTAATCATTATCATTATTATTCATATATATATTATCAATGTTATAAAAATATACTTGTTTTTTAACAGTGATAGTGAATATATATAACAGTGATAGTGTATACACATGACAGTGATAATTGATAAACCCGAGTTCACTGTAAACTCAGGTTCATACAATTTTTTTTCTATATTATATTAACTATCAATTGTTTTCTAATGGCATAATGCAGTAAAAGGTCCTCTAAAATATTAATTTTTGTTTTTAAAGACTGCTAAGTTATTTAAGAATGAGTAAGTATTGTGTGAAAGTGATTCATATCATAAACCACTTTTTAACAAGGCAAAAAAAAAAAATCATAAATATAAACCTTATATCACAAAGTGGTTTATATCATGAAAATAATTTATATAATACTTTAAGAATATATTTTTAATTTTAAAATTCTTATATAATCTTTGTTTCATAAGACATCTGGCTATGAAAACGCAAGCTAAGTCCTTTTTATATTTTACCTTTAAAATATGATGAATTACAATGTTATTATATTCATTACATTTAAAATTAAATTTTAATACAGTAGTTGTCTATAATGACCTGTAAAATTATTTTAACATTCTTACTGTATGTATAGAGAATATACAAAATTTTTAAATTTGTGTCTTAGCTGGATAAAAATCCTGCGTTCGCCCCTTACCATGATGATGAAGAAGCTTAAACTTTTTGGCGAAAGAAAAATTAATCTGGAAATAGTCAAAATTAAAGGGGCATACCATGTACCCTTATGCAAATCACTCAATAATTTTCACTTTTAATAGTATTTAGTTGATTTTTAATATTGTTGATAAAAATTTAAATACTTTTAATAAAAATAAAAACTTATATAAAAATTTCTACTGTAGAAATTACTAAAAATAAATTAAAAAAATATATAAAAGGCGGAATAACCCTACTTTTAATTTCACACGAGCAACAGTATTCGGCGGGACGGAATAACCCTCCTTTTAATTTCACGAGAGCCGCAATATTGGGCGGTACGGTAATGTTAATGCTAATAGATTACTTATATTCATGCTAACAGATTTCATACTATCTTTTTTTTTTTTTTTTCATGCATTTCTATGTGGTAATGTTAATGTTTTTTTTAATATTATTCAATAAATTTAAAATTTTATTTTTAATTTGTTTACTATATAAACAGATGCATGTTACTATAAGAAAAAATGTATGTTACTTTCCGAACTAAATATTATTATTTTATGTATATTTATTTATTTGTATAAAATAAATATTTTTTCATGGAATATAAGAGAAATGTGTATTAATATAAGAAAAAATATTAGTGTTTTCATAAATATTTATTTATTTTTATAAAAATAATTATTTTTTAATATAATAACTCATATAAAATAGTAAAAAGTGTGTTATTATATGAATCAATATATCTAATTTTAAAGGGATGATGATTAAATTAAAAACACATATTTATGCTTATAAAAATACATTTTGTTCTTATAGTAACACACATTTGCCCATATAGTAACACAAACTGGAGAACAAATATGTGTTACTATTAGAGCAAATATGTGTTACCATCTTATAAATGTTGTTATTTTACATATATTCATTTTTTTTATAGAAATAAATAATTTTTTACATAATGCAACAGCAAAATGTGTGTTACTATAAGAACAAATATTGATTATTCATAAATATTTATTTATTTTTATATAAATAATTATTTTTTTCATATAATAATATATGTATTACATGAAACATATACTTAGATTTAAAGGGATGATGAATAAATTAAGAAATACATATTTATTCTCATAAAAATATATTTTACTCATATAGTAATACACATTTACCATATAGTAACACAAAATGAGAGACCAATGTGTGTTACTATTAGAGCAAATGTGTGTTACTATCTTATAAAATGTTGTTATTTTACATATATTCATTTATTTTTGTAGAATAAATAATTTTTCACATAATGCAAGAGTAAAATGTATGATACTATAAGAACAAATATTGATTATTCACAAAATTTTATTTATTTTTAGAGAGATAATTTTTTTTTCCATATAATAACATATGTATTACATGAAATAATATACCTAGATTTAAAGGGATGATGAATAAATTAAGAAACACATATTTACTCTCATAAAAATATATTTTGTCCTTATAATAACACACATTTGTCCATATAGTAACACTAACTGGGAGACAAATGTGTGTTACTATGAGAGCAAATGTGTGTTACTGTAAAATTAAATGTGTGTTACAATATGTATAAATATTTATTTATAACATAATATTAAATGAATATATTTTAATCTACACAATAATTAAAAAAAACTATAAAAAAAAGTGTTTGCCAACCGTGAGGGGAGGGAAAATGATATGTATGGGTGAAGAGGGCCATTAGTATGCATGGGCTGGAGGGGCATTAGCATGTATGTCGTGCGAAGGAAACAGCGAAACGTCATAAGCCATTAGCGAAAATTGATGATCTTCATTTGCGAAAATTGGTGATCCTCAGCTAAGGGCATTACCGTCTTTTACTTTCTTTTAAATAAAATTTCTACCGTACATATTTCTACGCAAGTGTTGCTCTTTATTGAAATATTTGATATTTTAAAATAGTTTTATAATAAATTTATTATGAATAATACTTATACAAAATTTTATAAGAAACTATTTACTGAAAATTTATCGATGAAAATTACATCAGCAATATATATATAGTATTCATAGAATTTAATATTTTTATTTAGAGCTTGTTTAACTTATATATATATATATATTATATATTCCCATCGAATATGTAATAAACAAAAAAATTAAGCCTCCCCTGAAAACCCGACCAACACACTTCCCCAGCCGAAATAACAAGTGTGTTTGTCTTAGTTTGTAAATGGGTGTAGCAAATTCACTTTTCTTGTTACTAGGTTTCTTTGTGTAAAGCTCTATTCCTTTGTCAGAATTCTTGGATGACCAGAGACACTTGTGATATCATCGTATATTTTAAAATAAGCAAATTACAGCTATTTAAACTCATCTTACAATATATTTGAATATAGCACACTTCCAATGATAAAATTTTATTATGTATGTAAATTTTAAAATTGATTGCAAAAATAGGGTGATTTGTTTGATAATTTATAAAAATGGAGTGATTTCCTATTTGATCGATTCTGAGGAAGGCTACTGGAACAAATTTGAGTTGTGCTCCCAATGTTCGGAATGGGCCACCTCAAAAGAAAGAAAAGTTTGAGAAGTCTGGTGGCCAGGTGCGCGCGCACACATAAAGTAGTTATTGCTGGACTTAGTGCAACTTTTTCTTTAGTTGTCCAATCCAAATCGCCTCCTAGCTGAGCGACTGGGAAACCCACATCGGATTTGTTTCAGTCGTCTTCCCAGAGCGACAAACTTTATTTTGACAAAGGTTCAAACTATCATTCCATTTTTGCAACTACATTTGAAAATTCACAATAATTAAATAAATTTGCTTTCCACCAGAACATATCTTTGCAAATAGAGTTGGAAAATTGTGAAGATAAAAGTGTTTATATTTACATTGTTTTGCTTGTCTATTTGGTGTTTTGGTTGCCAAAATTTCAGCGCAAGGACCTCGAATAAACATGAGAGTACGATTTCCACAATTTTTTACCATGTCTGCAAGTAGCATAAAGAATCAACTTTATAGCAAGGATAATCATTTAACTACGTTCAATTTACCTTTTTATAAACTCATGTCCCTCAGTATCTCCTGTCAAGATGATCCTCATCCTACCATACTCCACCATTAGAGTTATTTGAATCATTAAAAACTTAAATGAGATTAAAGTAAACAATTCACAATTATTTAAATTCAAGTTCATCTGAATCTTAATGAATTTCTTCATTGTTATTTTACATGTACATTTTTCCATGAACGGTGCTGTTGGCATCAATTGCTCTGATCCTAGAGTGATTGACTCAGAATGCTCATGTTTTAGGCTTAATTTTGTCAGTTTCTTTTGATAATTCACAGATTTGAAATCTTGAGTAGCTGTATTGCCTATCTTTGCTTTGATTAGCAGGTCTAAAATCCAATTCTTGGAAATTCAATAAACAGAAATGACTGTTCATGTAGTAAATTGGCATATGGAGCTCAAATGAGCTTCTATAGATAGAACTCTAGCTGAATTTGGAGCATATATATATTTCTGATGTGTCTACACTTCCCTCTGCTGATCATATTATCTTGTGCATTTTGCATTTTTGTATTAAATTCTGGGGGAACTGCTTGGATCAATTTTTAGTTTGTGCACTCTAGCATTTATTGTTGAGGCTACACCTTTGAATTGGGAGTTGGATATACTTCTGTGAAATTTTATAGGTTTCTTTGGCCTGTAATTTTCGACTCCAGAAGTCTGGTGATAACCAGGTTCGAGTTTGTGGTGTTTTGTTGCTTATGCCTACACAATTGACGTGTAGGATTAGCCTTCAATGCTTTAATGAAGTAAATAGAGGATTGTCGTTTGTTGCTTATGCATAATTGAGGATTAGCCTTGGATGTTATAGCACCAACGTATCGATAAGGTTGATCGAATGACTTAGGTGCTTCGATTTGGGTATATGTTTATCAGGAACTAAGTATAACGATGGGCATCAGGACTCAGTATGTATGCTTTCTCTTGATGTTCCATTTCCTCTTCACATTTAACAAAGAGAAGAATAGTTAATAGCCCACAGATCACTTTTCATTGTTTTACTTGGGAGATTATATGTTTGTGTTACAACATGATGATAGTAATGCCTTGGAATCATGAGGGATATGTGGCTACTTAGCAGCAACATACTGATATAAGCAACTTCCGAAGCCGAAATAACTACTGCGTTTGTAAATGGGTGTGGCAAATTCACCTTTTCTGTTACTAGGTTTCTTTGTGTAAAGCTCTATTCCTTTGTCGCATTCTTGGATGACCAGACAGACACTTGTGAGATCATCGTATATTATAAAATAAGCAAATTACAGCTATTTAAATTCATCTTACAATATATTTGAATATAGCACACTTCCACTGGCAAATTTATATATGTATGTAATTTTTACAATGTGATTGCAAAAATGGGGTGATTTGCTTCTGAGGAAGGCTACCGGAACAAATTTGAGGTCCGAAATGGGCCATCTTGAAAGAAAGAAAAGTCGTGGTTTATATTAGTGCATACACTACATTTACATGATAGTTAGAGGGACTCTTGCGCGCGGCGCACAAAGTAGTTATTGCCGGACGTTGTGCAACTTTTTCTTTAGTTGTCTAATCCAAATCGCCTCCTAGACGAGCGACTGGAAACCCACATCGGATTTGTTTCAGTCGTCTTCTCGGAGTGACCAACTTTATTTTGACAAAGGTTCAAACTATCATTCCATTTTTGCAACTACATTTGAAAATTTACAAAAATTAAATAAATTTGCTTTCTACCAGAACATATATTTGCAAATATATTTGGAAATTTGTGAAGATAATATGGAGTGTTTAGATTTACATTGTTTTGCTTGTCTATTTTGGTGTTTTGGTTGCCAAAATTTCAGAACAACGACCTCGAATAAACATGAGGACACGATTTCCACAATATGTTACCATATCTGTGAGCTGCATAAAGAATGAACTTTATAGCAAGGATAATCATTTAACTACGTCCAATTTATAAACTCATGTCCCTCAGTGTCTCCTGTCAAGATGTTCCTACCATACTCCACCATTTAATATTACAACATCTTCTAACAGAAGATTCATTGTGTGAATATTTAGTAATGTATTATACACATATGAAACTTATTGTGTGAATACGCATTTAGAGCTTCTACGCTTTGTGATATGCTATATCATACTCAGTCTTTCTTCAGTTTGTTAACAACATCTATACCACAGGACATTCCTCTACTAAAAACTGGCTTATAAACTCGGTCCCAACCTCCGTCGAAAAAACGTAGTAATATGAAATTTTGTGATTGAGATGCCTACTACAGGGATGGGTTTTGGAGACTGCGAAATATCTCAACTGAAGTGAAAGGGGAGAGAGTGTGCACAGAAAATTGATGTGAAATTCATACAATTGATAATCTTTTGAATAAAATGATGTTAATTTAAAAATTGAGAAATTTATTTGAAATATAATTATAAATTTATTGTATTTGCATTTAACTCTAAAAAAAAAAAACATACTACTAAAATAAGCTAGGGCACGACTGTCCGTATTTGAGACTCAAATGCAACTCGCGAGGCAACTCAAATGAGTCAGACAATAACGGAAACTCTTTAAATCACACACACAAGAAGCACAACTACGTCAGGATCCGAGTGAATTGAGATTAACAAAGCATAGCCGTTGATTGCCCATTTCAAAACGTTACAGGGATCTACTATTTTCATCAAAGAGACGTCCAAACGAATCGACCTACCTTGACCTTCCCATATATATGCCCCCCTCTGACCGGACCCACCACGTAGCAGCCAATTCTCACGTAGTCTGACTGAACGTTTTGATTTGTATTTGCTTCCAATTTATTTTATCTGGTTTTGTTTCCAATCATTTCAGGTAGATAATTTATTTTGTATTTTATCTGGTTTTGGTTTTATTTCGCCGATTGTTATCTGCACTAGTATATCACCAGTGCATCTGCACTGTCTATAAATATAATACTTTCTCTGTCCACGAAATATATGCACTTTTCTTTGCACGTGGTTTAATGCAATATGTTGGAGGATATTTTGGAGTATTGTGAATTCCATTTATAAATAAAGTGAATATTTTTTAAAAGTACATATGACATACTTTCCAAAAATATCCACTTTATTCATAAACGGACCTCACGATACCCCAAAATATCATCCGACATATTGCATTAAACCACGTGCAAAAAAAGGTGCATATATTTGGTGGACAGAGGGAGTATATATATATATATAATATTCATTTCTATCATTGTTATTCTTACATAAAAATGTGTATTATTTTATTGTTGAATAAAGTGTAAAAAATATTACTTGCATATTTTGTGCACAATTCGTACATGCACTTTTTGTGCACGATTCATACATGCATATTTTGTGTACGATACATACATGCACATTTTTTTGTACGATTCGTATATGCACATTTTTTGAATGATCAATATGTACACTTCTCGTGACCGATCTATACGTTCACATTTTGTAAACAATCCATATATGCACATTCAAACCCCCAGTATTGGGATTTTTCAGGATTTGATACAAATTTTGGACAACAATTTTTCTAGGGTATTTGAGTATTTTTTCAAGTGTTTTGTGAATCTGATATTGAATACTACAAACATATAAAACTTTTTCCCCTTCTACAGCCAAAATATTTTAAAATAAAAAGTATGTTTTTTATATATATGTGTATGATATATGATGTGAAAATTTTAAAAAAAATAAAAAGATAATTAAATGTGTGTACACTAGTGTAGTAAATTTTAAAGGGGTCCGATGAGCCATGTCATTAGTTGCCGGCCAAAAATAAAAGAACATGCATCGAATTGAAATTTCGTAAAATGTTGAGTTTTTTAATAATAATCGTGAAGACCAAGATTAAATTGAAAGTTGAGTACAATGTGGTGCATTTTTCATAGAATTAATCCCATTTTTTTTAATTACACAACTATATTCCACGTCTTCATTGCAAATATAATTTAACCATTTGTTATTCATCAATTAAAAAAATATATAGATTAGCAGGCATATAATTTTCATAATTATTTATATACTTAAATTATTTATATTTTATTTTTAAGTGGATAATAATAAAATAAAGACAATAACTTAGAAAAAAATAGCAAAATTATTATTTATATTTTTATTATCGATCATTTTGAAATTTTATTCATAATTTAAATTTAAAAAATACTAATTATAATATAAATGTAATCTCATTATTTTAATTGTAAGAAATTATGTTAATTGATAATTGAATAATTATATTTGAAAAAAAACTTTAATGAATATGATAATATATTGTGAAAGAAATATAAATTTATTAATTAAATTTATTGACCCAATATTTTGATAGGTCATTAAAGCCAACTGTGAATTGGGTCAATAATTGCTAACTATGACATCAGAGTTGTCATATAATATTATAGTTTATTTGTTGTATATTAAAATTAAGCACAATCATTTTTTCTGAAAAGTAGGGTATTAACAAATGGAAATTTATAGTTTAAATCTAAAATTTGAACTTATCTACGGTTCAAATTTAAAATTTGAATTTATCACATGTATTTTGATAAATGATACTACCTCCGTCCCGGAACTACTTTCATAGTAGTTCCAGGCACGCGAACCAAGGAAAAGTAAATATGTGAGTGTAAAGTTAAATAATAAAATAAGAAAAAGTGTATTTTATTGACTTTTGTGAGAGAGAAAAGTTTTCTTTTTTGGTGTGTGAAAGAAGAGTTGTGACGTCCAAATAAGGAAAGTGTGAAAGTAGTTTTGGGACGGAGGGAGTAATATTTTCATGAGACAATCAGTGCAAAATTCTTAATTATTTTTTATTTTTTTAAATTAAACTTATTTTTTTATATAATCAAAAGTTACTATTAACAAACTAATAAAATTGATAAAATTCTGATTAAATAATATAAAAAAAAGTTGTATTTGTTATTTTATAAAAAAATATATAATATATTTATTAAAAAATTATGCATATTTCCAAAAATTAATAAAATACACTATTTTTTTGTTTAAGGTTACACTCACTTAATTCTTTTCTTTAAACATGTAATCTTATATTATAAAAATGTCTATACACCAAATAAAATTAGCACATCATCTAATAAATAGATATGTTTAAGTAAAATAAATAAATGAGAAAGTTGGGCCAAAATTTCATTAATGGCCCATGAGACCTGGATCTAAACCTAAAATTTCAGAAACCCACTTATCCACATTGTACCATCTATTATAGTCTTGTTCTCTTCCTCAGTCATTACGACGGATTTTCAGCGGCCAGTCATCGCTGCCTCCTCCTACGCCGGCGCCGTCCACACCTGTACGCTACATCAGACACAGTCGCAGCCTCGCCTCCGCGCTGCCACACGCGACGCACCCCTGCCGTCCACGGCAACGCCACGCTGTCAACTGAAGGTATAATTGAATGTGATTATATTTTATTAGGGTTTCAAAATTACTTTTTACAAACGGTTTGCGATTTTTTCACTAAAAATTAGGCGTCCCTGTGAATGGACAAAAAATAACAAAATTAAATTCGGATAAGATGGTTTAAAGTTCACTCGCTACGATAGGAAGTGCAAGTCACGATTTTACTGTTGAGCTAGTACTTGTTCACTCGCCAGCAAAATCACTGCTGCTTTTATATATTTATAGATCTGATGTTTTCTGTCCTTCGCTGGAAATTTCAGTGGAAATAATTTTATAATAAATTTATTATGAATAATACTTATACAAAATTTTATAAAAACTATTTACTGAAAATTTATCGATGAAAATTACATCAGCAAAATATATATAGTATTCATATAGAATTTAATATTTTTATTTAGAGCTTGTTTAACTTATATTTATATATATATATATATTATATATATTCCCATCGAATATGTAATAAACAAAAAAATTAAGACCTCACACGTCCCCAGCTCTGCAGATTCTAGGGTTTAAGACCTCAGAGATACAAATATAAAATCTATCGATCGACCGGCGGCGAAATGGCAATGGTGCAGTTGTGCAACGCAGCAGCGCGGAGGTTGATGTCGGCCGCAGAACAGCGGATGGTGTTCTCCTCTCTCGCACCGTCCATGGCGTCTTCATCGCCGTGGGAGACGATCCTTTGCGGCCGAGGAGATAAGAAAACCAAGAAAGGGAAGAGATTCAAAGGTTCTTTCGGTAATAGTAGACCGAAAAAGGACAAAAGAATTGAAAGGATCAAGGATAGGATCGAGGTTCCTAGATCTACTCCTTGGCCTCTCCCTTTCAAGCTCATCTGAACCTTCATGAATTTCTTCGTTGTTGTTTGACATGTACATTTTTTTATGAACGGTGCTTTTGGCTTCAATTGCTCTGATCCCAGAGTGATTGACTCAGAATGCTCATGATTTAGGCTTAATTTTGTCAGTTTCTTTTGATAATTCACAGATTTGAAATCTTGAGTAGCTTTATTTCCTATCTTTGCTTTGATTTGCTCCCTGAGCTGGTCTAAAATCCAATTCTGGAAAATTCAATAAACAGAAATGACTGTTCATGTAGTAAATTGGCATATGGAGCTCAAATGGTCTTCTATAGATAGACCTCTAGCTGAATTTGGAGCATATTTTTCTGCTGAGTCTACACTTTCCTCTGCTGATCATATTATCTTGTGCATATTGCATTTTTGTATTAAATTATGGGGGAACTGCTTGGATCAATTTTCAGTTTGTGCAGTCTAGCATTTATTGTTGAGGCTACACCTTAGAATTGAGAGTCGGATACACTTCATATCCTGTGTAATTTTATAGGTTTCTTTGGCCTGTAATTTTCGATTCCAGAAGTCTGGTGATAACCAGGTTCGACTTTGTGGTGTTTTGTTGCTTATGCCTACACGATTGACGTGTAGGATTAGCCTTCAATGCTATAATGAAGTAAACAGAGGATTGTCGTTTGTTGCTTATGCATAATTGAGGATTAGCCTTGGATGTTATAGAACTAGCGTATCGATAAGGTTGATTGAATGACTTAGGTGCTTCGATTTTGGTATATGTTTATCAGGAACTAAGTGGCTGTTTGGTTGGAGACTTTTGTAGGTTAGTAATGGTAATCAAAGTCATAGTGCGTGTTTGTAATGACTTTATTATGACTTTGATTCCTAAAAACTTAGGAATCAACCATAGTTCAACTAAATAAGAACTATATCTTTCATTTCATATTCTTTTCATTCTTTACAATTATATCAAACGGCCCCTAAGTATAACTATGGGTATCAGGACTTGGTCTGTATGCTTTCTCTTGATGTTATGTTTCCTCTTCTCATTTAAAAAAGAGAAGAATAGTTAATAGCCCACAAATCACTTTTCATTGCTTTACTTGGGAGATTATATGTTTGTGTTACAACATGATGATAGTAATGCCTTGGAATCATGAGGGATATGTGGCTACTTAGCAGCAACATACTGATATAAGCAACGTCCCAAGCCGAAATAACAAGTGCGTTTGTCATAGTTTGTAAATGGGTGTAGCAAATTGACTTTTCTTGTTACTAGGTTTCTGTGTGTAAAGCTCTATTCCTTTGTCAGCATTCTTGGATGACTAGAGACACTTGTGAGATCATCGTATATTTTAAAATAAACAAACTGCAGCTATTTAAATTCATCTTACAATATATTTGAATATAGCACACTTCTACTGGCAAATTTTATTATGTATGTAATTTTCAAATTTGATTGCAAAAATGGGGTGATTTGTTTGAGAATTAATAAAAATGGGGCGATTTGCTATTTGATCGATTCTGAGGAAGGCTACCGGAAAAAATTTGAGGTGTGCTCCCAGCGATCGGAATGGGCCACCTCAAAAGAAAGAAAAGTTTGAGAATTCTGGTGGCCAGGTGCGCGCACACATAAAGTAGTTATTGCTGGATTTTGTGCAACTTTTTCTTTAGTTGTCCAATCCAAATCGCTTCCTAGCTGAGCGACTGGGAAACCCACATCGGATTTGTTTCAGTCGTCTTCCCAGAGTGACAAACTTTATTTTGACAAAGGTTCAAACTATCATTCCATTTTTGCAACTACATTTGAAAATTCACAATAATTAAATAAATTTGCTTTCCACCAGAATATATCTTTGCAAATAGAGTTGGAAAATTGTGAAGTTAAAAGCGTTTAGATTTACATTATTTTGCTCGTCTAATTGGTGTTTTGGTTGCCAAAATTTCATCGCAACGACCTCGAATAAACATGAGAGTACGATTTCCACAATTTTTTACCATGTCTGCGAGCAGCATAAAGAATGAACTTTATAGCTAGGATAATCATTTAACTACGTTCAATTTACCTTTTTATAAACTCATGTCCCTCAGTGTCTCCTGTCAAGATGATCCTCATCCTACCATACTCCACCATTAAAGTTATTTGAATCATTAAAAATTTAAATGAGATTAAAGTAAACAATTCACAATTATTTAAATTCAAGTTCATCTGAACCTTCATGAATTTCTTCGTTGTTGTTTGACATGTACATTTTTTCATGAACGGTGCTGTTGGCATCAATTGCTCTGATCCTAGAGTGATTGACTCAGAATGCTCATGTTTTAGGCTTAATTTTGTCAGTTTCTTTTGATAATTCACATATTTGAAATCTTGAGTAGCTGTATTGCCTATCTTTGCTTTGATTAGCTGGTCTAAAATCCAATTCTTGGAAATTCAATAAACAAAAATGACTGTTCATGTAGTAAATTGGCATATGGAGCTCAAATGAGCTTCTATAGATAGAACTCTAGCTGAATTTGGAGCATACATATATTTCTATTGTGTCTACACTTCCCTCTGCCGATCATATTATCTTGTGCATTTTGCATTTTTGTATTAAATTCTGGGGGAACTGCTTGGATCAATTTTCAGTTTGTGCACTCTAGCATTTATTGTTGAGGCTACACCTTTGAATTGGGAGTTGGATATACTTATGTGCAATTTTATAGGTTTCTTTGGCCTGTAATTTTCGACTCCAGAAGTCAGGTGATAACCAGGTTTGACATTGTGGTGTTTTGTTGCTTATGCCTACACGATTGACGTGTAGGATTAGCCTTCAATGCTATAATGAAGTAAATAGAGGATTGTCGTTTGTTACTTATGCATAATTGAGGATTAGCCTTGAATGTTATAGCACCAGCGTATCGAAAAGGTTGATCGAATGACTTAGGTGCTTCGATTTGGGTATATGTTTATCAGGAACTAAGTATAACGATGGGCATCAGGACTCAGTCTGTATGCTTTCTCTTGATGTTCCGTTTCCTCTTCACATTTAACAAAGAGAAGAATAGTTAATAGCCCGCATATCACTTTTCATTGTTTTACTTGGGAGATTATATGTCTGTGTTACAACATGATGATAGTAATGCCTTGGAATCATGAGGGATATGTGGCTACTTAGCAGCAACATACTGATATAAGCAACGTCCGTAGCCGAAATAACTAGTGCGTTTGTAAATGGGTGTGGCAAATTCACCTTTCCTGTTACTAGTTTCTTTGTGTAAAGCTCTATTCCTTTGTCGCATTCTTGGATGACCAGACAGACACTTGTGAGATCATCGTATATTATAAAATAAGCAAATTACAGCTATTTAAATTCATCTTACAATATATTTGAATATAGCACACTTCCACTGGTAAATTTATTTATGTATGTAATTTTTACAATGTGATTGCAAAAATGGGGTGATTTGCTTCTGAGGAAGGCTACCGGAACAAATTTGAGGTCCGGAACGGGCCACCTCGAAAGAAAGAAAAGTTGTGGTTTATATTAGTGCATACACTACATTTACATGATAGTTAGAGGGAAGAAAAGTTGTGGTTTATATTAGTGCATACACTACATTTAGTTAGAGGGACTCTTGTGCACGGCGCACAAAGTAGTTATTGCCAGACGTTGTGCAACTTTTTCTTTAATTGTCCAATCCAAATCGCCTCCTAGACGAGCGACTGGAAACCCACATCGGATTTGTTTCAGTCGTCTTCCCGGAGCGACCAACTTTATTTTGACAAAGGTTCAAACTATCATTCCATTTTTGCAACTACATTTGAAAATTTACAAAAATTAAATAAATTTGCTTTCCACCAGAACATATATTTGCAAATATAGTGGGAAATTTGTGAAGATAATATGGAGTGTTTAGATTTACATTGTTTTGCTTGTCTATTTTGGTGTTTTGGTTGCCAAAATTTCAGCACAACGACCTCAAATAAACATGAGGACACGATTTCCACAATTTGTTACCATATCTGCAAGCTGCATAAAGAATGAACTTTATAGCAAGGATAAGCATTTAACTACGTCCAATTTATAAACCCATGTCCCTCAGTGTCTCCTGTCATGATGTTCCTACCATACTCCACCATTATAGGTATTTTAATCATTATAAACTTAAATGAGATCAAAGTAAACAGTTCATAATTATTTAAATTCATCTCATATGTATTTGAGATTAAACAAACAATTTTTGAAAAAATAAAAAAAATGAAATATGGAAAACAAGTAATGGAGTGAGTATCAAATTTCGATAAGTTTGTTCTGTTTTGTTGGTCGGCTGTGGTTTTTAGTTGGCGAAGTCTTAGATCAGCATAACCAACGCCCTAACTTACACATCCCCAAAAAAATATGACATAATGTACAACATTTTAGGAATTTCTCAACAAACAGCCAATGTTTGTGCATCATTAGCATAAATGTGCTGGCCAGCGTACAAAAAAGAGAAGGAGCATAAAGGAACAAGATAGCATGAATATCCAATAAAGCTCTTTGAACATTTAGGAGTGATAGAAGTCGATTACAAGGAAATACGCATCAAAGTTGTTGGTCAAAACCACAAACCAGATCGACATTTCTTGCAGCTCATGTTGAAATGCAATCTGCAGCATTAACAACTTATCAGCATACGCAGAGACTACCAAGTTTCGATGTGTTTACTGGTATATTGCTCCAATGGGAGTGAAAATTCTTCATATTAAAATATCATATGATATTACAAACCAAGAGGGCTTATTCTTAAAATTTAAAGAAACCCAAGGGGTGTGTGGATAAATACGAGTATAGATACATATAATATATCTTAAATTTGACAATACGGATATATATTACTCTCTCCGTTCAATTTTAGTAGACCTACTTTCCATTTTAGTCTGTCCAATAAAATTAGTCATGTTTCCTTAAAAGGTAATATTTTACACTATTCACTTATACACACATTATACTTACTTTCTTAAAACCTGTGTAAAATCAAATAGGACTAGTAAAATTGGACGGAGGTAGTAGCTCTTATCTAAATGAAAATAGATTCCTGATATACATGCAAATATCCAACCATTGAATAGTATCGAGAGCCTTCTGTTGGATAAGTTAAATGAACAACATATTCTGGCAGACATAATAATGAGAATGACTAAATTACTAAGTTACAAACCTCCATTTATTTCCAAAGATGACAGGTACTTCAGTCATTGTCTTCCCGGCCATAATTATATATAATCTCAATCTGCAGTGACCAAATAGTATTACAAGTTGTGCAACAGTAACAAGGTAACATAGAAAGCTTAAAAGATGACTTGAGAAGAAATATTGCAAAAATCATAGTATAAGGATTGCTAGTTCATTGAGGGAAAACTTGGGAGGATGAATGCAAATGAGTGAAACAGGAGCAAAAAATCCAGTGAGAAATAAACAATCAACTAATGGTAAATCATTGTCTTTGCGATATAAAACCAGTCATTTAACTCCTAACTCCTATATATAAATGCATATGCAGACATTCATGCATTAAAAAATAGATTAAAAATGCAATCATGAATGATTATGACTTTAAACAATTAAGAATTGAAAAGCATCACCAAACATTCAAAACCCAGTTTGCATTCAGGGCTGGCAAGAGCAGGAATAAAAGGAGAACAATATAATGTAATGTTAATATTGTATAAACAAAGGACAGATATGCGCAAATGTGAATTCAGAGAGAAAGATAGAAGATGATTGCTTTATTTCAAAAAATGGAGCTATTTCAAACTAAATACATAGACAGTACCCTATAGCACAAAAATTAAAGAACAATTTTGAACAATTACCCCTGGAGGTGGTGTAGGATTTCGGCAAAATTTGGTGCCACCAGGAGCCCAAGGAACTGTTGAGAAAACAAAATGATAAGCCATCAAACAGTATAGGCAAAGTATCCTACTTACACGTGAAGATTCCTGTTATACATTTGCTATTGCAGAAACTTGTATTCTTTTCAAATGCAAGCTTCAATTGAAAGGAAAAAAAAAATCCATAAATATTATTTACGGATCAACTACTTCACCTCACAACGAGATAAAATAATAATAAAAACAGTAAAGTTCATAAATATATAAAAGGATAAACTACATCCCTCCTCCAATAATTTTCTTGTTCAACAGTTGAAGATAGTCTTCTTTTTCTTATAACCATGCGAATCAAATTCATTGTAAAATAACTATATATGAGCTTAAAAGCTGGCACTGTCGCACCAAATGAAATTGGATCCTAGTTTCCTTAAGAAAATCCAATTTGCATTGCAAGCTTCTATATCCATGCTTCAAAAAATTTTGCCCTCTACTTGAAGTGAAAATGCAATATGACATGTTTATGTACAAAATAAGTGCAGTATAAAATTTTGATGCTCAACTTGTGTTGCTCTTTGGAGAGAATTATATGATAAAAGTTGTAAGTTGTAACGTGACAACTTGGACTCTATAGTTTTAGATAACCCCATAGCTATTATTATCTTGGTCAATTAAAGACTTTGAGCTAACCAATGTATGTTTAATAGTTCTATTTGATCTGGTACAAGGATCAAGTTACTTTCAGAACACTTACCAATGTAAGGATCAGGATGCCTCCACTTGTTGTACTGTGCTTCACCAGCCTCTATCATTCTATCAATAAGTTCAATATCCTCCTAAAAGGTCACCAGAGAATGGCGTTAAGTAATAAGTAAGTAACATTATATCCAGTATGATATTTATCATATTCTCAAGACATAAAACATCTAATTGTAATCATCAATCTTTGAACTAAATATAATCTCCAAATCCCAAAATTGAATCTAGTTCTTCAACATGAATGGCTGGCCACATAAAATCGTTTCACAATTGACGTTCATAGTCACTAAACAATATCTACAAGATGCAATAGTACTAGCCATGACCTATCAAAGCAAGGGGACTAATTTACTACTACTTTGCCTCTATCTTTTTTCCATTAATAAGAACATTATTAATAAAAAAGAAAAAAGATTACAAAGCGAATCCCAAGACAAAAATGAAAGAACAAGTCCATCAGAATCAATCAAATACACAAATGTCTCAATTTCCTCTTCCATGTAAATTTATGAATCAATTATCACAACACTGACTACCTCGGAAATTACTATTCACAACCAAAATAATCGAACAAGAAAGAGAACAAACCACGTTTTTATTCGCATCAAACTTTTCCCTCAGAGCATCAGCCTGACAAAACACAATTCACGGATTAGAGCAAATCTAATAGAAAATTCAGGTTTTATACACATTTAATAGTTCTACAAACACTTATTCCAGAATCAAAAGCTGAGATCGTAACAATGTAGGAAAAAGAAATAGAAATCACATCGGGGTAAAAGAGGTGGCGATGAACCGCCCAATTGAGAGTATCCTTGAGAGCTCGCCTGTAGAGGATCCTAACCCTCTCCTTTTGCGCTGCTCGCCGAGCTACGAACGATAAGCTCATTTTCTCCTCTCTCTTTCTCTTTCTCTGCTCTCTGCGAAATTTCAATTTCTAGTATTTTCCACAAAATGCAATTCAGTCATAAGACAATTGGACATAGAGTGTACGTCGTCGTTTTGGTTCAGATTGGGCCTAGAATAAACCCATAAACAGCCCAAATGGGCCTGCATCACTACTTAACTTTTTTGGTCAGCACCACCTTTTTTAAAAATACACTTACTCTTAAAAATATTCGATAATTCTTTTCAAAAAATTTATAAATTTTCGGTAAAAAATTTAGAAGAGTTTTTCATTTTTAAACTTTGTTAAAAATAAATGCTGATTTTTTTTTTTCAAAATCTACCGAATAAAAGTTAGTTTATCTCCCAAAAAGATAGTGTATTTATCCGTATTTTCAAAAAGGCTAGTGTGAATAATTTGGACCAACTTTTCTTTGAACTAGATCAGACCCAACTATATACACCTCCAATTTTATTAGATAACCCACTTTAAATATATTTATTTTATTTTTAATATATCTTTATCAAAATAATTAATATTTTAACAAAATTATATCTAAATTTTATTTTGCAAAAAATCTCAAAAATCTTCTGTCGAAATTTAGTAAAATTTTCAACATAAATATGTCAATATAGGATAAGTACATTAAAGGAGTGGGTGGATCGAATAACTATGGGGTGATGTATGGTTCGGGCCAAGGAACAATTCTATTTTCCTCATTTTTTATTTTTTCCCTATTCTTCCTACCTTTTTTTCAGCTTTTTTTTTTTTTCTGGATGGAATAATACTAGTAGTACTTTTTTCAATATAATTTTTTTCTGTTATATGAATTGATATTTTTCTTGCATGAACTAACACTTTTTTAAATGGAATAATTGCATGAACTAATACTTTTTGAAATGAAATAATATTAGTACTTTTTCAATAAAGTATTAATATTTTTATTATATAAATTGATATTTTCATCACAAGAAAAGAAAGATTCATGACAAGATCCCCACTTAACTTTTCAGTCAAAATTGTGCAATTTATGACCTAATATATATAATCAAGAGTTTTTACATCTCAATATGTCAAAAAAGTGTTCCAAAAATATTGGTTGTTTTGAAGCTTCATTTGTTAGCTCACACTCTTTCTTCCATAAATAAGGTTAGCTAAGGAGAAAAGAACAACACGATTGAGACTGATTTTTGTTAATCGATTTATTAGACATATATAGACTATCTTTTTGGCCTGTGCAAAGAGGATAAACACATTTAATTAATATAAATTCGTCTCAAATACATCATCATTTGTCTTAGTACACAATAATTTATCTAGTAAGAAAAGGAACTCAACCATAAGAAAGAAAAACAAGTGAATAATAATATCAGTAACTGGATGACTGCAATAATTCTGTTTTGAATTCTATTGGGGCCATCTAAAGATAGTAAATTTCAACACAGACGATGTTTAACTTCATTTGAACTTGAGATGCATTGACGATGACAAATATATATTTTGTAATATACTTCAGCATTTGTTCTTTTGAACATTTTGAATTAAATGTGAATACTGGAGGAGGAATTCAATGACAATGCATCATGGAATGTATTTGAGACGAAGCATACCTATTACTTGCCACTCCAGTCTGCTGACGTGGAGGATGGTGAGTTTGTTGCACACGTGACTGATGAGCCGACTGATTCTGTTGAGGGCTCCGATGACTCTTCCTCAGTCAAGACGACTAATTCTGGTGATGATTCCGATGATACATCCTCTGCGAGTTCTGATCCTAGGGAGATACAGTATGCTACCAGTCATGCTCAGCACGATCTTTCGGTTGATACCTTTGTTTCTCGCACTTTGGTTCCTCTGGAGCTTTGTCGGGTTGGGAGTAGTTTTGCCTCTCAACTGGGTCAGATTGTTACGATTACCGAGGTGGCAGAGTCCTCTACTGCCTCGCTTATTTCCGCTGGGTGGCAGCCTGTTCGGGGAGCTTCTGCCCGAAGATCAGCTCGACTTGCGACTCGTGGCTAGAGCTGGCAATTCCGGCCCGGCCCGGCCTACCCGACGTATGGGCTGGGCTGGGCCGAAAAAATAGTGGCCCGAAAAAAAAATCTGGCCGTTTTGGCCCGGTGGGCCGCGGGCTGGCCCGTTTAGCCCGGTGAAATAAAATTTATTTTAAAATCATATAATTAATAATAATATAATTAAATTTATTTTAAAATAATAGAATTAAAAATAATGGATTCTAAGACTTTTGAGCTTTGACGTGTACTGTTTTCATTTTTCAATACACCTCATAATTCAACAAACCCTAGTTTCCTAATTTTCAATAGTGGAACACACGACTCTCCCTCTTCTCTACTTATGAACTGTTTTTATTATATTAGGACACTATGACTATGAGTAATAATCTTTATTTTTTTTTTAATTTATATTTGAATTTGTGGTTTTAGTTCTATTTTATGTTTGTGTTGTTGGTTTGTGGATTGTAAAAGTATAAGTTAACAGTGATTATAGTATAATTTTTAAAATTATTATTTTAAAAAAAATGGGTCGGGCTGGCCCGTTAGCCCGTGGGCTAAATTGGGCTGGGCTGGGCTCAATTTTTATAGGCCCAACTGAAAATGGGCCGGCCCGGCCCGGCCAGTGAACATCAGTTGGTCCGGTGGGCTGGGCCGGGCCGGCCCGGCCCGTTTGCCAGCTCTACTCGTGGCATAGGTCGAGGTCGGCTTGGTTCTCAGTCGGAGCCTATTTCTTGATTTTTGATGTGTACTTTTTTATTTGACCTGTTTGACTTTCGCCCACCTTGAGTGGTGCAATTTGTAGCTCTTGATTCCTACCTATGTCCGGGCTTGTCGGCGTAGGTTTAGGACCATCTGGTTCTTGTTGTTCCTTGATTCCTTCCTATGTCCGGGTTTGTCGGCATAGGTTAGGACCACCTGTGTACTCTTGATTCGGTTCTATATATATTTCTGTTCCAAAAAAAAAAAAAAAACTAGCACGTACAACAAGCAGGTTAAGACGGTATGACCATAATCTACATATTACATAAAACATAAATCTTACATCTCATAATAGTTAGATCAGGACACTAACACAATGTTCAATCTCCCATAATTACAATAGATTCATTAAAAAAAGACGTAAAATAAAAATACACTGAATTTTGTTCAGAACCATGAATTCACAACCATGGTCCATATTCTGCTTGCATAACTACCAGCCAGTAAGCCCAACATACAACCATGATCATTCAATGTTCACATTCTCAAGGTCCATAAATCACTTAACCATATATTTGCAATATTCACCCATTTTGTTTGAGAATACTTTTTTGTGATGATTTTGTGATTCATCTCAGCCTCTAGATTAAAAAAGACAATTACTCCACAATCTATTGAGTCAGGTTCCTATTGCAAACAGAGCATGGAGACTGGCTTTCTTTGACTATTGACTAATAGCTAGTTCTTAGACGGGAACCTCTCAATCAATGCCTTCAAACAATGGGACAGAACTCGTCTGGACCATCAACATCAAACGTCCAAAAAAGACTGTTGGACCCTTTATAAATTGTCAACAAAGTTTCAGAATGACCTCTACTAATATATTGCAAACAAGATCGATGTGTCGATTGCATCATTAGCACAAATTCGTCAGTGGGTCCAAACAACTATCTCTCTCTCTGTGTCAGTTGTGCCATCCTGCAAATATATAAACAAATATGTTAACAATATTTAACAAGTATATAAACTAACATATTAGAACCTGATGCAAAATAAAATATTAACATGTAAATAGTATATTGCAATATAAAATAACAAACATAAATAGTTCAAATTCTGTATTTTGTAAAAAAAATTACAATCTAGAATCAAATAAACCAACAAGCTAGGATGAAGATTTTGTATTTTACAAGAAAAGTTACAAATCAGAAATCTAACAGACTATTATCTAACGAGAAGAGCCAACTCTGTCTTGCGCTTGGCATTGTTGTCTTGCGTGAATTTGGGCCCAATCCATCTCATTATAGATCCTAGATGTCACATTCCGACCACGAAGTCTTATTCTGTGTTTAGGATTATGTTGTAACTGAAAAGATGGTTCATCCCACATCTCAATGTCCGGCAGTGGCTCAAAATATCAAGAGGTATAAGTCATAGCATATGCTTCTGTGCTATAACAGTCAGCACATACACATTTGAATCAACTCTAAATTGTCTACAAACTTCCAATGCATGTGAGCAAGGGATACCATCCAACTTCCACCCCACACAATCACATGATCGATCTGACAATGACACTCTAAATGAACGAGAACGCATCGAGCCCAAATCACGAGTAGTTACTCTGGTCGTTCGTCTTGAATAATTAAATAGATCAACTTGATGCTGCATACCCAGACGCTGCTCCCTGTCATATTTCTGTAAAACATGATCAGGCCACTGTTGACCTTTGTCTTGAAGATTCTGTGCTTCTTGCTCACGTTTCAAAAAAACATTTTTTTGATCGTGTGAAAGTTGCATCCGACAAATTCAAATAAGTATGAAAGTTTTCAAAATAAATAATCTCTCTCTTAACTAACTTGCACCATGACTACCAACCGCATGACCACTAACATTCATGACAATTGTCATTAATTAATTATCATATATTTAATAATATTATTTTATATATTATAAAAGAGAAAGTTATTATATATATATATATATATATATATATATATATATATTTTGTTGTTATAACACGTGGGCAGTCAGGCCACTTGGGTGATCATGGGCGCCAATGGAGACGGCGCGCTTTCTCTTTGAACAGTGTGAGCGCCATCCTCGTTGGAGCTCATATTTATTTTGCTAAACCCTCCAAAAACCACAACATAATAATAATTAATTTTAAAAAATACAATATTTAAAAATAAAAGCCCTACTTCTCAGCACAAACTCTAAAACTCAAGTGGGTATATTTTTTTGATAAAATCGTGGAGGACATTAAGTTAAGACTATGAAATTGATTGTGTATTTAATATTATGGAAATGGAATTATAGAATTATACATTGTTAATATATTAATTCGTCATAAGAATAGTGATTACTTTTATAATAAAAATAATTTTTAAACATATAATATTGTAAAATTTAACCAAATTTTTTTTGATTCAACATATTAATCACTACATTGTTTAGGATTTAAGAAGTAG
Organism: Prunella vulgaris; assembly: GCA_026898435.1. Classification (NCBI taxonomy): domain Eukaryota; kingdom Viridiplantae; phylum Streptophyta; class Magnoliopsida; order Lamiales; family Lamiaceae; genus Prunella; species Prunella vulgaris. Next base: position 1,184,510 of record JAPKLY010000029.1, read on the forward strand.
TTATTCAAACGCAAAAAAAAAAAAAAGGAAAATAGACATAAAAAGTAAATGAAAATAGTATTCGTTCATTAAAATATGTCCAAATCATCCATAAATATAAGTATATTATTAAATATCTGAAAAACAACATATTAAAAAAAATCAATCATATTATGATAAATCTATAAATATATATTTTCTTAATTTTCAAAAATATTTATGAAATAACATTTTGTATTTGAGCTCAAATAAGATTTTGGAGTGGATCAGTTTTTCCTTAATCTCTGCAAATTATTGTTTCTCTTAATTACAAAATGACTTCATTTTTTATTTTAACTGAGTTAATTGTTGCTCATCTCTCCATTAATTTCTATATAATTATATTTTTACACAACAAATATTTATCTAGTAAGAAAAGGAATTCAACCATGAGAAAGAAAAATAAGTGAATAATAATAATAATATCAGCAACTAAATGATTACAATTCTGTTCTGAAATCCTATTGAGATAGTAAATTTGAACTTTAGAAACAATTGAAGCATTTCCTACAGTTGTAACTTGAGCAGACTGGAGAAAACTCTCAAAAAATCAGCCAAAAAATTCATCAGAACACATGACATGAGCTTCAGAAACTCAATACTTACTTGAATATACCTAATCCCATCTCAAGTTCTGTCAACTTATCAGCAGATTCAGCTTCATAGAAGGGATGACATGCTGTTTTTCCAGCTAAAGGATCTTCGGCTCGTTCGTGGAGGTGTGAAGCTAAGCCCAAACATCTCTTTGAGCGCCATTCCGTGCTCTGAAAACCCGATAAGCTTCGCAACAATAGCAGTGCTCCTACTAACATGGTCCATGTTTTCAGTGTCGCTCCATAAAAGGTGGACCAGCTGCAGTCTTTTCCTTTTTGAGTTAGGACTAATGCCCCACTCTTTATAAATTTGGTTCCTCTCCTCCACTGTATACCTTTTATACACGAGCCTGCTCAGCATTTCCTTCTCACGACGAAGAGCTTTCTTGCTATCATTCACCAGTATAACAAGATAAGAGTTGTATTCTTCCAAAAAAAAAACAAGATAAGAGTTGTCTTACTATTCCAGATCTAAGTAAAAATTGGACAGCATTTCCTGAGCAAGAGAGAGAGAGAGAGGTATAGAAAATACCTTGATGCCAATGTGAGAGTATGGCCATCCTGTATGGCTGAATTGCCTGTGGAAAATGTTTCCCTTAGGAATGACAGTCCCCTGTGCTCAACTTCCATGTAAATGGAAGCTGTCGAGTCTTCTTTGACAAGGAGGATAAAGTAGGTCCTGTGGACTAATGAGACATTGCAGACTTGCCACAATTCAATTATCGATTTTTGCAGCTTCTTGAACTTTAAGGGCCAATCATGCATTGGTTCCACTGCAGCATCTCTGACATTGTTAACAACTCTGCTTTCTCTCTCTTGAACCTAACAAAATAAAACAGAGTTAAAGACCATAAAAGGATATCTTAGCAGCCGAAGAAAAAAGAGATTCAAGGTGCAAACTTTAAGAATCAGACTCACCTGATCCCCAGCTTGGTTTTCATATTGAAGCTTTGCCATCTCCCTAAGTCCTGCCACAAAAGAACCTAGTGTGGGAATGCCTTCTTCATCCTCATAAGTGCAGTTCTGATTTTTCACATCATCAATGAAACTGCTGCAATCGGAGTTTTCAGAATCATTTCTCGTCAGCCTCTCAGTATTTGCACCATACGGGACCGGAGGAAGTTTCCAGTGCTTCATGGCGAAACCAACTTCAGGTCTTCCTACGAAGCTCTTTTCTAACACATTTGGGGGCGTGCTTTCAATTTGTGCAGGTGCCTCAAAGTCATGCGAGGAACTCATCAAATCAGCTCTACAGCTTCTGCTTCTAACCAAATTAAAGTTCCCAGAACCCCTCAAGCTAGATGATGGGGCACCAGAAGACAACAAATCAGGGTAAGGTCCAATTAGAGAATCATTAGTCTTTTGTACATCTCGACTTTTATGCTCAGTTGAGACATTAAGTTGTCTAGGTGAGGCCAACAAAAACTCCTGTTCCACAGTCTGGCCACTTCTAGGCTCCATCAATGGTTGCATCATTTCACCACCATTACTAGTTGAGAGACTGAATGATTCATACTCCCTGTCCATCTCAATACACTGAACTTCCTTACAGATGTCATCACAATCTTCTTCAATACCAGTTGGGGTTTCCTCCATACCTTCACTTGGATCACATATACCATCAGATGAGTAATGATTCTCATCTTTGTCCTGAAGCAATATGTTCAATGTTCCATTACTAAACTGGGTCTCACAGAGTTTATCTGTATTCTTTTCACTGTCAGCCTCTTTTGCTAAGCCTTCAATTTGAGAATTAGCGGCTTCTAGTTGCTTCTTCAGCTCTGTAACTTCTTTCTCCAACTGCAGATAGTGAGCAACACAATGAGGTTAATATGCAGCGAGCCAGAAATTAGTTTAAAATGAGATGAGCATGCATCATGACAAGATCAAGTAAACTTGGCCTCTCATAATTCTAATAAACTTGCATGCAAATTTGTGCAACTCTCTAGATCCCTGATGGTGATGGGCTTCCTTCACAGATGTTAAAAGTTTGTTAATGATATATCACATGAAAATTTTATTTAAAGCATTATGTAGGTGAATGAATATGTATAATCATGAAATATTTCTAGACTTGTTAATCCCCTAGAAGATTCCCCATGCCAAATTAATAGAATCAACTTAAATCTTAAATACTCTAAGGCTCCATTTGGATGGATGGATTTGAAAATGAATGAATTTTAAAAAAAATACATGTAAGAAGGCATATATTTCATATCACAAATTTTAAAGAAATGGGAGAGAAGGAAAAAAGTAAAGGAGAGATAAAGATGGAAAGGGGTAAAGAGGAAGGATTTTAAATCAATGACAAGGTTTTGATGGGGATTAAAAATTCCTCCATTTTAAACATAACTCGAATCTAAGTATTTGTAAATTCATTTAACTTACTTGTAAATTCATTTAACTTACTTGGAGAGAGTGGTTATTTGTGTGTGAAATTCACAAATTTCATATCCACCCATCCAAACGGAGCCTAAACCAATTTAAGCAAAAGTAAATTCCTGTTCATGTGTTATCTGATTTCCAGAAAAATAAGTTGCACCCCAACACCATATCAAATTCCTATAATTTAAAATCAAGTTAAACAACAAAAGGGCATTTTTTATTTTTATATTTTATTTGGTGTGTGTGGGTGGGACCAAGACTTCGTGAAAAAGATCATAACCTTTGCAATCTGCAAATCTTTCTTTCGTAGCAATGGTGCATGATCGCACAATGATCCAGGAGTTTTTAGCTCACTTTCCAGCCTAGCTACCTCTTTCTGCAGATGTTTCACCAATGCCTTGTCAGACATCACTACATTGACCTGGGCATTAGTTGATACTTCTTTTGCACAGCAAGCAAATAAAAGTGTATTTCTTGATTGCTCAACATGGCTTCTGGCAGGGCTCAAGGTACAAATGATAGCAGTTCTTGCATTGCCTCCCAAGGCAGGCTGCAGTATACGTGTTAGTTTCGAGTCTCTGTAATTGATGTGTCCATGCCGTCCTTTACTGCATTAAATCGCACAACTGAGAAACTAAGATTGCAGGAGATTGCAACACAAATGATTTGCAGTAACATTTTTGTGCTACTTCAGTAGATTAGGCGCCACAAGGACACTTATGCATGCACAAGTTCGTTGATTACCTATACGTGAGTGTGTTTGTACGAGTAACAAATGATGGTCCTTCAATTTCCAAAAAACAGGATATTCATCCAAAGTATAATCGTAGGGACTAAAGGGATAAATGCAGATATTTACACACATAATTAAATAATACATTAGATTGATCCTCCATAAAAAACAATGAATTTTAGCTTGCAACTATAAAAGAAATCAAAGCAAAGCTACCACAATGTGAAACCTAAGAAGCTCCATTTTATTAATTAGATATTTACGCATAATTGCCTTAGGCCATATGAATTATGAGGCAGCTAGCAAAAATAAAGTGGGATGGAAAAGACCAATGAACCTTAGCTTGCGAATGACAGTTCCCAGAGTAAGCAGACTACGATTTATATGGCAACCTTCTTTCAATCTTTGTCCAACAGATAAAGCTTGTGATGCTCGCTCACTTCCTGCCAAATCAACAAAGTTCTGCAAAAAATATACAGTAAATTCCATATGCTTCTATGCTGATAAAAAAGTGCAAATAGTCCAGTGATATTCATATAGAAATAGAATGTTACACTACCACACTAGCAGCAAGGGTGGTTGAGTTGCTCTTCCCTAGGAACTCGCGAGCAGAGCTTTCAATTGTCTGAAGATAGCAGATCAAAAAGAATAATCATGAGCTTGTTTTTTTCCCTTCCCCACCTAAACTTAAACTGGAAAAAAATAAAATAAATAACCAAAACTGAAAGAGTAAGAGAGGGAGGAGCTAACCAATCTAAGAATTTGATGGGATCGGGAGCTTGTTTCGTTCAATGAAGTTTCTCCAATTTTTCTTTGTGCTGTATAGAAAATGAAAAGGAAAACCATGTAATACATGCAATAATAGTTCAATTAAAGAACAATGGAATGATAAACACATAGCAAAAGGAAATTCACATAACCTTCACATATGGATAGCAACTCCTTGACATGATTCCAATCCCTCAAAGTTTCTTCCGTGAGTTTCTCTATTATAGTGCCCCTCTGCAGATTAATGAAACTATTAGATCAATAGATACCCGAATAAGCCAACAAGGTGAAAAACTGAAAATAAAAATAGGAAAGCTCACTTCTGGATCATCTAGTAGCCTTAGAGGAGAATTATCTGTGCTGAGAAGGTCTCTAACAACTTCATTATAGATCTCCATTGCAGAAAACTTCAAAACAAATGCCCTTTCTTCATGCTGTAGAGAAAGAGAGGATAAAATTTGCACAAGGACTTGTGTTACAGATGGAATATAAAACATTGTCGAACAGAAAGAGGAAAAAAAAACAATTTTGCCTGGCATCTTCTGGTGTAGTAAAATTGGATTTAGAATTTACACACCCTTTGCATGTAATCATAAATTTCAGCCACAGCATATTCCGTAATACCATTCATAGTGTATGTCTTTCCGCTGCTTGTTTGTCCATATGCAAAGATAGTTGCTGAAAGGACATAGGGTTTGAAAAATTAGCTTAAATTATTCACTTGTTGTGCAATAAATTGAGTTCAGAAACAATATATCTGGAAAAAGCTGCAGTAACTGAACTAGAACTAAGTAAACGCGCAAATAAAATACTCACAGTTGATACCACCAACAACTGATAGAGCAATATCTCTTGTACCTTCCTCATAAACTTCCCTTGTTGTACAATCACCTCTAAATACTCTGTCTGCCATCATAAACATATGCAGAAACAAAAAATAAAGGAGAACAATAGATGATTAGGATGTCTCAGTACTCAGGTCAGGTGAACAAAATGCAAAATATGTTATACTCCTAGTTGGTTAAGAAGATTAAGGAGCTTGTACCTGAAGGTGTCAAATTCAGTTCCTTCAAATATAGTGTATATTCACATTAATAACATAGAACTAGAAGGCAAACAAACAAATCACAATCTGTTCTAAAAGAAGTAAACAGCGTAAATGGATGAGATGTACTGGATGTCCAGCATTTCTCAAAAATTATCAATATAAATGACAATATAAGCATGGCTTACCAAATGAGTAAGCTGTAGGAAGTCCAGACCGCTCCTGAAGACTGTTTCGGTATAAGATGGTGGTAGGGTTGATGCATTCCCAGTCCGCAACCTCAGCCCGTGCAACCTCCTTCTCACTCAATGGCCTTAACCTCACCAACACCAATATCTTCTCCTCATCATTGCTCATACTTTGCATCTTCTCCCAATTCATCATCTCATCAGCAGCAATGGCCCCCATTTCTTACTTCCACCCCCTCAAATCCACTTCAATCACACCAAAGATGAGATTCCATAGTTATAACTCTACCAGCAAATCAAACTAATAAGATATCAGTACAACATGTATTATTCTTGACAGTTATACTCAAAAGGGGAGTTAGGCTAGTCGAGAACAGGCTGTTGCGCTTGAAATAGAAATACATACCCCACTCCACTGCATTGATTATCTGCAACAGAGGTAGCTAACTAAACAAGATTTAAACAGCTAATATGATATTGATTATGCTAAAATGATTACTATTCGGGAGTTGGTTGTGATTAAGGACTTTGCTTAATGTTTGTCCTTGGGTTTCTTCCAATAGAAACCCAAATTCCGTTTGTTAAACAGCGTCAAAGAGAAAATGAGCATTAGATAGCTTCGCTTAATGGGGACCCCAACTATCCTTCAACTCCAAGTAATGATTAGTTTTCCGTACTTTTGTTTCCTCCAAAAGGCCAGTGAGAACACTAATAGTGGCCCCAAATTGCAGACATTCACCGGAGTTATATATAGGTAATATATATAGATAAAAACAAAATATCTTGTTTCAGTTAGATTGAAACGGAATTCACCTTTGGCTGTTGTTTTCTACTGCTATGACATTTCATATTAGGGTTTGTAATTGTATGGCAGAGAAACTTCGCTTCCTCCCGAGTAAAACAAACACACCAAAATCCTTCAAATTTCAGATAATATGCTTCCAAAAAAAAAAAACTCGTAACTAAATGCACGATTTAATCCTATATCATGAACAACTCCAATCTAACAGTAAACCTGAAAAAAACAAAATGAGAATGATGCGGCATTTATATTAATAGTTACGGCTAAACTTATCCGGTGCGGAATCTGGATCAACAGTCCAGCTAACTTTCGTTAATTCGCTCCTAAAAACTCACGCAGTCCGCTAATTTTTATTTTTTTTAAATCCTTAATAAAGTTAGGAACTCAGAGCGTGAACTTCAAGATTGAAAACGACACTTGAGATCAAAAAAAGGCAAATAAACTTTACGATTCGAATGAAACGAATTGGAAAGGGGAAACTGAAAAGAATAAAAGAAGACCGAAATCTACAACCACATTGCCAGAAAAAAAACCGGCCGAAAAACACCATTACCTCCGCTCACGGTCTTAGCAATTAATCTTCACAAGCACCAGATAACCGCATTGCTTCTCAACTTCTCACACCTCGCCCTCTCTCTCCGCCTATATATATAGCAGTATGTATATCTTCTATATCACACCCACACAAAAGAAAAACACGAAGAACACATCAAGGAGGTGCAGAGCAGAACAGAATGGGGAAGAGTGTCAACGTTGTACTACTAGCTGCGCCACCCAGAGCAGCGGTTCGAAATGACGGTTATATCCTTCATCTGATTTAAAAAGGCGTGGGAGATGGGGACACGTGGCCACGTGAGGGTCGTCGGTGAGCGTAGAGCGTATAATACGCTACAACGGGAGTATCTCTACTTAAATCAACTTTACCGTTGTCTGCGAGTGTGATCGCTTTCTGAGGCCTACAATATCCAATTTTCCAGGTGGAATATTTTGCATTTTAATTTGAGAGATTTTTTTTTTTAAATTTATATCAATGCAAGTTGTAACGTATTTATTTTATTTCCCAAATGGGAATTAAAGGCAATTGGCATATTTTAAGTTTGTGGTTATTGTAAGGAAAGTGACCTTTTTTTTACAAAAGTTTGGTCGAATCTGTGCAATTTTAAAAGAGAATATTTTAGTATCAGAACTTACCTTAATCAATTGATCGTTATCTAATAAAATATATTAACTAATAAATAATCGTTTTTAAAAAATACACATTTGCTGCAGGTACAATTAATGTATGCATTGGTATATGATGTTGTCAAATATTTGAGATTATGGCACATTAATATAATCTCATGTAGTACTATTTCTATCCAGAGTCGACAGTACTATTTTAGAGGTTCAGTGCAAAAAAATTATTAAATATGTCGTGTTTTGTATAATTCAAACTAAATAATTTTTTGTTAATATGAAAAATATTTCATTGCAAGAAGTTCTTATTAGAAAGATGTTATTCTTTTAGAAATGTTCATCAAATTTTCTCATGAATGGCACAAGATGCATAGAAAAAAAATTAAATGAATTGAAGAAATAAAAATCAAAACGAAAAAGAGAAGGAAGAAAAAAAAAATAAGAAAAGACTGAAATTTGTTGGCAAATTTGGTTTAATTTTTAAAAAAACAAAATTTACGTGCATAATCAATTTAATTTGAAAAAAAAATAAACTAGAAAGTAAGAAATAAATTACTCCATCCGACTTGATATATGTTTTCCGTTAGCACACGAATTAAGGCGAAGGCAAAAAGAATATAAATGATTTGATCGAAAAAGTGAAAAAATAATAAAAATATTGTAAAATAAAGTGAACAGTGATTTCCAAAAAAATAAAAAATATATAATAAAATGGACAAAATTTGTAAAATGGGAATACATAGGGAACGGATGGAGTACAAAAAAAAAAAATGTCTCATTGGGCAAATTTGATTTAAGTTATGTAGAAAATAATAATAATAAATGCATGTTTAATTTGGAAAAATAATAAAATTAATCCCTTGTCTTATTACTGAAAACTCTTTTTAATGGAAAGAAATAATATGTTATAGTAAGGAAATAGAAGTGTCATGTGGAGGTAATGCAGAATTTGAGTAGGTTTTGGGAGCACCATGTACATTTGTATTTCAAATTTAATTTTGACCAAAATCAAAGTTTTTCTCGACCAACTGCTGCTAAAATTTTGAATACTCCACATTTCTGTCTGTGTAAGGAGTGAAATATATTACAGTAATTAAAAAGGAAAGAATTGATATCGCCAAATAGAAATATTAAACGGATTGGTCCTAATCCTACAGGGTTGCGGGCCTAATCGGTCCTGAGCCTTAGCGGTTCGTTCTTAACGGGTCACTAATACTCAGGACCTAACTCTAATCCTAGTGGTCCATTGGCTAAACGGGCCACTAAAGGGTTCGGGATAAAAAAGTTTAAAAAAAATTAAAATTTAATATAAAATACAATTAATAATTTAATAACTAAAATAATCTATAAAGTTCACACATCAACAATATAAAGTTCACACACTAACAATATAATCCATAAGTTCACACATTAACAACATAATCCATAAAGTTCACACATTAACAACTAAAATTTAATAAATATCTTCAAACTCTTCAATCTTCGGTATTAGATCCTTCCTTGGACAATGATAAAATATCTTCTTCCATTTCATCATCATCATTGTTGATAAAATTTATTAATGATGTATTTATGTGGCTATTATAAGATATAATTCTACCAAACAATAATCTAAGATTTATGTTCTTGGAAGGATAATATAGAGAGAGAAATTGGGAGCTTAGAGAGAGAAAGTAAATGTGTATTATGATTAAGTTGGAGAGAGAATAGTACAAGAGAGACATATTTATAGGTGTGCAATTGTGAGGTGGCACCCTGTGAGCTTATTTAGCTTTAGGTGTTGACAAGGGTTCTTGACCATTGTCTTGGTCCATCACAATGCTACCTTTACAATGCTTTGTCCTACTGCATACATATGTCCCAAATATAGAGCCGCTACCCGGACCCTATGACTAGGAGAGCTTCATTGCCTTGTGCTGTTTTCAGGAATGATGTAGCATTGGACTCCCGCTTGGCCTCCGTAGATAGGGGCGAGCTTCCTTTCCAATGGGGAAGCTCGCCAGCAACCTTTTCTCTCCTGGCACAAGTTGCCGTTGGTCTTGACTCATCGGGAGCTTGGGCGAGCTTCTTCCTTGCCTCGCCGAGCTCCTCTGTGTTGACCTTGATCCAAACCGATGGCGTAGCTTCTACACAAGTTGGCGACCTTCTTAGCCTTGGGATAATTCCGTGATTATCCTTAGGTAGTTCGCCTATCAACAATCATCATCATCATCATCATCATCATCTTCTTCTTCTTCTTCTTAAACATGTAAAAAGTATAAATTAGTAATTATATTAATAAAAATAAATTATTTATGAAATAAAAAGTTTACCAACAACTAAGCCTTCCAACCAACTGTGAGTACAAATAAAGAAACTAAGCCTTTTTTCCACATGCTTCCCAAGAAGTCGACTCCTATACTTGTTGAGAACACGAGCCCCAATACTGAAAGCAGATTTAGAAGCTAAAGTGGTGATTAGGATGCTGAGAATATCACAAGTCATAACAGATAATGTGGAAAAAGCAAGTTTATTACTTTTCCAATACTCCAACACATTAAAATTTGGATGGTATTTGGTTTCCATGATCGGATCACCCAAATACCTATCCAATTCAGACTTTTCAATTTGGATGTCCCTTGTTTTACTTTGCCAATCTTCCATAACCTAAATAAAAAAAAATTATTAAATTCACTAGTCAATTAATAAAGTAAATAAATAATGAATTCGTACAAAAAAAAAAGAAAAAGATAAAGACTTACATTGATATCATCATCCATTTGCTCATATACATCAAGTGTATGTATAGTCAAATTTGATGAAACTGAAGAGGTTTGTTGACTACTTCCACTTTGATCATACAAACTATAATTATTAAACTATTAATTACTTAATGTATAAGAATACATATTTTATAATTACTAAGTTACCCCCGGGCGGCCAGGCCCCACTATCCAATTTATATATAATTAATTTAATAAAAAAATCAGGCTATCGGGCCAACTCGTGAAACCGGCGGGCTAGCCCGTTTAGCCCGCGGGCTAACCTGTCCGGGCCAAAAAAGTCCAATTTTATACGGACCGCCATATGTTCGGACTTAACCCTGTAAATTACAAGGTTAAACGGGCCGGTCCATTTAACATCTCAATCGACGATGATGATTAAAACGGTTGTTGGTGGATATTTTACTTCTCCGAGTATTGATTCAGGTAAGAAAGGTCTAGCATAAGATCTAAATTCGAATGAAGTGGGATTCCCTCGGATACCGATTCACCGCTAAAATTATTTACCAATAATAAATTACCATTAATATTTTTAAATATATAAATGAATAAATAATAACATCTAAAGAACAATTTATTAATACTAGAATAACAATTGAGTAATATCTAAAGAACAACTAAGTAATATCTTATTCTATATTCAACAATATCTCATACTACAAGAACAACTTAGGAACACCTAATGAGCAAAATTTACTAAAGGAGACAACCTAAAATACCAATTTTCACTTTCAAAATATTTATTTTACCCACTTTAAATACAAATAATTTTTTTTATCCATTTTCAATTTCAAACAATTTTTTTTTACTCATATGACCCACAAACATTATCGTCTAGTTCTCCCACCCTCACCACACCCCATTAATATTTATATCAATTAAATATTATCAAAGGGGAAAAAACAATCTAACCTAAAGTTATACTCAATAATACAATCTAGTCAAATCACAAAGTAGTCCAAATTAATGAACTTGATTAATAACCTCCTTAAGCCTAATCAAATCTGACACAGTGACATACCTTACCATTATACTATACTGATGCTACAGTAACCCTAAACTAACACGCTACAGTATATTAATTTAAATTTATATGCTACAATATATTAATTTAAATTTATATGCTACAGTACAATATAATTAAGAATATTATAGTTTAATCGAGAACATTATAATATAATTGAATATCAATAGTATTACACTCATATGCTTTTTTAAATTAACTAAGTATACTAAAAGATACTATAGTATAACTAACGAGAATATTATAGTATAACTGAACATCTCATATATATCAATAGTATAATGCACTAATCCAATAAAAGAATAATGGTGGTATATCTGGATTAATATTGTATAAGTCCAAAGAGAGCACGGATGCATTAGTTCATTAATGAATTTTTCAAAGAAGAAAGTTTCAACGAAACACACCCATCATCAAAATCTTAAACCACGAATGAACTGCAGGGTTTGGGCTCATGACCCATGCTAAATTTGCAGATTTCGCCGGCATCTAAGAAGAATACATTCCAATCAAGAAATTCGACATGACTTAGTGAAATGATTAATAAAAAAATAAAGGCTCACATGTAAGAATTATTTAAATGAAATATATCCCTGGAGAAGGATTTATTTTTTAGCTGACAAACAACATTCCCAGTATAACTTTTTTGTATTACTATATTCTCTTGGATAAATAAAAGTTTCGCAGCTGCCTCTGAAAATAAAACTTAGCTGACAGATTTCTCCTGCCATGGTTCAAAGTTTCGCCACCGCCTCTGAAAATAGTCCAAAGCGTGTATATTCTCCTACGTGTTCTTGTCAAAAGAGAGACAATAACTCGACGTCTGGAATGAAATTCGAAGCTCCCATTTCTACCTGAAATTGAACCAGGCCGCCGGAATTTCAAAAAGAAAGCTGACATTCAACCGGAAATGCACACCACCTCGCCCGCAATCCCTCAAACCTCTGAAATTATCTCTGAAACTGTTGCCGGAAATAGCCTATGTAATCACTGCTGCTCCAGCCTCTGAAATCGCTCAAAGTCGACCACCTCCAAGATCATATTAGCAATACCCCAAGAACAAATCACGAATACCCAAGAACAAATCGAATTAAATCAAATTAAACAAATAATAGCTCTTGATTATAAGCTTCTAATTGATTTATAGTTGTTGATAATACTTGTTGATGATTAGATTATATGGCTAAAAGTGTAAATATTTAGGGATGACAAAATGATCTGCTCCACAGTCAATCCGCTCCGCCCCGCTCTGTTTGGATCAGCCCCGCTCTGCCCTATTTTAAGAATGGAGCAGATCTGCCCCGCCTCGCTCGCGGAGCAGATCAGGCATGGATCTGCATAATTTTTGCTCCGATCCGCTCCGCCCCGCCCTGTTCCGCTCCATATAATATTAATTATATATAATATTATATATATAATATTATGTAATATATATAGTATTAAACATATATGTAATGTATATGAAAAGAATAAAAAGTAACAAAAAGTATTAATTTTTTTATTTAGACTTTTTTTTAATATATTGATTTTAAAAAATTATGAACATTTAATAGATGAGGCAGAGCGGATCAGATCTGCCCCGTTTGGGGCAGGCATGGAGCAGAGCGGATCAGCGGATCAGAAGCACGGAGTAGATTTGGAAATTAATATATCCGTCCTAATCCGCTCCATTGTCATCCCTATAAATATTACCAACAAAAATCAAGATTTAGCTACGTTGAAAATTGAAGTAGGTAATGAGTAGAAATTTGTGCATAGTTTTCTTAGGGTTCAAATTATCCTTATTTTTTAATGAAAATGTGTACATATTTATAGGCAAAGCCTAAGTGGGGGTGGCAAGGATTATGCCACACTTAATATAGTGAGAACATGTGCCCTTTTAGGATAAACATGAATATTTACACTTGCAAAATACTTATAATCCTGATTAAATGATATGCTCGCTTGCATTCTGAGATGTGGATTATTGTAATTACTTGAAGGGCGACCACCTCATTGGGGGGGGGGGGGGTTGAGCAGCCAACAAAACGAATTGCTCGTCACTTTGACTATTTTTACATGGGTTGCTCGCCTCTTCCATATCTTTTCTCAAGTTGCTTAGTTTAGGCTCTTAATCATCTTTAATTTGCATGGGTTACTCACGCATCAACAATTATCCCCTAGTTTGATACTTATTTTGAGAAGTATTTGCATAATAATCCTTTGAACTTATTTTTTTGCATAAGGTCCCACACATCTTTATAAATAGATGAGATTGTTCCCTCTCTCATTCATTCTTTTTCTTTCACGCACGACACCTCTTCTTCTTTCTAGACGATTTCTGGCGAACCTCTCCTAGATTTTGGCGACAACCCTTATTTAATTTTTTGTAAAGGTAAAAGTCCCCTTGTCTTTTTCTTTTTCTTCTCATTATTTAGAATTTCGGCTATCATACTGTGTAGGGAAACAAAAAAAATTATTTTTCTTTATATTGTAATTGTTCGTGTGGCATCCCACAGGGTGTATGATCAAAGATAAGAGAATAGTTGAGAAGACTTCTTGGGTTAATTAAATTGATCGAGCGCACCAAAAACGTAGTTCTCAAGAATTTAACATCAAGATGTATGAATCACTAAAATTCCTAAATTCCGCATGTTTAAGGATTTTATGTGATTGTATGTTCATATGTTTGCATGTTATTCTTGTTGTTGGAAGTTCAACTATTTGATTTAAATATATTTGAATCATGATATTAGTTGTGAACTTAAAGTTGTATTTAGTGTATAACCCGAATAGATCCGGACATCTGTATAATTCCCCAACAACTAGTATCAGAGTCGATTTCGGGCTCTATACATTAAATTGTAATTTAAGTTTTATTAAATTTGAAAATTGGATAGTGGAATTGCTAAATCTTTTTTGCAGATATTCAATTGTCATGATATTCAATATTTATTTGTGCATGCATGTACGATGATGCGTTTTTAAAATTCGATTTATTCGAATCCATTTTTCTCTTGAGAAAATTCACGGTCAGACTAGGATGTTTTATTGTAATAGACTAGTTTAGACGATTGTTTATTTATTTTATGTAAATAAATTATAACTGAGATTGAAGACGATGAATGAAGATTTTAAAGACGGATGAAATGATGAAGATGTGCGATGAAATAACGAACGGCGGCCGGATGCGCGAGTGGCACACAACCCGATGACTATCGTCACCTGAGCTGGAAAAACTTTCGGTACTACACGAATTGAGCCAGCTCCCAGTGAGCAGGTAACTGTTGCTTCAACTGAACATGTTGAAACTGGAGTTGGGGCAGATAATCATGAGAATGATTATGTAATGGCTATGCAATTTTTGCAGACTCTGCCCGGTGAACAGAATACTCCTCCATCTGAGGGTGTTCAAGAGTCTCGACGTTCTCATCCACCAACCCTAGCTCCAACCGAGCAACCGACTACCACTTTAGTTCCAGAGGAAGATCAGCCTCCAACGGCTTAGGATTTTTATTCTACTTTTTGTGTCTTCTTGCTTCTAAAGACCCTTTTGATTGTAATAGTTGAGATAAGACTTATTTTCTCTTCCAGATCTAACATGTACTTCAACTATTCAAATGAAATGAATATCTTTTTTGCTTTTTTCTTGTCTCTTTGTACTGCTTGTTTATTTATTTTGTGGCGACTTTCTCGTCTTACGTATGTAACAACTGCGAATTATGCACTTAAAATTGGGCCCTTTTTCCTCGTAATCGGACTGTTAGTCCTCGAGACATCTGTCTTTAGGTCGGGAATTCTTAGCCTGATTTCATAATACCCTAAGGGGGTTTTTTGTTTCATGGATTAGGGTGGATTAAGTCCCTGATCCTAAATAAAATTGTGTTTGGTTTCTAGGATTTGAGCAAGGATTAAATCCTGACTCGATATTTGAATTCAACATAATCCTACAAAAAAGGGACAACTTGATCCCAACTATTACATCGGATTAATTTTAAGAAAACAATCATAAATACAAACACATACTATTTTAAAATTAGGATTGCAATCAATAAAATCCATTGAAATTCTATCCTACTCAATCTATCTTATCTATGAAACCAAACACGCTCTTAAGAATAAGTCAGTAATACCTAAAAAATAAGTCAATAATACCATTTGAACAAGTCAATAATACCACCAATAACTAGTTAGTATTACCCAAGGTTGTAGAAGTCGGAAATCGGTAATCGGGCGTTTTCAGGCCGCCTAGTTTTTTTTAATTAAAAAAAAACAAAATTAGAGCCGCCTAGTTTTTTTTAATTTAAAAAAAATAAAAATAGAACTGCCTAGAGGCCGCCTAGGACCGCCTAGACCCGAAAATGCCTAGAATCACCGATTTTGCAGAAATCGGGTCGGCGTGTGGCCGCCTAGCCCGAGTTCTGCATCACTGGTATTACCCCAAAAAACTAGTCTAAGTATTACTCGAAGAACAACTCACCAATACCCTTTGTACAAGTTAATAATACCCCAAAGAACTAGTCTAAATATTACTTAAAGAAAAAATCAATAATAACTCAAGTACAACTCACTAATACATGAAAAACAAATTTAAGTAATACTAAAAAAGCAAGTCAATAATTCTCTAAGAATACATCTAAGTCATAACAAATCAGTAATTCCCAACTGTCAAAAAACACAGTGCAGAACATAACTTCATATTTTAAAAAAAAATTTAAAATTAAACTTAAAATTAAATACATAGCATACACTTAACTGGACCCAAAAATTTATCGGAAGAAATAGAATTTAGGGAAAAATATAAAATAGTTCAATAAATTGACAAAAATTACATATTGGTCCCGTGCAAAAAAAATAAAAAACATACTGTCGTACAATTTTTTTAAATCAATTTATAAATATAGTTTTTTTTTTAACCAAATATGCAATTGATCCTAGAATTTATACAAAGACAACTAAAGAAAACATAAACAAAAAGCTTCCCCTCGTGTATTTTGTTTTTCAAGGGTTTCTACTACGTTAAACAACCACAAAATATGATTTGAAACTTTGTGGGTTTGAATAGATGGGAGGTTGCTTTAATTCCACATAATGAAGTTTTGGTATTTTTGTGGCCATGAATTAATAGTTTTATTATGCTTCTTAAATCCCTTCTTGACTTTTTCAACTACGAACACTTTGTTTGCTGTACGGCTGTAGACATAACAACACACCCTTTTAACGTGGGCCCACCTCCCCCTTGTCCACGATTCTTCTCATTTGTGGGGCCCTTTTCTTTTTCCCTACACGGTTACACCCTACTTACCTCTTAACGTACACATGGACTCAAATCTCAGGTAGTGTTTGTTTACGTCTTGAGGTGTATGGAGCACATCCGGATGAAGAAAAAAAGTGGATGAGGCAAATTCTGTGAATAGTAAATTTATGTTTGATTTGAATTGAATGTGATAGGGATGAATGAAACTTTATGTCAAATCAATACTTTTTGGAGATGATGATGTATTATTTTATTATTATTAGTTAGTGGAGTAATGATTGAATGATTGTATATTAATTATATTTTGTTGTAATACATAAATATTTTTAAAAAAAAATAACCTTGATAATTAATAATTTTTTTAGATAACTTATAATAAAAAATATTTTCAATTCTAAATCACAAATAATTACTAACAGTAGAGGTCTTGTTATACTCCAAGATAATAATCTTAAATGAAATTTAAATATATTTATAATATTAATTAATTACATATATATAGTCTATATATTAATAATTAATATATATATAATAGAATATTATAATATGTAAAAAAATATATAATTAAAATTAATTCTTATTTTATATTAATTGATATAAATTAAATAAGAATATATATGATATATGTGAAAAAGAGATAAATAAAATGTATTTATATGTAAGATAAAATTGATGTGATTGGTATTGAATTGTGTAAAATAGGTTTGTAGATGTATAATATGGAGTGAATGTGTATTTTGGATGGGATGGGATGTGCAAGTCCGAAAAATGGGTGGGATGAGGGAAAATCCATCCCCCATCCGGATGGGGCCATCCGTAAACAAACACACCCTTAGGATTTACTCTCTCGTTGAACAAAATTTTTCCGCATTTTATAGTTGGCATGAAATTTAATAAAATTTTGTATTATACTGCCTCCATCCTTTTATATGTTGCTCGTAATTTTTGGGCACTAATGTTAAGAAAGATATAAAATTATTGATATAATACATGCTATGTGATGAAGAAAAATGAAAAAATAATGGGAATAGTGTAAAAAAATATTGAAAATAATACTCCCTCCGTCCACGAAATTTATTCTCAAATTTTTGTATGTGGTTTAATGCAATATGTCGGAAGGTATTATGGGATATTGTGAGGTCCGTTTTGAGTAAAGAAAGTATTTATGGAAAGTACATATGATATACTTTTCATAAATATTCTCTTTATTCAAAACGGACCTCACAATATCCCGTAATACCCTCCGACATATTGCATTAAACCACATGCAAAAATGTGAGCATAAATTTCGTGGACGAAGGTAGTAATAAAGAAGTGAATAATAGTTTTCTAAAAAGGTAAAAAAGCAAATGAGCAACATATAGTGGGACAGAAAAAAATGACAAATGAACAACTTATAGTGGGACGGAGTGAGTATTAAAATGATAGATAAAGTAAAAAAAATAGAATTTATGACCCCCAAATTTTTATTGTGAGTATGAATTATTTCCAAATAAAAAAATAAGAAATTTTTTTATGGACAAACAAAAAAAGAAAGTGAAAAATAATTTGGTGGACATCAGAAGTATTTCTTTTGGGATTCATTACACCCCATATAAGTTAGAAATTTAAATTTAAATTTAAATTTTTAAATATTATTCTGTGCTTATTTGCAAACTCTAAATAAAAAGTAAAAGTGCTTATTTAAAAAAAACATTTAAAACATGTTTTCAACTACTATTTTATAGGGGTGGCAAATCGTGTAATCGTGTCGACACGATAACGACACGACACGATAATGTGAAACACAAACACGACACGATAAGATACAAATAAACACGAACACGAAAATTTTTGTGTCAACACGACACGACACGACACGATAATGACACGAAAATTTATTTATCAATTTTAGAAAATTAATAAATAAATAAGGACACGACACGACAAGAACACGAAAATTAATAAATTAGATTTTATAATCAAATTTAATAGTAATATATTTAATATTTTATATTTAAAATTTATTAACTTGCTACTATCAGATACATATTAATAATGTATATCAGATCACTAACAGATTAATAGGTTGTTAACGAGTTAATGTGTTATCTGTTAATTTTATCGTGTTTAACGGGTTGACACGACACCAACACGAACACAACACAAAATATTCATGTCCTTATCAGGCCGACACGACAAGGACACGAACAAGATAAGCCTAAACACTAACCCACAATTTTCGTATCGTTTTCGTATCGTGTCGTATACGAAATTGTCACCTCTACTATTTTAAGTGCTTATTACCACTCTTGGTTAAGCAATAATCTTTAGCTTTTAACTTCTACTTAAGCACTTCTACTCAGTCGGTTCCCATCAAGTCTGCTCCCAAAGTTACTAACATTGTCGCAGATCTCATGATGGAAATAATGATGGCATTTCTTCCTTTTTATGCTTTCAAATTTTTGAAGAGTTTGGAGTAGTTTCACAATGTTGATAGAATTTACTAATGATGTTTTTATGTGGCTATTATAACATATAATCCTATCAAACAATAATCTAGGAATATATTCTTGAGTGGATGATATAGAGAGAGGAAATAGGGAGCTTAGAGAGAGAAAGTAAATGTATATTATGATTCAGTTGGAGAGAGAATGGTACAAGGGAGACCTATTTATAGGTGTGCAAGTGTGAGGTGTCACCTTGTGAGCCTATTTGGCTTCAGGTGTTGACAAGGGTTCCTGACCCTTGTCTCGAACCTTCACCATGCACCCTTTATAATGCTTCGTCCCACTACAAGTATATGTCCTACTTATACACCCGCTATACGGGTTCTAGGGCTAGGCGAGCTTCTAGGCGGGCTTCATTGCCTTGTGCCTTTTTCTAGGAACGGTGTAGCGTTGGACCCCTGCTTGGTCTCCGTACACAGGGGCGAGCTTCCCTTCAAATAGGGAAGTTCACCCTCAACCTTCTCTCTCCTGGTACAACTCGCTATTGGTCTTGGCTCATTGGGAACCTGGACGAGGTTCCCACCTACCTCGCCGAGCTTCCCTGTGTTAACATTTTGGACTAAGTTCGCCTATCAACATTTGCCCCCAGCTCGCTCACATCATGATACCTATAATGTGTGGGTGAGCTGACTTATCTGTGTGGACGGAGGCTCGAGTGTTGGCGAACTACTTCCTGATTAGGTGCCGAGCTTGCGGGCGAGCTTCTGTGAGGCGGTTCGTGGGCCGACACAGTGCGAGAATCAAGGCATCGTGCACGCCTTTTTAGGCGTTATTTCCCGCGCCCATCATGACAAACTTTCAAATTTTTGCATGTAGGTCCCTGGGCTTCTCGGAAAATATAGTCCGCCCCCTCATCTATAAATAAAGGAAATCAAGTCCATTTCCCACTTTTACACTCCCGAATTCTCAGAGCAAGTTTCCGGCAAATATTTTCCCTTGCATCCGACGGAGTTTTGAGTGCTCATGGTAGAATACCCCTTTCTCTTCTCTCTATTTCCTCTTATTTTAGATTCCTATCTTCCTTCCCTACTATTTTTTCAAATTTCTGGAAACTTTGGACGTTTCTGGTGATTTTTCAATTATTCTCCGATCGTCTCCCTTAAGCGACTCCGGCGGTTGGATTTTCTGAGAACTTAGAATATTTCGAGACCTAGCCTTAACCATGTCGACCCAATCATCGAACGAAACCCATTCGAACCATAATCCTGAGAAGCGGCCAATGACTGATAGTGACCCTATTCCCCAAATGACCCCGATTGTCATCGAGTCCGGATCTGAGGCTAACTCAGTAGCTCACCCAACTCGTGGTGAGCTATCAGGCGAGGTTTGATCCGAGCCAATTGAGAAGGCCACCAGTTCCGTCTTTCGCGAGGTTTGGGAAGATGAAGAGGAGGTCGCCCCTGAAGAGAGAGAGACCAGTGGTAACGAAGGTGGCGGTGAAGAGGTGGTTACCGAGGTTGGTGACCAAGGAGGTTCTGGTCCATTGATTTTCCAAAGCCTCAGCTGATCGAACACCAGGTCCCCTCCGGCGTTATCCATCCATTTGACTGGGAGGAATACTTTGCCCAGCATGTGGCGAGCTTCGATCTCCCCGGGCGAACGTATCGGGACGCAGCGAATAAGTCCGATTACAAAGCAAGCGATGTTAAAAGTGTCATCAACAAGTACCAACTCTCCCAATTCTGCGAGAGGTACCGGATCCCACTCGACATCTTCCTGTATGCCCCGGAGAAGGTTGAGCGAGCTGATGTTCCTCCGGCGGGGTTGACCGCCATAAACGTTCATACCCTTGAGGCCGGGCTTACACTGCCCCTGCACTCGATCATCGGCCAATTCCTGCTAGACAACAACCTCGCCATCACACAGCTCACCCCCAATACTTAGAGTAGCTTGTTGGCGGCGTTGGCGGTCTTCGGGCTGGAGGGGTATGAGAATCGGTTGACCACTGCCGAGCTTAACGAGTTGTTTACTGTGAGTCGGCAAGTGAACGACGACAAGGGGTATTACTACCTCAAAGCTCGCCCGGGGGAGAAATTTTTGGTAATCCTCCCGAACAAGATCCGTGACTGGAAGCAACAGTTCGTCTTCATGGGCGGAGACTGGCGAGCTTCTACAAGTTACTCCGGGCGAGGAGGACAAATTCCTTCCCCTGACGAATATGGGGAGGCTAGCAGTAGGTCGTCTACTTCGGTGTGCGTGGGTTGAATTAAATTTACTAATCTAATTCCTTTCTTTTGCAGGTTTGAAGCACCACAAGTCTAGTCGCGGCAAGCCTGAAATTCCAATCGAGTTTGACCTGGTGCGAGCTGTGTGTTACCTGAGGAGTAAAGAGGATCGAGAGATCGCCCACCTCTGCCAGCATCACTATCTTCGACTTGCGGGGCTTCACACCTTGCCGCATCACCTCGCGGTCCAGGGTCCTGAGCTTCCAGGTTTACAACTCTTCGAAGCTCGCCCATTAGATGGACAGCTCGCCAAAGTGCTAACTGTCTTTCTCTGATTTCTTGCAGACGGTAATTGGGTCGTCTTCCCCACTGTCGAGATCCCCCCGGCCTACGAAACTCTTGCTCGCCGATTTCCCATGGGTCCACCTCGCCCCAACAAATTGGCCTTGCCATCCACGCTCGTACTGGAAGCGAGCAAGAAGGCTGAGCCCGCCCCGAAGAAGGGCGAGGTAGGCAGGTCAGGAACCCAGAAAGGGCCGACTAAAGCCCTGACAAAATCCAAGGCTGCAGAGGTCGCCAGGGCCAACAGGGGTGGAGGCCGAGTTGGTGCTACGCCTGAGCGAGGTTCGGGGAAGAGGGGTCTCCGCAGGAGTGATGGATCCCGAGTTGGTGACGAGGATCCCCAAGGCCGAAAGAGGACCAAGTTCGACCTTCGCGACGAGGAATCTAACCCGACCGGGCGAGCTTCAACAAGATCCGGACCGGGTGGCTCTACCCAATCTACGGCCCTACATGCACTCGCCCCTACACCAACGTCGCCGCCCTCCCAGTCCCCCTTTGGGGTTCAACTGACGGATGATACGCTCCTCGGCTGGGATCCTGAGCGAGTCTAGTAAGTAGCTCGATTGACATTCTTGTCTCCTTATGTCGCCCTGTCTTATCATTTATTGATGAAGTGTTTTAACCTCGCAGCTACGCCTCCATCGCTCATCCGAACAGGCATGAGGCTCTTCACTCCTATGAGTGTTCTCGTTCCCTCACCTCTATGCGCAACCTCCCATCAGGCCTAACTCGAGACACCGTGAGCGAGGTCCCAAGGTACTGGTCGACCCCTCAGTTGGCGACCATTGAGAGCCAAAACCTGATAGAGAATGCCCGGCTCTCAATGTACCATGCGAGCGGGTTGCTGCTCGCCAACCAACAGGTGATCGACCTGGCGACTCAAAGTTTGCCAGGAGAAGAATGAGAACCTGATTAAAATGGCGGAGTCTCTGGACAAGGCCAAAAGATCGATGAAGCTCGCCGAGGAGAAGGCCGCCGTAGCTTTGGCGTCTGAGCAAAGCACCCTGGAGAACCTCGGTCAACTCCAGCGGCAGCTCGCCTCTATCCAGAAAAATACCGATGTGCGGGTTAAGGCCAAGGAGGACGAGCTCGCTGAGAAGCTCGCGAAGGAGGCTGGCGAGCATGCTGTGACCAGGAAGGAGCTGGAGTTGCAGCGGGGTCTGACCAAGGGCGCTGACGAGCAATGCGCGAAGCTGAGGGACGAGCTTTCAGCGAAGATCAATGAAGTCACCGAGCTCCACAATAATGCCTCTTCCTCGGCCGACTTGGTAGCTGTGAAGGCCGAGGCCTCTGACAAAGGATTCGTCCAATGTTATGCCGAGGTTCTGAGGACCCTCTGGTGGGCGCGAGCTCACAAGGACGACGAGGTTGCGGCCATGGTGGGTGACTTCAAAGAGTGCCTGGATAAGGCTCCTTTCGCCGATGAGACGGAGCTGGACATTGGTGACCTTCCTGAGCTCGAAATCCCTCTTGATTTCGTTCCGGCACGATTCAAGATCATCAACATCATTCCCGTGCCGGAACTGAACATCGCCGAGGAAGAGGAGATCGCCAGTGGGGAGACGCAAACTACCCCCACCATGGA
Source organism: Prunella vulgaris (assembly GCA_026898435.1). Lineage (NCBI taxonomy): Eukaryota > Viridiplantae > Streptophyta > Magnoliopsida > Lamiales > Lamiaceae > Prunella > Prunella vulgaris. The sequence continues at coordinate 1,207,821 of JAPKLY010000029.1, forward strand.
GCAGATGCAAGAGGTCTGTGGGGACGCCATGGTCAACATTGGCGAGTTCGACACCAGTGGGTGTACTGGCAACATCACAGTCTTGCCCAGGCTCTCCCACCAAGGTCGCCAAGTCGCCGGTGACGAAGTTGCTCCGGAGGTCGCCAATCCTGAGGCTCCTGCCGAGGTTCCAGCTCCAGTTGCCCCCACTGCTTCCGAAACTTGAAGTTTTTCTTACTTTCTTAGCGTAGTTTTTGCTTTTTTATCAAGTCGTAATAGCTCGCCGGGCTGTGTATAGCTCGCCCAGAAGGAGCTTATTTTTGTAGTTCAAAGATGGTCAGCTAGCCGACCTTTGTGGCTAGCACCGCTTCTTATACTTGGAAAATTTTCAAGTATCTTTTTGACTTGAAAGTTTTCCAAGTACTTTTGAATGGAACTTGATTCTTTTGCCCCAACTATGTTCGCTTATATTTTACGCGCGTTACATTTTTAATTAGCTCATTTTATACTTTCGGTACTTAATTGTTCATCTTATTATACTTTCGAGAAGCGAATCATTCATTTTACGTCGCTTAGGACTACGAATTGTACCGCCGTTTGCATAGTACATATTCTTCGTCTTACACCACTTAGGGCCGCAAATTGCTCGTCTTAAACCACTTGGGGTAGCGAGTCGTACTTTGTTTAATTCACTTTGAGCGATTAGGTTTCACGAACCTTGCTTTAGACGTTTTAACCGTCTTTTTTGTGAATTTTTCTAACTTGTGGCAGTAGGCGCTTAGTGATCCTTTAAGAAGGATACCTTTGCTAACCTTGGGTACTTTGGCCTTTGCCTTCGAGCTTTTTTAGACTGTAAAGTTCGGGACCTTGGCCCTCGTAGATCTCGAAGTTTCGAACGGTCGGATATTTTGCGAAGCTTCGATTAGTTGGATATTTCGCGAAGCTTCGAATAGTTGGATATTTTTTCCAGAAAAACTTCTAACTTCACATAGCAACGTAATTTACATTGGTTGCTATCAATATTTCTGATGCGAACCTTTGGCTAGTCTATTACAAAATCTCGGTCTATTGATAAAATTTCTTTAAGTGTGCCGCACTCCAGGTGTATGAAGAGGCTTTTCCTTCTGCGTCTTCGAGGTCATATGTGCCGTTCACCCAGGCTGCGGTAACCCGAAATGGTCCTTCCCAATTTGGTCCAAATACACCCGATGGGGCCATCAGTTTCTTCTTCAACACCAAATCCCCAACTTTAAATTTTCGATCTCGAACTTGGGAATTGTAGTACTTCTCCACTCTACGCTTGTAGGTGGCATTTTTATTTCCGATGAAGCTTTGGTTTCTTCAATCAGGTCTTTTTCGACTGCCAAGGCTTCGTCCTTCTTTTCTTCGTCAAACCCTACCACCTTCCAAGTCTTATTCTAGACTTTCACTGGTACTACTGCTTCAGTTTCGAAGGCTAGGGCAAACGGTGTCTCTCCGGTACTTGCTCGGTATGATGTTCTGTAAGACCACAGAACCTCCGGAAGTTCGTCTGCCCAGGTTCCTTTCTTGTCTTCGAGGCGCATTTTCAATATGTGCTTCAGAATTTTGTTAACTGCCTCAACCTGGCCATTCGACTACGGATGGTACGGAGTTGAGTAGTGCTTTTTGATATTCCACAAACTACAAAAATCTCTCGACTTCTGGCCGTCGAACTGCCTTCCATTGTCCGTGATGATCGATTGTGGAAGTTTGAACCGACATATCAAATTCTTCCATATAAAACCGATCATCCTTTCCTGCGTTATCGTTGTGAGTGCCTCGGCTTCAGCCCATTTGGTGTAATAGTCCACTGCTACAACATCAAACTTTACACCGCCCCTGCCAGGTGGAAATGGGCCGATCAAGTCGATACCCCATTTTGCAAAAGGCCACGGGCTGAAAACCGACTTCAGTTGAGTAGCTGAGGAGTGGATATTAGGTGCAAAAAGTTGACACTTTCGGTACTTCAGTGCGAAGCTAATGGCATCTTTGCGAAGACTGGGCCAGTAGTACCCTTGTCTGATTGTCTTGTATGCCAAAGCTTGCCCCCCAACGTGACTTCCGCAAATCCCTTCGTGAATTTCTTCTAACACCTCGAACCCTTGTCTTTTAGATAAGCACTTGAGTAGGGGTAGAGAAAGTCCACGTTTGTAGAGTTGGCCATCCACCAACGTATATCTGGCTGCTTGTTTCACTAGCCGACTAGCTTCCCATGTATCTTCGGGGGTTGTTCCATCCTTTAAGTATTTTTGGATCGGAATACGCCAATCTTTACCATCTTCATCGCCTTCTTGCCCCCCACTCGAGGTCTGATTTACTTTGTAATTGGATGTCGAGGGGTTCTTCAGCTTGGTGACCACAACCTCCGTGACTTCAGCTTCCCCGTTACTGGTAGCTAGTCGGGCTAGGGCGTCTGCTTGTGTGTTCTCCAGCCTCGGTATCTGATTGATGTAAACTTGCATAAACATCGAGATCAGATGTGCCACTATCTTCTGGTAGGACATCATCTGTTGATCTTTTGCCTCGTACTCCCCCCGGACTTGGGATATTATTAGTTGGGAATCTCCGAAAACTTGAAGATTGGTTGCCCCCACGGCTAATGATAACCTAAGTCCGGTTATCAAAGCTTCGTACTCCGCCTCGTTGTTGGTTGCTCTAAAATTAAACCGGATCGCGGAGGTGAAGACTTGTCTGTCTGGGCTGATCAGAACTACCCCGGCTCCTGCTGCTGTGCTAGTCGATGATCCATCGATGTAGAGGTGCCAAGGAGCTATACGTCCCCTTGTTGGATCTTGCGGGAAAGTCAGCTCGACGATAAAATTGACGAGCACTTGTCCCTTGATCGTTGTTCGGGGTGCGTAGGTTATACCGTATTGGCTAACCTCTAGTGACCACGTCAACAAGTGTCCTGCAGTGTCTGGCCGTTGCAGTATTTGCCTTAGTGGGAATGTCGTCAACACCTCTATCGGATGGTCGAAGAAGTAGGGCCTCAATTTTCTAACACTCATCATCAGAGCGTAAGCTAGCTTCTCCGTTGGGGTGTATCGCAACTCAACCTCGTGTAAGACTTGACTTACGTAGTACACTGGTAGGTGTGTTTTCGCCTCTTCTCGAACCAGGACGGAGCTAATTGTAACCTCCAACGCAGCAAGGTATAGGTACACCTTTTCACCAGGTACTGACTTTGACAGGACTTGTGTATTTACCAAGTATGTTTTGATGTCTTCAAAGGCTCGTTGGCATTCGCTTGTCCACACGAAGTGGTTTTTAAGCTCGATCACCAGACCTAGAGATAAATCTGTTCAAAGCTGCCATACATCCGGCCAGTCTTTGAATTTTCTGCACAGAATCGGGTGCACTCATCTCGATTATGCACTGGACCTGCGTCGGATTGACTTCGATTCCTCGCTGGCTCACCAGATGTCCCAGGAACTTTCCTGAATGCACACCGAAGCTACTCTTCTTGGGGTTCAACTTCATGTTGTAGTGACGTAGTATGTCGAAGGTTTGCTTTAGGTGGTCGAGGTGATCCTCCTTTCGCAAACTCTTGACAACTATGTCGTCCACGTACACCTCCATAGATTCACTGATGTGTTGGTCGAACATCTTATTCACCAACCTTTGGTAGGTTGCTCCGGTGTTGATAAGTCCGAACGGCATCCTTTCCCAGCAATACATGTTTTTGTTGGTGTAGAACATCGTATACTCCTGGTCATCTGGGTGCAATGCTATCTGATGATTATAACCTGCAAAAGCGTCCATGAATGTTATCATTTCGTGGCCCGCAGTGCTGTCCACAAGCTGATCAATGTGGGGTAGTGGGAAGTTGTCCTTCGGGCACGCCTTGTTTAGGTCCGTGAAGTCGATGCACAGCCTCCACGTTCCGTTGTGCTTCTTCACTAGGACGGGGTTCGCGACCCATTGCAGGCATAAGGCCTCCTTGATCAGCTTGTTGTCCAACAGCTTCCCAACCTCGGTAGTTAGGGCCGCGTACTTGTCTGGTCCATACTTCATTCGTCTTTGGCGGATGGGCCTCCTTGTCGGATCTATGTTGAGTCGGTGGCAAGCATGCTCCAAAGGGATTCCCATCATGTCTTCGTGGGACCAGGCAAACAAGTCCAAGTTGGACATCAAGAACAGCTCCATCCTCGATCGGTACGGTTCTGGTAACTCGGAACCTATGAAAAGCTACAAGTCCCTTTCCGGGTCCACCGGGATTGCTGTCAATTCTTCCATGGGAGTGGCCTTTCTCTTCTGGCCTTTCCACCTTGGATCGTTGATGACCTCATCCCATTCATCTTGTGACATCTGCACAGGTTCGTGACCTATATGTGGCTCAAGGTCATTAGCTTTGTCATCAACTTGGACAGGTTCATCAACTTTCGCTGCTTCTGGTGGCCCATCAACTTGGGATGGTTCTGGAACCTGGGGAGTTGGATCAACTTCCATTGGCACTGGTTCTTGATCCCCCGCAGGTTCCCCACCTTGGACTTCATCAGCCACTTCCATGGGTGCAGGTTGTGAAACTTGCACCGGTTTCTGCGCTTGGTCTGCTTGAGCTTCCTCCACTCCCTCCATTGGTGCCGATTGTGCCTCTTGCACAAGTTCTGGTACTTGATCAGGTTTCGGCGGGTCGCCTACCTCCATCAACTCAGTTTCTATCGAGATGATGTCTATGATGTTTGGCTCGTCTGTCGGAATCTGTATATCTTCTTCAAGGATGTGGACTTGCGTTACAAACTTCCTAACTCGGCCATCCTTGATCTGGAGCAAACATTCGCGGGCCTTTTTCTGGTCGCCTTTAATGGTTCCGACACCTTTTAGAGTTGGGAATTTCAAACAGTAGTAGTAGGTCGAACACGTCACTTTGAATTCATTAATAAAAGGGCGGCCAAGAAACCCGTTGTAGGAGGACTGCTGGTCGACAACAAGGAAATCAACTAACCTAGTCAGTTTCCGCTACGGGTCCTCTACCGATACAAGCTGGACGCTCAACCTTATACTACCTAGGGGGACGATTACAGCTTCTCCGAACCCCACTATCCTAGCATTGCTAGGTTCTATATACGACTCAAAATCACTTAAGGCATCTAAGGTGGATTTGAAGAGAATGTTGGTGAAGGCGCCGGTGTCCACAAGTAGCCTGTGAACTCGGACGTTCATGATGTTGGCGCTTATCACCAACAAGTCGTTGTGGGGCGTCAGTACCCCTTCCAAGTCCGCCGAAGAGAATGTTAGCTCATCAATGGGTTGTGTGGCGGGCCTGGAACTGGAGCTGCCTTCCTGAACCTGGTTTACAGCCCGGATTTCGGCTTTCCTCTGTCTTTTGGAAATGGAGGATCTCCTATCTTGGAGACATTCGGCCGCTTCGATTTCTTCTTCGAGAACCAGGAGTTCTCTAGTAGGCTCTAAGTTTTGCTGAGGTTGGGGAGGTGCCCCTTCGCCTATATTGAGGGCCACGTTGGTCTGCGTCCTCCTCTTCATAATCGGAGACCTCCCGTCTCTCGACCCTGGTTCTCTTCACCGGTGCCTTCTTCACGAACTCGGCCAGTTTTCCATCCTTGTAAAATTTCCATAGTTGTTTGAGGAGGTCTAGGTATTCGCTAGTGAAGTGGCAGATCGATTGGTGGTAGGCACAGTATTTGTTGGGGTTAAGCTTCGCGTGGTCCTGGCGGATTCTCCTTGGTTCGTCCAGTATGGCTTTACCTTTGACCGTGGTGAAAACATGGTCGACGGAGATGGTAAACACCTGGTTGAGCTTCTCTTTGAACTCGTTCCCGTCGCCGAAAGCTTTCAAGTTCCGGGGAGCTTTGTATGTGCCCCCGGACTTTTTCCCATAGGGCTTCTTCTCCTCTGAGATACCGACCTCTTTCAGGAGGGCCTCCTGCATAGCAACGAACACCCCGACTTTGTGCCGAAACTCGGTGTAGGTGTTCGGGCATGCTAGGTGCATCTCCTTCCAGAGCTTGGTGCCCTTCTTGAGCCCGGCCATCACCGCGACAATTTTGGTATCCTCGCTCACGGGTTCACCTTCCAGTAGGATCTTATCGAACCTCTCCAAATACTGCTGGTCGGTCTCATTCTCGCCCTGGTGGATGTTGGCGAGTCGGTGTTTCTGGGTGAGGTAGGACCCGAACCCCAAAAAGTGGGCCAAAAACTCCTGCATGAGTTGGCCAAATGAATGAATTGACCCTGGGATGAGTGACGAGAACCAGCGATGAGCTCGGTCCCCTAGGGCCAGCAGAAAGTTCCGGCACTGAGTGGCGTCGGTGGCACCCACCGAGATCATAAAGTCTGCATACTTGGCCTGGTGGACCTTTGGGTCGGACTCGCCCTCGTATGCAGACATCGCCAGGAACTGGATTTTCTTCTGAACCGACGCTCTGAGGATGACAGGTGCCAACAGAGATGGGGGAGAGTGGTGGCATCAGGTCCGCCGAATTTGGCTGCTACTTGTTGTTGTAGCATCTCGACGGCCTTTTTCAACGTGGCCAGCTCGTCGTTGTGGGCCACCTCCTGTGGAGGCTGTTCGAAGATTGTGCACCTCGTGGACGCAAGCCCTCTCGGTGCCTCGCTCTGGGGTGACCCCTCGGCGACGGGACAGAATTGACGCCCACCGTTCGGGCCCAACCTATCAGCTGCGGGCCTTCTCAGTAGGTCGTGGGCGGACCTACAAGGCTGTAGGTCTGATTCTGCCCTATGCGATGAAGCGGGGGCCACCATTCGTTCATTCTCCCCGGTCCTCGGCCCCAACCTGCCTTGGAGGACCTCCCTCCTTTGCGACTGATGGGTGGCAAATGCTTCGGTATAAGCCGAAGCTCGCCCATCATGCGGACTTGGTCCCTCCGCCACCTTGGCTTTTCCGGTCCACTCCCTGCGTTGGCGAGCTTGGGCGGAGCTCGCCTCCTGTTCGGTGGGAAGATTGCTATATTGACCCTGGGTCAGGGTGCCATGGGTCGGCCTCGTCTGCTCCCTGGCCTCGGCAGCCGGAGCCCGCCGAGGTACCAGGGCGAGCTCGTCGTGTTGACATTGCTGCAACCTCTGCAGGGCGGCAATAGTAGAGCTCATCGGGGTTGTTGGCGAGGTCCCTCAGGACGGGGTTCAGCTCCTCCTGAGTCACTGAAACCCGTTGGGGAGCTCGCGGGGCATTGCTCTTCTGAGGAGCTCGACGCGAGGTCTCCCCATCGCCCTGGTTCTGGTTGGTGGTTCCCTTCCACCTTCGGGTAGTTGCCGAGGTTTGTTCCTTCGACATGGTTTGACTTCCAGATGAAGGCCGCTTAGGTCGCAGTGTTCCATTCAAGGTGGTTTTTGTTTAAGTTTTTGTCTAGCTTTGCGTGCCACAAATTGTCCAGAATCTGGTTTATTTGTGTGCACGTGTGCATTTAAAAACTTTTTGCAGAATCTTCAAACTTGAAAATCTGGGTTTTTGTTCGAAAAATGGGAATGTATGTGTATCTTCAAGTGTTCTTGAGTCTTGGTCAAGAACACCTTCAAATCTTCAAACAACTCTCACTTTTGTTCTCAATTTTTTTTTGAATCGGAAGTTCGAACCCTTCCTTCTAGCGCCAAATTGTTGATAGAATTTACTAATGGTGTTTTTATGTGGCTATTATAACATATAATCCTATCAAACAATAATTTAGGAATATATTCTTGAGTGGATGATATAGAGAGAGGAAATATGGAGTTTAGAGAGAGAAAGTAAATGTATATTATGATTCAGTTGGAGAGAGAATGGTACAAGGGAGACCTATTTATAGGTGTGCAAGTGTGAGTTGTCACCTTGTGGCCTATTTGGCTTCAGGTGTTGACAAGGGTTCCTGACCCTTGTCTCGGACCTTCACCATGCACCCTTTACAATGCTTCGTCCCACTACAAGTATATGTCCTACTTATACACCCGCTATCCGGGTTCTAGGGCTATGCGAGCTTCTAGGCGAGCTTCATTGCCTTGTGCCTTTTTCTAGGAACGGTGTAGCGTTGGACCCCTGCTTGGTCTCCGTAGACAGGGGCGAGCTTCCCTTCAAATAGGGAAGTTCGCCCGCAACCTTCTCTCTCCTGGTACAACTCGCTGTTGGTCTTGGCTCATTGGGAACCTGGACGAGGTTCCCACCTACCTCGCCGAGCTTCCCTATGTTAACCTCTTGGGTTAAGTTCGCCTATCAACACACAATTGATCATGGGCCCGAGATCCACTTAACTAAACTTAGGCCAAAGGCACCACCGTACCAACTCACGGCTCCGAAGCCCAAAGCTATTGGACAAGGCTTAAGAGCCCATAGCTCTAGAGATAAGATAACTTAAGACACAGATCTAGGCGAGGCTCGGGTGAGACCATGAAGACCTTGCCAACACCTCGTTGGCATATCGCCGAGCTCACAAAGTCTCGAAAAGTTCTAGCAACCACCTCGCCAGAACAAACTACCAGAAGTAATAATATGAAAACCTCGTACCTCGATCGACGAGATAATACTCAAAGTCTTTTCATGCGATAGGATCAAGACTATTTTAGCAATTTATAATAAAATATACTTTATAGAGTCAGGTGGGCAAATTCTGCTCTAGAGAATACTTGTCTTACTTGTAAAAGATCAAGTATGAATGCTTAGTTGTCCACTCCTCAATGAGCCGAATCATCTATGTACTAAGGATTTGGTCCATGTTCTGTAGTTTCCAGAATACATGCATTTAATTAATGCAAAATTCAGACAAGATACTAAAGCAATATAAAGAACAATCTTGTAACTATAAATATTGTCTCTCATGCACGTAATAAAGGATCGAAAACTTTCAAGTTCAAGTCTACGGCAACTAAATTTGTTAATTATTAATGTCTTTATTGCTTATTTTTAGTGTTCTTGAACATTCAATATATCTTCAAGCATTAATCACCAAACATCATCATTTATTAGTTTCTATGAGCTTGTAACAGTCACACAATTAAATATTCCTAATAAATATTGGATCCACTAACAACAAGTTTATAACAATAATTTGTCATTAAGCTACAAATAAATTTTATAATGACATGAGATATTTATATTAACAACAGATTATGCGGTTACTGAATGAAATATTATGTAAATAAACTAATATATCCAATTATTTCTACAAAAAATGACCATTTTAAATTTTATCCGAGTAATAAATTTAAATTAGTTTATATACTATTTTAATTTTTTAAATATCATATAAAAATATAATATTAATTATAGGAAACTAAAACAAAAATGAGTACATGTATGACTTAACTTCAAAAAAAAAAAATTCAAATTTCAAGAAAGATGAATCTCATTTAATAATTATATACAATTTTGGGTTATATATCTAAAATATATTACATTTGAGTCATTTGATTTTTTACAACTGTTCATTTGATCAAACCTGCACAAAATAAATGACTCAGTTAATTAAAATTGGTGGTTTTCAATAAAAGTGCTGATGTGATATCCATATGATTTTTCTTTTAATTTTAAATTTTTTACATACACATGAGGCCTAATAAAATTTTAAAAAGAAAAAGAAATTAACTATAATTAACACACATTGACACCACATCAACAAAATCATCAATTTTAAATGATGTTGTATCGTTTTTTACTATCGATTTGGGACCAAAATTGAATCTTTTTAGAAATATTGATATTAAATTTAATAAAAATTTTTTTGGACTAAATTAATTTTGTCTAAACGTTATAAGACTATTTATAATTCAAACTCTATATATGCATATATAAAGCAAATGTATAATATGTAACTGGTGCACGTTGTACTCACACAACAATTAAGGTCATTTATATTAAAGTGTGGATTAATTACACAAAAAAAATATGAGTAAATTATACATAATATTTATACTTTTGTTAATTTTTAGTGTAAACTTTTCAGTGTAATTACTCCACACCTTTCATTATAATCAATCCACACTTAATGTAAAAACTATAAAAAATTTTTTAACATATATAAAAACTATAAAAAAAAATAATTGACAGCCCTTGTCGGAATGAGGCTTTGTGTGTTGGCACCATGATACGAACGAGGCCCGGGAATTGAAGAATGCATATAATCGCGCACGACGGGCCCGAATCAAAGCAGCAGCCCAAACCATGCACGACGGCCCAGGCCCAAGTGGCGAGTAGTTGCAGAACACTCATTAAGAATTCTCGGTCCAGTATCTTTAGTTAGTTGCAAGTCAATTTTAGTCCACTATATTTGCAAGATATTCATTTTAATAGATATTAATTAGATATTAATACACCCAAAGATTTGGGGAATTAATTAGGGCTACTGCCATAATAGATACGTATCTTACGTGCCTATATAATGGAGTCGTAATTCAGGAGTCATTTTTTATCAGAAATTATTTATTCAAAACCCATGCGCCTTGCAAACCAATGTTAATTTGTTGGCCTGAGCTAGGATTACGGTTTCCATTATTGTGTTGATAATCACGGTTCCATCATTGGTGCTCTTGGTGAGAGCGAAGGATCGACGATGGCAGGAACTCATCGGGACCGGATAGAGCAATTGGAGACGCGCACAGATACGATCGAAACAGGCATAACTGATGCCAGGAGTAAGATCGATACACTCGTTAAAACCATGGAACAGATGGGTCGACATATGGAATTGTTGGTCAAGCAACACGTCGGAGCCAAGAAAGTAAGATCGACGACCGAATCATCTGAAACGTCCGACAACGAAATTGAAGAAGAAGAGATTAACCCGACGTATCTGGATAGATCGGAAACCGAAAGAAATCGATAGGATGATCGGAACGAACCAGGGATAAAAAGAAACCGAAGGGATGATCAGAAGAAATTCTGACAAAAAATTACGTGCCCGACGTTCAACAGCACAGACCCAGTATCACGGCTCAGCCGGGTTGATCAATATTTCACATTAAACAAAATTGATCATGAAGATAGGGTTCAATATGCAGCCTACTACCTGGAGGGAGAGGCGAACGTATGGTGGTAATGGATAAATAGGGTATACCACAAGAAATGACGGTTAATACGCTGGAAGGATTTCGAGAAAATGTTACTCGCCCGATTCGGGCCATCGGAATATACGGATTACGATGAGGCGTTGGCCATCAGAGAATACCAACGAGAGTTTGAAAAATTAGCGAGCAGGCTCCAAGACTGGCCGGAGAAAGCGTTGGTGGGGGCCTTTGTCGGCTGAATGAGACCTGAATTATCCGCAAAAATTTGTGTGCATCACCCGAAAACGTATCTAGAGGCAATAGAAATAGCACGGATAAGAGATGACCACCTGAGCCTGACGAGAAAGTCCTCTCGACCTGAGGCACGCAGGTTCAGTCCGAATATCGAAGAAGTGAAGGGAGGAATCGGAGTTAGCACCGATAACCATAAGGGCACGACTAGCAAACCATTGACCACTAGAATTAGATGGTTATCATGGGAGGAGATGCAAAAATGGAGAGAAAAGGGGTTGTGTTTTAATTGTGATGAGAAATTCACACCCGGGCACCGATGCAAGGCGAGACAGGTCTTCCTCATCGAACCAATGGATGGGGAAGAATACGAAGGAGGGGCCGTTGAAGAAACACTCGAAAAGGAAGATGAGGTCGAGATTTCAGTACATGCCATATCCGGGACGCAGGGGCCTAGAACGATGAAACTTCCTGCATATGTGAAGAGTCGCCGGATCATTGTCCTCATAGACAATAGATCCTCACATAATTTCATCAACCAAGAAATGACGAAAAAAATAAACTTACAGGCAACGCAGGTTGAACCATTTCAAGTGCGGATAGCGAGTAGTGAAGGATTAACATGCGACGTGCTGTACAGGGGTGTACCCATTCGAATGCAAGGGGTGACGATCACTGCCGATCTCTATGCCTTGCCGTCAGTGGGACAAGACGTGGTACTAGGGATACAATGGTTAGCGGGTTTGGGACAAGTTGTGTCCGACTACGCGAAGGGAACGATGCACTTCAAGTGGGGAGATGGAGAGGTCACGTTAAAATCAGGAGTAGAGGATACCCTTATGGAGGTAGGCGTACAGAGTATTGAGAGGATGTGGAAAGGAGGAGCACATTGTTACCTTGTGAGGGTTGAAACTGTAGTGAAACCGACATAATGCAAAGAAGAAGATTGACAGAAAGATGTGGTGCAAGTGCTGGAAGAATACAAGGATGTGATGGAAGAACCCCAAGGTTTGCCACCCAAGAGAGCCTTCGATCATTTTATCCCGATGAAGGAGGAAGACCAACCAGTAAATGTACACCCATACCGATATGCCCACTTTCAAAAAGAGGAGATTGAGCGACAAGTCCGGGAAATGTTGGATAAAGGATTGATCCGTCCAAGCTGCAGTCCGTTCTCATCCCTAATCTTGTTAGTTAAGAAGGATGGAACATGGAGGTTTTGTACCGATTACCGAGCCCTTAACAAAGCCACCGTGAAGGACCGCTTTCCAATACCCATGATAGACGACATGAGGGCAGGCTACCACCAAATCAGGGTGGCCGAAAAAGACATCCACAAAACCGTCTTCCGCACGCACCATGGGCATTATGAATACTTAGTTATGCCCTTCGGTTTATGTAACGCCCCCTCGACATTTCAGAGCGCCATGAACTCTATTTTCCAGCAGTATCTAAGGAAGTTCGTTTTGGTTTTTTTCGATGATATACTCATATACTCAAACGAGGCCTGGGAATTGAAGAATGCTTATAATCGCGCATGACGGGTCCAAATCAAAGCAGCAGCCCAAACCATGCACGACGGCCCAGGCCCAAGTGGCGAGTAGTTGCAGAACGCTCATTACGAATTCTCGGTCCAGTATCTTTAGTTAGTTGCAAGTCAATTTTAGTCCACTATATTTGCAAGATATTCGTTTTAATAGATATTAATATGCCCAAAGATTTGGGGAATTAGTTACGGCTACTGTCATAATAGATACATATCTTACGTGCCTATATAATGGAGTTGTAATTCGGGAGTCATTTTTTATCAGAAATTATTTATTCAAAACCCTTGCGCCTTGCAAACCACCGTTAATCTGTTGGCCTGAGCCAGGATTATGGTTTCCATTATTGTGTTCATAATCACGGTTCCATCACACCACCTGCACCCCCGAGAGCCAATTCTGAGTAATGTAATTAGTTCTGTGGTGAAATTGATATTTTTGCCTTTAATATATGAGAAATTATAAAATGATTCATAAAATTAACACTAATTATAAATTGATTCTGTGTAAATAAAAAATTTATTTTTATGCAAATGTAAATAGCTTTTTAATATATAGATTTTTTTAATTAAATTTTAAATGATACAAATTGCGACAGCTATAGGGAAAGCCTGCTTGTCGACTTTAGATTCATTCGCTTTTGTAGCCTAGTAGTCAAAGTATTAAGGCTTCCTATTGGTAGTCACTCAATTTGAACAATTGACTAAGGATGATGCGAGTTAGGTGTGATTAAATCAAGATCTATCAAATAAAATGACGATCTAAGTGGGACCAATTGAATGCTCTCAAGCTCTTGTGTGCATTATTAACCCTTCACAATGAGGATAAATGCCTCTTTTAATAGACTAAAAACGATAATTATTCAGTGATGATCGATTAGTAAAGTTAATGATATAAGCATTATTTAATTGGTTTAAAAAGAGTGATTATATTTATAAGTTAGTTTAAAATATTTACACAAATACATAATTTTTTTTTCAGGAGTATATTTTTTATTTCCACAAAATTAATTTGTAATTAGTGTTATTTTTTTAAAATTTTTTTTATAATTTTTCCATGATATAATGGTGCTGATGGCTATGCTTACATGAGTCTAAATATTCTAAAGTTGCACTTTATATCTACACAATCATGGAGTTGAGAGCTATGATTGACGAATTTTTCTAAAAATATTAAATGCAGAATTGAATTTGTACCCGCTTTTTAAAAAGGTAAGATTCTTGATTCGTGCATCGAATTCTCCGTCGGCTATTTTGTGAATTCAGATAAACAGATTCTTGAATATACTGCACAAATTCTATTTATTAAGTATTAAATATATAATTTTAATAAAATTTTATTATTTTCATACAATCTAAATTTGATAATTTGATAATAATTTTAGATTAATTTACTAATATAACTTATGTATTGAATTAATATTTTCTTACATAATTATTATAGTATTGAATATACTCAAGTTTTGGATAATAAATAATATAAATTACACATATTTGATGATAATTTTTTTAAATTTTTTTATAAATATTATATAATAAAATATAAATAAATGGATGTATTTTTAATGGGATGACTCCTTGGGTACGAGGGGGGGAATTGAGCTTAACTCATGAAGAAGGATTAGAACGAGAAGAGTGGTTGACATAGTAGAGAAGCGTAAAGGGTTGCTCGCTCATTTTCCCACTTTGCCCTTTAAATTTTAGTGATATATTTAAATGATGATGAATGATTCATTAATAATAATTAGTATTAGAAATATTTTTAATCTGTATGATAAAAAAAAGCTACAATTAAAATGAAACAAACGTAGTACAATAATCAAAGAGTCAATCTCTACTAAAAATTATTTACCGACACATGTTGGTAAAAGACTTCCATAATATTTTACTCCCTCCATCCCTAAATATTTCGCACACTTTCTTTTTCATTCGTCCCACAACACTTTTTACATCTTATAAATAAAAATTAACTTTACCCTTATAATATTTAAATATTTACACAAAATATCATTATTTTACACTTAATCCAATAAATTTTATTGTTTTAATAATAGAGGTATAACTTTACACATCACCTTCAATATTCTACTTTTTACACACTTTTCTTAAAAAGTGTATAAAAAAATATAAAAAAAATTCAGGAACGGAGAAAGTAATAAAAAATTATCTCAAATTTCTTCTCACATTAACACGGATCTTACTAATTCGATTATGTCACTAGATACAATTACTAAACATAATATTTACTCATACAGTTGGATTTGTTGTATATGTAAAATACTCCTTCATTGTCTCTATAAATTTCCAATTTTATTATTTTGATTTGTCCCTCTATAATTTTTTTTTTTGAATTACTATACACATTTTTATTCTTATTTTCAGTTACACTATTTTTTTACTTTTTCTTTATCATGAGTAAGACTCTTGTGCATCAAGTGCACCATGCAAAATATTTTTTTTACACACAATAGAATTAAAAATTACACATATTAATATTAAAAACTGTATTTTAAAAATACTCCTTTCAGTAGTAATATGTATGACTTTTACGTAATAAATTAAGTAAATTTTTAAAAATACATTTGAGTTGCACGATGCCCTTAATGCATATGCGACTAAGACTTCCATCACATTACTTATACTATGACTATAATTTTAATACTTATCTTAGTTCGTTACCCAAAAGTAACATAAAGCTTATATTGAGACGAGAAGAGCATTATACTTTTTTTTCATTCTTGCCCTTTTAAGAGCATCTACAACCCAGTTCTATCATAGCACTGAACTCTAATGTGGCGCTGAAAATCAACTCCAATCCAACGCTACACTTTATCTCTACTCTAAATATGTGAACAGTACCGCGCTCATTTTGACACGACACTGTTCACTCAAAGCTAAGTTTATTTTTTTAAGAAAATATATATGTTATATATTTAATTGTATTTTTTTAAAAGTTGAATAATTAAATTCAAATATTTTTTGGTTGAATAATTAAATTATAATAGTTTAAACTCATATATTTTTAAATATTATTGTATATAGTATTGAAATTCTTTTATTCTTTTAAATTCATATAATAAATTTAAAATAGTTGATGATTTTATAAGATCTTATAGCTCTTTTTTTCTAAATATTTTTCATTAAATCCTAAATAATATATTACATATTTCATATCATAATTAAAATGCTATATATATTATAATATTTATGATGTGTTATTTTATATTTTTTTTTATGTAGGATCGTATCATTGAATTATGAAATTTAAATTAATACGTATGATTGTATCACGCAATTAAATTTTATGTTATTCTATAATTTTTATTCTATAATATTAAATTTGCGCGAATCGATTTGGATCCCCTCCATTTAATATTTCCTTAATTTGTTTCATTTAGTGTAAATATCACCTATTATTATGAATTTTATATAATATATATTTAATTATTTATAATTTTAATTATACATATATATCCATAATAATAACATTTACACTGAAAGCTTCGGTAGAAAATAGAGAAAATATTAAATGGAGGATACACCATTGGACGGCTAATGTCCCTTCCCATGATTACAAATTTTTCAATCATGCCCTTGGATAGTTTGTCTTTCTAAAAAAAAGAAAAGAAAAAAACCTTAATGGGTTTGCGATTCCAAATTGTGACGTGTCAGTGAATGAGCGGCAAGTAGACTTGTACACTCTGCACCTGCGAGTGAGCATAAATAACTTCCGACCGTAATTGAAGCTACTTTTCCATTTCATCTTCAACCTCCCCGATTTTCTCTTCCAAAATTCGATCCCCAACAAAAACATCTCATTAAATCCCGCCTCCAATCTCTGTTTATATATTTTCACGCAGTATGTGTGTGATTATTGTGTATACTTACAGCTACCTGTATCTATGTCTATGTGGAGAAGGTGATGTGAAATAGCTACTGTGCATAATAAGACAAATTTAATCATTGTTTTCGCAGCACAAATTGTATTAGCTAGAGAACGGTGATAATGAGAACGCTTTGCGATGTTTGTGAGAGTGCGGCGGCGATTTTATTCTGCGCCGCCGATGAGGCGTCGCTCTGTCGTGCTTGCGATGATAAGGTATGAATCATATGATGTTCCTCCTTACTGGTTTGTGAATTTATGTGTGCTCCGATCTACTCGGGCTCATTTTGTTAGAAATTGTGTGCATTGATTATTGTATTAATTGTTTTATGTTTAAATATGATTTGAGTAGCTTGCTTTAGATATTGATTTAAAGTTTTTGATGTGTTCATGGATTCTGGTGCCGGAATTTATGCATCTAGGGGTTATGTTTCCTCTTTGGTCTTTGCCTTCTGTTTTAAATCTTTCACAGCAGAGATAATTACTTCTCTTGGAAACGACATATGCTACATGTGACAAATTCTTTTATGAGACTGATGCGTTTATAAGTGTATGAGATGTATCAAAATCTATGATCTTGTATATATACCCGCCCACTCAGTTTGAATTTTTCTTTCTGATTAATTCATTGACTTGAGACGATCTCACATCAGAGTGTCTCCATATGTGTTTGTTATTATAGTCTAAGTTTCTTTACTTGGATTTTTTGGTTATGTTGCCTTTTAATTGCTATGTTGGTTATGACTCAAGATTTGAAGAAGGGTGCAGCTATTGATGCGCTGGTATTTGTTCAATACACCCACTTTATAGTTGGGTATGATGATATATGGTGCTAATAATTTGTACGCATGGGTGTGTTGAGCAAAACCCGAGTGTGAACAACTGCACCATTTAAGAAAGTTTTTTATTAAGTAGATATTTTAGTTAACATTTTGATGGATAAATTGGCTTATCTGCTCTTCATGGATGATTTTAGCACTTCTATTTATGTATACTTTTTGGAAGTGTACAAGTGAAGAAAGATTATTTCTTGTGCACAAATATGGTGAAATGTGTGATAGTTTTATCTTGTTTCGTTATTTTACAACTCCTTCGATGCGCGATACACATTTAGTTCACGCTCATTCGAGTGCTTTGAATTTTAGCTTGAATCATGATAATTGTATGAAAGTTGTTTATGCAATTAATGTGGCAGGTCCATATGTGTAACAAGCTTGCTAGCAGGCACATACGAGTGGGACTAGCTGAGCCAAGCGAAGTCCCACGTTGTGACATATGTGAAAATGCTCCTGGTACGTTTCTTCACATCTCTTTCTTTCCTTTTTCATATTTGAAAGGTTTCCAAAAATACTTCCTGTATGTAGCTTTCTTTTATTGTGAGATCGATGGAACTTCCCTTTGTCTGCAATGCGATATGATTGTTCATGTTGGTGGTAAACGAACCCATGGAAGGTATCTTCTTTTGAGGCAGAGAGTTGAGGTTTGTGGTTGTACAAAAGGGCAGCTTCTCGTTTTTGTACCTGATAAACAATGACATAACCTTTATTGTGTGGTTATGTAGTTCCCTGGGGACAAATTGGGAAATTCAAGTGCAGATGAGTCGGGATCACAAAGAACCAATCTTAGAATAAACGAAAATTCACTAAATCATCGGGACCAAAGAACCGATAGAAATATTGGAAGTAATGGGAGAATGGAGAATATGTTTATTGACCTAAATGCTAGGCCTCAACGAGTCGAGGCTCAAGCTCCAACTAACCAGGTACTCATATTAAATGATGGTAATTTTGTTCTCTGTTTAAGGGTCGGTAATTATTAAAATTGTTTCTCTTTCTATTTCTTGCAAGGAACGACGACGTACTTTCATTGACGACAATCATGAATCTGAAAGTGTTGTTCCTGATGGGTACTTAAAAAGGGAGCCTGAGAAGTAATGGTATATTATCGAACTACATGTGAACTTTTGTCTTTATTTATTGGTATGAACTCATTAGGCAAAAGTGAATATTCTGTTTGTAAATAGCCTAACAAGTAAAAGAAAGGAAAACAGTATTCATGCATACCATATTAGAACTGTTTTGGTCTTATTTATATTCTGAAGTGTGAAATTACCATTTTGCACCCTTACTAGTTGCTGGGATGTCCAGAGTACTCTCTTTCCTTGCATTTTTTCACCCTGTTTGCATGCCTTGAATAATTATTATTCGGATGTCTTTTAAGTCTTATAGGTAACACAGAAAATTTGAAATCGCCAAAATACTGCTGTTTCTCCCTCTTTCTCTATTATACCCTATGATGATTTAAGGTTAATGAGTTTTTGCTCTAGTCTAATCAATGCACAATTATTTTGTCTACAAGAACTAACTACTAAATAGTCTCTATTCAAATTTTTTCTAATATTTCTCTTCTTCGACTTCCGTGCAGTTTCATTCTTCCTGCTTTTCTGTTGATACTAGTTTACTAGTAATGAACTGACAGTGCACAAGACAACCTTGAAGACCAACTTGTAGGACCTTCTTTATCCTTACAGCTGCCAAACATTTCATTTGGGGATTACTGTCCGCTTCGTTTAACGATCCTCTGTCCCTAGTGAACAAAGTTGTTCTTGAAGAAGGTTGTCGACGATAATCTTGATGTAAATTATAAAGTAAAATTCACCAATAAACCTGCATAGAGATTTTTATCTTTTTTTTCCATTTTTGTTTCTCTGTTGATGTTTTTAGTTTTTCTTCCATACTTCAGGGGTATAGTGGACAAATTGCTAGACATGCACATTCAATGTTAAGAATAGATCTGGATTTCATTAGTTAATGCTGTCCAATTGCTTTAGTTGCAGATTGAAAAGAAGAAGTGTGTTTTCTGTTGCAATAACTATTACTGTTATTGAGTTTTGATCCTCATGCTATATGTGGTGGTGTAACGATCATTGCATATATTTTCTGACAAGAAAGCTAGTAGTTTGAGATGCATTATGCCTGACTGGAAATATGATTAAAGGAAGGCACAGTATTTTGAATATTAAATAGGGAAAAAGTTATATATATAATTAACTAGTTCTCATCTGCACGCAGCATTAGGTTTATTATGAAGTGGTTCAAAAAGTACAAGATCTTGAATTTGTTGCTTCATTTGTAAACATAATGTGATCAGTATTTGTAGCCCTTGACAAACAACTCCTTCTTGGCCTCCTCAGACTCTCCCTCGGAAGTGTATTTTCCGAGCTGCGCGAGAGAGTTGGCCCTGGCCCGAATAAGCAAGGCATCCTGAGCGGCCTTCACGTTCTCTGGGCGCCCTCCCCATGTCTTCAAGCATGTGTTTTGTAGAGCCCTGGCGTAGGAGAAGGACACGTGCCATGGGTTCGGAGCTTGGTTCATCGCATTCAAGTTCAGAGTAGCTTCAACCTCCGATTGTCCACCCGACAAGAACTGGCCAACACAATAACAATATAAGGGGGTGTTTGATAAACTTGTAAGGAATTTAATGGGTATAGAAATGGGAAGAGGGCGGAATCATACCCATACCTCTCAAACATGAGAGGTATGTTGGATTCTTTAATTTTTGGAAATCAAAGTCATAATAGTATAATTTCAAATATATTATGATTTTGATTCCCATTCCACATCCCATCCCCAAAGCCTTCCAACCAATAGGATTAAAAATCAAACCAACTACTCATAAACACTTGCCATGATCCCAGGGACGGCGGGGGGAATCCTCTGACGGAGGAGGGTGAGGGTGTAGTTGGCGACCTGCTCGGGTGTTGCCCGATCTTTGCATTCTGCACCGGGTGTAACCATGCTAGGCTTGAGGAGAATACCCTCAAACAGCACATTGTTCTGAGCCAAGTAGAAGAACACCTCTGCCCAAACCTTCTTAGCAACCTCAAAAGTCCTGTCAATGTTGTGGTCTCCGTCCAGCATGATTTCTGGCTCAACAATTGGGACCAAACCATTGTCCTAACAACCAAAACTAACATTACTTTCACTTCCACCATATCTACATAATATGAAGTGAAAGGAAAATAAAGTTACCTGAGAAATGGCAGCATAACGAGCCAGCCCCCAGGCAGCCTCCTTCACTGCCAACTCAGATGGACCATTTGGAATGCTCACAACGCTCCGCCTGAAAAATCATCAAAATATGTACATGTCTCAACTTCCGAATCATGGATGTCATGTGACGGAAACACATACACATACCATTTGGCGAAACGAGCACCCTGCTGGTAGTAAGCAGCAGAGCGAGAAGCAAGGCCGTCCAAGCCTTGGCACCATGACTCGTCATTCGAACCAGCAAGAGGTACCAAACCCTAATGCAATCACACTCAACTCAGCTAAACAATTTCTTGGTTCAATGAGTATAGTAATAAGAATCATCAATGAGAAGAGTGAGTTACATTGTTCGTGTATTACTCTAAATTTAAAGGGTGATGATAAACTTATTTATTAAAGGTGAACAGATTGTCTTTTACTCTTATTAACTATCACAATTACACCATATTCAATCTTGCTATCATAAACTTTCTTGATTATGCATGTACCTTGTCTACTTTGATACCAGGGACAATGTTCTGCTCGGTAAGAACATCAACCATCTTCTTTCCATCAACAGTGGACTGGTACAGAGTCTCCTCGAAAAGGATGGCTCCAGAGATGTACTGGCCGAGGCCAGGGGCCGATACAAGGAGTGTGCGGTATGCTTGGCGGTTCTCCTCCGTGTTCTCCAGCCCTATTGAAGCCAAACGCTTCCCACACGTCGCATTTGATTCATCCATCGCCAGAATTCCTCGTCCTGGTGATGCCACTGTTTTCTGCAACATCCAAATAAGATTTTTTTTCCGTAATGAATTAATTTCACATCTCTCTGTAAGTTCGAACATTTAGACGAGTTGAAACTATTTCTTTGTGTCATAGCTAGTGACAAGTGAGGGATAATTAATACAAATACAAACAAATTAGTTCCAGACCTCTATGTAAGTTGGAGCTTCTAGATGAAATTCCTTCCATTTTTCATGCACATATCTAAATTGTGTGATGTTTGCAGATATGAAAAAAGATGGATGGATACCGCAGTTTTGACGAGCTCATCGGCGTACGAGGCGCAGATGGTGAGGGGAGAGGCGGCGGAGTTGGGGCGGATGGAGGCGGAGGACGGCTGGCGGAGGAGAGCCTGGCCCTTGACGAACTCAGATTTGTCGATGACTGGGGATGACTTGAGAAGAGAAGCAGAGGCCATTGCTATGTGTATTGTGTGAGCCTTATTCAAAATCTTATCTTTGCCACACACATCCTTCACTCCACAATGTGCTAGTTTATATACTAGTGTTTTGCATGTGTCGTATTATTGTAAAAAGATGTCTTGTTTGAGGCTCATGTGATTGGGCCAATCATGGGGCGCCATGTAGACGTGACGATTTGTCCATGTTGGAGAAGTGGTAGAAAAGAATGGAACTATTTCCACCTCGAAAAAATAAATGAAAAAATAGTAGTATATCATTAATTTGGAAAAACGATAGAAGTGATATTTTTGGAGGGTGGAAATTGTGTCAAAAAATGGTGTTCATGGGGTGTATATAAATATGAGGCTGTCATCTCCTTTTCTCTTTTTTGCTCAGCAATTGATTGTGGGTAAATGGCTTGTATTTATTCCCAGGATTTGGTGTGATTGGGAGCACCATATCAACCGTACGCTTCTTGCCACCGGAATCATGTCATATGTTATAATCCGCGACAACTTGTATGAGACTGTCTTATGCATGAAACGATTTTTCACGATTAGTTATGAGTAGCCCTAATCATATTTTAAAGCAATACAATTTCAATATAGCCAGCATTCATTTGGGTATTGGCTTACTATTAAATTGGGGTTGTGGACTTTTTAGGAATTTCTCATTGGCAAGCAACACAAATTGATGAACACTATCACAAATGGTACCATAATATTTTTTTCCTAAAAGAATATGTGTACAGAAATATTTTTCAATCACTTGAAAACGAGTTTTGTTGTTATCAAAAGATACAATTTGTAGAAATTAATAGATTCAAGGTTGAAATTTAACATTGCAGGGGTCCAGAAATTTTATGATTTAATCATTTGCTATAACCAACCAATCAACAAAAGTTGGATGTCTACATAAGCCCCAAAGTTCAAATTCAATTTCATCTCAGTTTGCGAGTTCAATTTAAAAAAAAAAACAGAATAAAAATACAGTTTCATAAACAATACGCTTCTGAGATTTTGTAATACTTTTAAAATTTAAATACCAAAAAAACATGCAAGGGTATCAAATTTTATATATTATACAATTTCATACAAGACTTATTCATTAAAAAATGTTACTTAAAATCACCATGATTTTTCTTATTGTTGACAGCATGCCTAAATGTCTATTGTTGGTTCTACCATAGAACAATTAAAATAAAGTTCATGATTAAACTTGCATGTTTTGAAATTATCAATATGGATTTGAAATGCTTGAATTCAATCAAAAGACAACCTTAGAACATAGCATGTGGTTTTGAATAAAAGGTCAAAATACAGCACAATGCCAAGAAAAAACAGAGATTCAGCAGTAGTAGAACTAAAAAGTATGTACTTTTAAACAATGCATAGCCTTTTCTATCTAATGTCAATAAGCGTCAGTCTGAAGTTTTAAATAATGCATAGCCTTTTCTATCTAATGTCAATAAGCGTCAATCTGAATTACGGCATCAGAACGAGGTTTCCCATTCCAGAAATGAGATCATCAAGTGCCTTGTCCTGCAAATCTGTCATTAATTCAAAATCATCGGAAACTGTAGGTGTTGGCTGCGAAGACATTTCTTCAAGGACCTTATTCAGCTGTTTCGTAAGAACATCCTCTTCAGGCGGAATGTCGAATTCCCAAATCTTGAAAATATCATCGGCTGATTGTGCCAATTGAAATTCTTGGAAAACAAAATCCACCTCTGGATCAGAAATTCCAAGGTCTTTCAAATTCTCATCATATGTAGGAAGGAAAACATCTTCCATTTTATGAGTTGACCAGAAATCCTCAGTCTGACGTTCTGCTCCTTCACTCGTGGATGCATTATTAGCAGAAGTATTATCCAAATTAAGAAAATCAGCAATATCGTCATTAGAAAGACTCTCCTTCACCACTGGCTGAAATACTAATTGAGATTTCACTGGTCCCTCGCTACTAGCTGCAAAACCAAAGCCATTTTTCACCTTTGCTTTGTGCATATTACCTATATTCTCGCTGAAAAAACTCTCCATCTTGTCTTCTTCAAGAGGATTCTCTATTACCTCTGCTCTGTGCATATTACCTGTATCCTCGCTGAGAAAAATCTCCATCTTGTCGTCTTCAGGAGGATTCTCTATCTCATAAGAAGCCAAATTATTCCGAGCATCAAGAGTTTCCAACAATGCCTCTTTAAAAGAATCCCAACCACTCTCTGAAAAGTCAAGATCTTTGCTCAAACAAGAATCAGCCCAGGCAATATCTTCTTGTGAAAGTCTCCTTTCTCCATCCTGCTCGTGCGAAATAAAAGTGAGACTGGACAACCTAGGTCTCAAACGAGAATCAGCCAAGGCAATATCTTCTTGTGAAAGTCTACTTTCTCCATCCTGCTCGAGCGAAACAAAAGTGGGACTGGGCAACCTAGGGCTCAAACAAGAATCAGTCCAGGCAATATCTTCTTCTTGTGAAAGTCTCCTTTCTTCATCCTGCTCGAGCGAAACAATAGTGAGACTGGACAACCTAGGGTCATCTGTCATGCTGAACGAGCAATTGTGACTAGAATTCAAGAACAAGAAAACGCTAGTGCCTGCATTCAGTATTAAATATTGAGAAACACTCAATAAGAAACCATAACAAGGGGGCAAATATAAGATGCAAGATTTAGAAGAGTTCAATTTAAATCATCATTCATAATTAAAGTAACACAAGTTTCTGAGTCCTGCAAAAATTAGTAAAATGAGGTTAAGAGAGAAGAAATTTTCATCCCATTCTTGATAGGATTGAAATAGTATCATACTAGTTTACTTTCAAACAAACAGTGTAGTATGGTTTTGAAATGTAATTCTTGTCCCTACAAGCATCCATAAAACACCAATTAGGTCTTAACTAACAAGTACCATTCGGTTGCTAATTGATATAACTTGTAAAGTCTAATTATAGTTACTGTTAGAGTTAGGGCTTTTTTAGATTGGTTTGGATTAGGAAGAAGTGAAGATACCCTGGGATTTGTTTTCCGTTTTAATATTTAGTCAGTTATTTGCAGATTGTTATTTAGTTAGAGCCTAGGTCCACAGGCTATTATCCATATTTAATTCAGTTCCCTAAAAGAGTCAGGTTTTAACTTTTAAACCGGATTTGACCAGCTTTAAGCTTGGGTAGATTACGGCTGTAATCGCGCTGGAACCTCTCTTTTCCATTAATCAGTTTGTTTCTCTGGTTAATCCCTTAGTTCTATCACAATCTGAGTTCAGCATAATAAATCGAATTCCATACACATTATATTCATCCACTTTGCAGGAGTTAAAAAACAAAACATAGACCTGGGTTTCTAATGCAACATTCTGGTTCCAATTCCAAGGAAGTGATACAAAGCAAGTATCCACATACATCTAATTAGCATGGCAAAAAATGTATTACCAGTAACCATACCACTGTCACGACACATTTAGGCAATGAAACAGTGAGTTGAGAACAGTGAATCCTGATCCTCTTCATAACCCCTCCCCCACCTCTTACCTCCTATGGACTAAGGTTCAGTTCATCCAAAAGATCATAAAACAAAACATTCAATGTCAAAAACAGGGAACCTATAGGCTATAACTATATTTAGGCAGGGTTGTAAGAGACTAAGAGTAATCAATCATGTAGAGAATATAAGTAATTTTGCCAGGGTTGTAAGAGTAAGCAAACAATATCAATGTTCTACACATGTCCAGAGCATAATGTGCGTTTTCAGCTGTTGTGGAACTGCTAAATGCCAACGAAAATTTAATATTATCTGCACTAAAACAACGAAATCAAGGTCACACTTCTATCAACAACAGCACGTACAGACTAGTACCTCGTGATCGATTAATGATCAAAGATTAGAAAAGATAATTCATAACCTAAAGTTTTGGGTTCAGCAAATTCATATATCCATACCCAAATGCATCATGCGAAACAACCGCCCAGGAGAAATTACAGGGGAATTTTTGAAAAAGAGCAAAATCATAATAAGTTGAACCCTAAATCATGAGTAAGAAGAAAACCTTACCAGGGATCAGTAATTAGGCTTTACAAGACGATATTCAGCGACCCTAAATCATGTGTAAAGCGAGAAACTTGGAGAACGATACGTTACCAGGGATCGGGAATAGGGTTTTGCGAGTAAAAATTAAACGCCAAAAATATAAATAGAGAGCAAAAGGACGTCGACGAGGATAAGAGAAAACATATTAAACGAAACGACGTCGTACGGCAGGGGCAAAAGAAAAAATAAGCAAAACGACGCCGACATGGAAAAAAATTCCGTTGCCGGGACTTGAACCCGGGTCTCTCGGGTGAGAGCCGAGTATCCTGACCAACTAGACTACAACGGATTTATTATATGTTTTACATGCATAGTTATAAATTTATTATTTAGCGATACTTTCTAACAGTAAGAAACTAATGTTATATGAGTGCAATAATATCAATAAATTAATGTAATAATATAAATTTATGAATAAATTTGATAGGAGAATTTACGACATATGATTATTAGACTATAATCAAAATAAACTACCCTAGGTCATTTCTTTCAGAACAAAGAATTACACGAACACTGTTTGTAGTAAACAATGTTAATATAATTCTCGTCTTGTAAATTTATTAAAATGGGACAAACCAATTTACTGATTCGAAAATTGAATTGAAATTATACTACTCCGATTAGATTATATTTAAAATATTGGGCAAGTCTAATCTCTTAAAATGTAAAATTTTTTAATGAAAAGAAATATTTGTTTACGTTGTTATCCATCAGAGCCATGAGATTCGTGAAAGGTAGAGATGTTAAACGGGCCGCGGGCTGGCGGGCCGGCCAGTTTAACTCTGTTTTTTACAGGGTTAGGTCCGAGCATATGGCGGCCCGTATAAAACCGGGCCTTTTTGGCCCGGACCGGTTAGCCCGCGGGCTAAATGGGCTAGCCCGCCGGTTAACAGGGCTGGCCCGGTAGCCCGTTTTTTTTTAATTAAATTAATTAATTAATATATAATATAAGTTAATTAAATTAAAAAGTGATTGTGGGCTGTGGAGGTGTGGGCCGTGGGCCGTGGGCCTGTGTACTGTGGCTGTGGGCTGACCTGATTTCCCCTCACTTGTGTTACGTAATTGTAAACTTTATTAATTACTAATTCATTATTAACAAATAACTTAACTACAGATTAAAATAGAAAATAAGTAAATAAGTTAGATTTCAGAAAATGATGATGATGATGAAGAAATGGAAGAAGATATTTTATCATTGTCCAAGGAAGTATCTTATACCGAAGATTGAAGAGTTTGGAGATGTTTATTAAATTTTAGTTGTTAATGTATGAATTTTATGGATGTATGAATTTTTTTGGATTATGTTATGGATGTGTGAACTTTAGTTATTAAATCATTAGTTCTATTTTATATTAAATTTTAAATTTGTAAAAAAAATCTACCCCAAGCAGTTAGTGGCCCGTTTAGCTCGCGGACCGCTAGGGTTAGGGTTAGGTCCGAGCATATAGCGGCCTGTTAAGAATGAACCGCTAAGGCCCGGGACCGTTTAGGCCCGGAGCCCTGTAGGGCTGGCCCTGTAGGGTTAGGGCCAGCCCGTTTAACATCTCTAGTGAAAGGGTGTCTGCAAATAGCTTTCAACTAATTACTTGCGGAGAATGTGGTTTATTTAATTTTTTAAACAAATTTCAGCTTTTGGCTTGAAAATTATATTACCCTCCCTTAACAATGAACATATATATATTTTTAAAATTTTCACTATAAAAAATTCTACTTCATAATACTTATTCTACACGTTCTACTTATTACATTTTGAGTAATTTTGGTGCACCCAATGCACTTAAAATTGAGAATCAATTTCATTTTCACTTTTAATTTTAACACTACAGTAACTAAGACTTAGAGTTTACGCATCTGAGCAACTTTTAATGGCCAATGAAAGCGCCTCTCGAGACTGCGTCCTGCACTACCTCATCTAGACAAACTCCCCCAGCGCCATCTTTTGCTGCTGATCCTTGGATTCCACCGTATCGACTTTGATCCCATACAACTGCAAATATCAAGAAAGTTTACATTTGTTGATAAACTTCGGAAGCAGGTCGAATAATGTGGCTTTAATCACGAGTTTATTAAACACAATCATAAAGTAAAATAGTAATCATCCCTTGAATAATTAAGAAAGTAGAGAGAAAAATATATGTAATATCTCCATTTTTTTTGAGTTGGAATCCCCTTATTTAATACAAGACCTTGTATATATATAAACAAAAGGTACATATGGCACCCACTTGCCTAGAAGCTTTCTTAGGCATGCAGTAAGTTCTGTCACGGTATTGGCGAGCAAAACAGTGGAGGGGCGAGCTGGTATCAATGGAGGTGAGCAAGAAAGTTTTCGGAGCGGATTGTCTGCACGACGGATCGTTTTGCCATCCATACACGCCTCTATTTACTTCCTTTATATAAAGTACACCTCATTTCACTAATAATTGCACACATAAATATATTTATATAGTTTCATTCACTTAAATTGATTAATATTTTTTATTTATTAAATAATACAAATAAACTTCATTAAAAAATATCGTAAAAAAAGTCCTTCATTAAAAAATATTGAAAAGTCAAACGGAAAATAAAATTGGGATGGAGGGAGTAGTTTTTACTAACACACAAATTTCTATGAACAAGTTTCGTAATGTGAAACGTGTACCACAAAATTTATTTATTGATACAATTAATTGTATCATTAATAGCATATACTTAACACTGTGGTATTAGTTTATAAGTGTAATTTTATTAGTAAATATATCTTATAGTATCAATAAATATATTTTATAGTATATATTTTATATTATAAACAAATTTCACAAGCTAATATTTTACCAAACATTCAAATAATGAATTAAACACCTCAAAATACTCCATTCATAAAAATTTAATGATTAATATTGTGGGTGCCCCAAATTAAAAATAATAATATGATTATTTGATAAAATACTTTTTAAAGGTAACAAGTTAATAAGATTATAATTATAATAGTTCTTTCTACAAACAATATATAACACGTCATTTTATCTCGCTAGATCAAAACTCACAAAAGGAGAATCAAGTGCAACTACAACCTAAAATCGCAACCCTCACAAGAGGAAAATCATCACCCCATTACAAGAGGGATCACCTCAATAAAAATAAAAATTTTCTCTTCATATCTCAAACTCAAAGCTCCAGAATAAATACTTGAAATCATAGAAGTACTAATAATAAATTTTTTTGATTGGAAATATAATTCAATAAAAATGTTTTCATAATTAATTAGGATAGGTAGAAATACATATAAATATATATACACTAATTTTTTGTTGAATGGATTGTGCTACGCGGCAGGTTATGGGGTAATACTAATGGTGACGTACGTAGAGAGATACGTTGGATGAAGTAATTGATACATTCGGATCTAGTGCAAGTAGTAGGTACAAGATAAAGTGTTAAAACCAAAAAAATAAAAAAAAATAAAAAAAAATTTGCTAGCTATGGGGTTCGAACCCATGCGCACTTGTGTGCAGAAGATCTTAAGTCTTCCCCCTTAACCTCTCGGGCAAACTAGCTAATTGTTTAAGCTTTTCATTTAATCATACATAGGCAACTATATATCAAGGTTTTTTTGTTTTTTTTAAATAATAAGTATGAATTTGAAGAATAATAGCATGGAATTTTATGTATAAAGTTAAAATTAATGAGTAAGAATTGAGTGTATTTGTGAACCCAAAATAATAATCTGTAAAATGGTCATATCGTGATGATGAATTTTATAGAGTATTTTCTACTTTAGGAATGTGAAAATTATTTTAAGATGGATGACTTGTACTAGAATTTTTGCAAATGAACAAAATTTACACTATCAAAAGGAAGAGATCGTATAGTACAAACAAATATAATGACAAGTAGTATCAAACTCAAAGAAGGTAAATATATGAGCAAATGTTTATTTATTATTTAAATTTAAGAAAAACAATCTAACTAAAAATTGAAAATACAGGGGAGTTGTGCTCCTATATCTAGCAATTGTTTAACAAGATAAAATAAAAATTAAAAGACAACTTAAAACTATGCAAGTGGAAAAGTGAAAATATACTTCGAATATGATTCACTGGGCATCCCCCTATTCGTAGGTAGTTCAACAAACACGCTATGTATTTTAATTCACTTATATAGAGTCACCACCATTATATGCAATTATTTCTTAGACAAAATAACTACGTTGTTGCCTATCATCTTCTCAACAGATTGAGTCCCTCCAGAGCCCTCATTTTAGCCGTCAAGACAAATTAAATTTCCTAGGGTGGTAAATTAATTATTTCGTTCCAACGTGGGTACTAAGTCTAATTAATTCGCCTCACTATTTATAAACAACAATGTTCAAAGTTGGTTAATCTAAAAACATAGACTCTTGGTCGGACATCTAAGCACTGAGTAGATTCAAAATTCACATATACTCACCAATACTTTTCTTTATGGTATTTAACTCACCCAATGGTCGTATGCATGAATTAAATACACACAATCAAACTCAAAGAATATTGCATGTAATTATTACTCTACAAAATACGACCTTGAAATATAAAAACGGAATTAAAATTCAAAACACATATATTTTCCTATTCCAAATATGATTTCTCTTTGTTTCACATATTCAAAGTATCAAGAATTCAATTCATGATGATAAAAGAAAGCATAACATAAATTAAATAAATCATCTAAGAAAATATCCTAATCTAAAATAAAGCTAGTAATATGTAAAAAACAATAGCATATAAGTACGAAGACATAAAAAATAAATAATACTAAATCTCTAGTCTTCAATGATAAATCTCAAACCAAAATACTCCTACTCCTAATCTAGAATAATTAAAAGAACAAAGTTAAAAAAAAATTCAAACTCTAATCCTAATGTACTGCTAATTAATAATAAAATAATAAAAAAAAAGTTTTTACGTCTCTTAATCTACTCTAAAAACAGTCGAAAAAAACCTGATGAAAATCTAATGTTCTCTCGTAAAAGAATACGTTCCTGCCCCTATTAAGTAAAATGAGTCACTTCCTTATTAACTCAAATGGGCCGAAAAAACAAGAGCAAAGGGGCTTAGCAATTAAAAAAAAGGCCCATGTTAATGATACTACCCATTTTGAGAAATACACTACCATTAATATGTTCGACATTTTTTTTCGAAATTTTTACAAATTTTCGGCAAAATTTTTTTAACAAATTTTCATTTTTACACTAGGTTCGAAAAAAATTGCCTAAAAATTAAAAAATTTTGAAAAAAATTGCCGAACAAAGGATAGTGTATTTCCCAAAACAGTAGTGTATTTATCCCTAGTGTATTTACCAAAAAGGCAAGTGCGAATAACCTGGGCCAAAAAAAAAACTTGGCCTAAAGTGAATCCTTCTAATTACCAGCAAATTTGGAAAGTGAATTCTTGAGGAGGACGTACAGATTCCTACAGACGAGCCAAACATCCTAGACATCATCTCGGTCGAAACTGAGATGATGGAGGTAGGTGATTTGTCAGAAATCAATCAAGGCAAACACACAGAGGTACAAAGAGGCGGCCAAAGCCAACAAGCTCCATCTAAAAAATCACTTCTTGTGGACAAATGAATTCCAACAGGCCTTCGAAGATATCAAAACATACCTGGCAGATACACAGGTCCTGTCAAAGCCGATACCTGGAGAAAAGCTATACCTCTACCTGGCTGCGTCGGAGGTGGCCATCAGCTCCGTCCTGGTCTGAGAAGAAGCGAAAACACACCTACCAGTGTACTACGTAAGCCAAGTACTACACGAAGCTGAGTTGCGGTACACCCCAACAGAGAAGCTGGCTTATGCATTGGTGATGAGTGTCAGAAAATTGAGGCCTTACTTCTTTGACCACCCAGTAGAGGTGTTGACAACGTTCCCACTGCGCCAAATATTACAGCGCCCAGACACCGCCGGACGCCTGCTGAAATGGTCACTAGAGATCAGCCAATATGGTATAACCTACGCACCCCGAACAGCGATCAAGGGACAAGCACTTGCCGACTTCATCGTCGAGCTAACTTTCCCACAAGATCCGACGAGGGGGCGTATAGCTCCTTGGCATCTCTACGTAGACGGATCATCAACCAGCATGGCAGCAGGCGCCGGCGTGGTCCTGATCAGCCCAGACAGACAAGTCTTCACCTCCGCAATCCGGTTCGACTTTCGAGCAACCAACAACGAGGCGGAATATGAAGCACTAATAGCGGGACTTAGGCTATCATTAGCTGTGGGGGCAACCAATCTTCAAGTTTTTGGAGATTCCCAGCTAATAATATCCCAAGTCCGGGGGGAATATGAGGCAAAAGACCAGCAGATGATGACTTACCAGAAGATAGCCGCGCATCTGATCTCGATGTTTACGCAGGTTTACATCAATCAGATACCGCGGCTAGAAAACACACAAGCAGATGCTCTAGCCCGACTAGCTACTAGCAACGGCGAAGCCAAATTCACGGAGGTTGTGATCACCACACTGAAAAACCCCTCGACGTCCGATTACAAGATAAATTAAACCTCGAGCGGGGGGCAGGAGGACAGTGAAGGTGGTGAAGATTGGTGCACTCCGTGGACACCTGGGAAGCTAGCCGGTTAGTAAAGCAAGCTGCCAGATATACGCTGCTGGATGGCCAACTCTACAAACGTGGATTCTCTCTACCCCTACTCAAATGCCTAACTAGGAAGCAGGGGTCCGAAGTGTTAGAAGAAATTCACGAAGGGATTTGTGGGAGTCACGCTGGGGGGCAAGCATTGACATACAAGACGATCAGGCAGGGCTACTACTGGCCCACTTTTTGCAAAGATGCCATCAGCTTCGCCCGAAGGTGCCGAAAGTGCCAACTTTTTGCACCTAACATCCACTCCCAACCAACCAGCTGAAATCGGTTTTTAGCCCATGACCTTTCGCGAAATGGGGAATCGACTTGATCGGCCCATTTCCACCTGGTAGAGGCGGTGTAAAGTTTGTTGTTGTAGCAGTAGACTACTACACTAAGTGGGCTGAAGTCGACGCTCTCACAACTATAACCCAAGAAAGGATGATCGGCTTCATATGGAAAAACCTGATCTGCAGATTTGGGCTCCCACAGTCGATCATCACTGATAATGGAAGGCAGTTCGACGGACAGAAGTTGAGGGACTTCTGCAGTTCATGGAACATCAAGAAACACTACTCAACTCCATATCATCCCCAGTCGAACGGCCAGGTCGAGGCGGTGAACAAGATTCTGAAACACATATTGAAGCTCCACCTCGAGGAAAAGAAAGGGAGTTGGGCAGACGAACTCCCGGAGGTCCTATGGTCTTATAGAACTTTCTATAGGGCCAGCACCGGGGAGACCCCGTTTGCCCTAGCCTTCGGGGCTGAAGCCGTAGTCCCGGTTGAAGTCCAGAACAAGACTTGGAAGGTGGTGGGATATGATAAAGCCTTGGCAGTAGAAAAGGATCTGATCGAAGAGACCAGAGCTTCGTCAGAAATGAAGAACGCCACCTACAAGCGTAGAGCGGAAAAATATTACAACTCTCAGGTCCGAGACCGAAAATTCAAGGTCGGAGACCTGGTGTTTAAAAAGAAATTGATGGCCCCACCAGGTGTATTCGGTTCAAACTGGGAAGGACCATTCCGGGTCACCGCAGCCTGGCCAAACGGTACCTATGATCTAGAAGACACAGAAGGCAAAGCTTCATCATACACCTGGATCTCGGCACATCTAAAAAAGTTCTACCAATAGACTAGAATCCTGTAATAGACTAGTCGAAGGTTTGCATCAGAAATGTCGATGGCAACCCATGTAAGTGACGTTGCTATAAAAAGTCAGAAAATTTGCAAAGTCAGAGAAATTCATAAAAATTCCCAAGTGTTTGGACCTGTGCAACCCTCCAACCAGGCGGGCTGCACCAGGTCGCCCACTGCTCCAGAGAGCTCGCCAAACCCAGCTCGCCCACATGGTAAAAAATCCTCAATGTGCAAGGACCAAGGTCCCAAGCGTGGTAATTAAATAGCTCGAAGGCAAAGGCCAAAGTGCCCAAGGTCGCGAAGGTACCCTCCTTAAAGGGTTGCTAAGCACCTACTGCCATAAGTTAGAAAAATTCGCGAAAAAGATGAAAAAACGTCTAAGGCAAGGTTCATGAAACCCAATGGCCCAACGTGAATCAATCGAAGTGCAGTTCGCCGCCCTAAGTGGTCTAAGACGAACGATTCGCAGCCCTAAGTGGCGTAAGGCGAAGAATACGCACTCTCAAAATAGAGGTACAATTCGTAGTCGTAAGTGACGTAAAATGAACGATTCGCTTCTCAAAGTAGAATAAGACGAACAATTATGTACCAGAAAAATAAACAAAAATGAGCTATTTAGGAAATTATAACGTAAAAGAACAAAGACGTAAATGAAAAGAGTTGGACAGAAAATGCTCGACTTAATATTCAAAAGATACTTAAGAAATTTTCAAGTCAGAAATATACTTGAAAAAATCATAAGTATGAGTAGCAGTACTGGCCACAAAGGCCGACCAGCTGACCATCTTTGAACTACAAAAAGCTCCTTCTGGGCGAGCTGCACGTACCCGGCGAGCTAAATCTACTTAAACAAAAAACAAAAGCTACAAAAATGGAGCTCCTTCTGGGCGAGCTCCGCAACCCGGCGACCTATCATAACTTGGGAAATAAAAACTAAACTAAGAAAGCAATGGAAGGACCAGCCTAAGCCTCGGGATCGGCGACCTCTCGGGCGGGGGCGACCTGGCTGATGGGTATGGCAAGCTCGACATCAGAAGTGATGTTCCCAGAGAGTCCGCTAGTACCGAGCTCGCTTATGTTTATCAT
Source organism: Prunella vulgaris (assembly GCA_026898435.1). Classification (NCBI taxonomy): domain Eukaryota; kingdom Viridiplantae; phylum Streptophyta; class Magnoliopsida; order Lamiales; family Lamiaceae; genus Prunella; species Prunella vulgaris. Next base: position 1,242,553 of record JAPKLY010000029.1, read on the forward strand.
CGCGTCCCCGCAGACCTCCTGCATCTGCTCCATTGTCGGCGGGGCCTCGCCTCCAGCATCCCCCTCGGCACCTTTAGCCTCTTGGGTGAGGTCGGCAGTCAAGACCTGCTTCGTCTGAATAATGTTGAACTTTTGACGAGCAGAAATAGATTGATCCTGTAGCCCGCGAGGTCTCCAATGTTCAGCTCCGTGCCGGGGGGGATCGAGGACTTCTCCAAGCAGTCTTCAAACTCACTGACATGGGCTTCCCACTCACTATCATTATTGATCCGCGCCCATTGGAAGGAGCGGATAACCTCGGCGAAGCACAACACGAAACCCTTGTTAGTGGCGACCACCTCGGCGAGCTCAAGTGCCTCAGGCGTGATGGCGATGTCAGAACGACTCTTGAGCTAGGCGATCTCCAGAGCCTTAGCGGCGACCTCCTCCCGTAGCTTCCGGCACTCCTCTGAGTTCCCTCGGCTCTGATCACGAAGGAGCCCTACCTCAACCCGGGTCAGGGCGAGCTCCTCTTCCCTAGTGGCAAGTGTCCGGCGGGCTTCCTCCAGCTCGGCCTGTTGTTGGCGGAGGTTGGCTTGAAGTTTTTCTACTTTTTTCATAGCGAGCCGCTCCGCCTCCAGTGAGGCCTTCGCCTTGGTCTCCGCCCTCGCGAGCTCTTCGAGGGCCTTCTTCCGCTCGTCGCCCACCTTAGTGAATGCCTTCTTCGTATCATGGCGAGCTCTATCAGCGGCGGCGATATCATCGCTGACGAGCTGGGCCGCCGCCATCGCTGCACAGGCATAGTGCATCGCCAACCTCGCCTTGTCGGCGGGCTTTTGCCTCTCGATCATGCCAAGCTCCGAGGCGGAGAGATACTTGGGGGCCTCAGTAAAAACCCGGCGAGCCGCCCCCTCAGGAAAATCTCTTGACGAGCTCAGGGCCTTGCACCGCTCGGTAATGTGGAGAGATTCGGGTCGTTACGGGAGCTCGGCGGGAGTATACCTGCACATACTCGGATCAGTTAGCAAAAATCATGAAAATTACAAAGGCTTCCAACTTCAAAAGAGGTCGCCCACTTACCCGAACCTATCGGGGTTGAGCCCAAGCAGGGTATCATCCCGAATAGGAATCCCGTAGGGGGTGGCGAGGGCGCACTCTGAGGAGTTGGAGGCGCTTGAGAGGGTTGAACAGCAAGAGCTCACCCTGACCCTGCTTGGCTTGATCCGGAGCCGCCCTCAGCCCTGACTCGCTTGGAGGGGCGAGTCTCTTCTTCGCTCACTCGCGAACCATCCCCTCGGTGGAGAGCTCGCCTCGTCTGGGGGAGTGGAGGGGGTTGGGTGCCCCGTTCAAGGTCCGAACCTCGATTGGCAACGGCGACCTTCTCCTTTGTTTGGGGAGGCGCCGAGGTCCTCTGAGAGCCCGAGCCCCCAGCCTTATCGACGGCTTTGGCGAGCTCAAGCTTCTTTGTGGCATTCAGGACCGCTCCCGAGGGGATGCCTTCCCTCCCCGGGCGAAGCTTACCCATCCTCAGCTGCCGAGCTAGAAAATGGTAGGCTTCGGGAACTTCGACGGGCGGGAGCTCGGCAACTGGACCTGCACCTGCACAACAACTGATCAAGTAAATCCGGTGACCTCGATGTATGAGACAGCGAACTGTGTTAACTTCATAATGGAAAAGTTCAAAACCTTGAGCGGCGAGGTGGTGTGGCGAAGTGATGAGACCGGCGAGCCTACGGCAGTGGTGTTGGCACAAGTGTTCGATCTCGCGATCCTTCTTCTCTCGCAAACAACACACCGTCCGCACGAACTCGAAGCCAATCGAAACCTCCAGTTTCCCACGGCTCAACTTGTGGCACTTCAAACCTAAAAAAAAGATAGATTAGATCAGTAATCTAATCCGACGCACACACACTAAGGTACGCCACCTACAGCTCGCCTCCCCGTAGGTCTCGGGGGTAGGAGTACGCCCTCCGCGGCCATTAGAAGCTCGCCAATCCCCCCCGATAAAGAAGAACTACTCCTTCCAGTCCCGGATTTTGTTGGGGAGGTCGCCTAAAAATTTGCCCCCCGGGCGAGCTTGGAAAGAGTAATATCCCTTCCCCTCCCTCACTTGTCTGATCACAATAAAGAGCTCGTTGATCTCCGCCGTACTCAGCCGATTTTCATAGCCCTCGAGGCCGAAGACGGTCAGAGCTGCCAGCAAATTGCTCCATGCGTTTGGAGTGAGTTGTGTAATGGCGAGGCCCGTGCCCGCTAAGAACTGCCCAATAATGGGGTGAAGGGGGAGGGTGAGCCCGGCCTTCAGAGTGTGATAGTTCATGGCTGTGAGTCCGGCAGGGGGGAGGTCGGCTCGCTCTTTCTCCTCAGTGGGATACATAAAAATGTCCAGCGGGATGCGGAACCGCCTCCGAATATCCGGGAGGGCGAACTCGCTCATGATGCTTTCCACCCTGTTGGCCTTGAGGTCCGATTTGCCAGCGGCCCTTCGAATCGGAGCTCGCCGGGGTAAGGGGAAGCTCGCCCCGTGGGTTCTCACATACTCACTACAGTCGAACTCGTCCACGACCTCGGCGGAGACTTGATGTTCCGGGAGTTTGGGAAAGGGAAAGTCGATTGCACGGAGGTATTCATAAGTGACCTCCGTCCCCATATCCTCGCCGACCTCTTCGTCGACCTCGCGGGCAAGCTTGCCAGCAATGTCGCCAGCCCCAACCTCGGCGACCTCCTCCCAGGTCTCAGTCTCGGCGGCCTCCTCTTCAACTGGGGCCGTGGCTCCTCCGTGAGCTCGCTCTGAGTAATCCCAGAGTTCGTGGAGGGGGGATTCCTCACCGGAGCTAGTAGCCTGCCCGCCGGAGTCAGAACGAACTGACCCCAAGAGCTCGCTACTGTCTGGGAAGGTTTCAGAGCTCGCTCCAGAGCTCGAGGAGATGACCACAGGTGCCGCTCGGGGGTTTGGAAGGTCATCGGTCATTTGTTCTTTGCCCAAATCACGATTCGGAGGGGTACAACTTGAAGAGTTCTCAGACATAATGCATGCGTCCGGAAACAAGAAACAAGAAAGAAGGGAAATCCAGATTTCTACCTTGGGAGATGTTCGGAGACTCATCTGAAGCAGAGGGATGATCGCCAGAAATGCGCTCTGAGAAGTGAAGAAGCAAAGTGAGGAATTTTTTCATTTTCACCTATTTATAGACGCTGGGCACGAGCACGAAATTCCCGGAAGATTAGGGACCTTTTTGCAAAGAATTTGAAAAGTTATTATTATGGGAGCGGGAAACGACACTCAGGGAGACGTGTGCGACTTCTCGAATTCCACCCACGTCAGCTCGACGGACCGTCTAACAAGAGCTCGCCCGAGAGTCATATGCCAGCTCGCCCACACATGCCATGAGCCATGATGAAGGCGAGCTGGGGGGGTAATTGTTGATGGGCGAGCCACTTGAGGTGAATCAGAGAATCAGGAGGTCGCCTCTGCCATTCTGGAGCTCGCCCCGAGCTCACCCCATATCCTCGTGAAGACCTCACCGAGGTTCATCATCGCACAACACTCGTAGGCCACGCAAGGCATTAGAGCTCGCCCCAGTGCTTGCCCAAACCGCCTAAGCCCGCCTCTGAGCTCGCCCATGAGCTCGCCTGTTAGTCAATAGGACCCCGATTGCGCGCTCTTTTTCCCTCCGTCCGGTTTATCCACAAGGGTGGTTTACGACGAGGTTTTTAATGAGGCCCATCTAGTCTAAGGCATAGTAGTAGGACGAGGCGTGATAGGGGAAGCAGTGTGAGAGATCAAGACGAGTGTAAGGAACCCTCGTCAACACCGGAAGCCACATAGGCTCGTAAGGTGCCGTCTCACACTCACACACCTATAAATAAGACAACTCTTGTAACTATTAAGGACGATTCTCATAATTCACACAATCAATACAATCCTCATTACAATATTTCTCTCTCTAAACTCTCTGTTTTCCCTCTCCGAGAACATAAAATCATAAGATTATTGTTTGGTAGAATTAATCTGTTATAAAGAGCCACATAAACGAACACGATTAAGAAATTATATCAACATAATGTTTAATATATTTTGCGAAAATTTTATACCATTATGAAAATAGTGCTTAAAAAATGTACCAATTTAAAATTATGAAAATCTTGTATGCAATATTCCACATGCAATATTTATTTAAAAAAATAAATAAAAATTTGCAGGTCAAAAATATAAATTCATGGATCTTAAGTGGGCCAGACCGCCAGTCCCAAAATATGTTACTATATGAACATATGCGTGTCACTACTTGTTTATATAGTAACACACTTTTTACTATTTTTTATAAATGTTATTATATGAAAAAATAATTATTTCTATAAAAATAAATAAATATTTATGAAAAATTAATATTTTTTCTTACAGTAACACAAATTTTGCTCTTACATTGTATGAAAAAATTTGTTTCTACAATAAAAAAAATGAATATATGTAAAAGAAATAACATTTAGTTTTATAGTAACACACATTTTACCTTATACTAAATGCATTTGCTCATATAATAACACAAATTTGGGCAAAAATCCTAAAATTTGAAAATTGTCTATATTCGATCCGGTTAGAATCCGCGAATTTTGTTATTTTGACCCGCGAATTTTTAAATTTCCCTTTTTTAAATCAATATTGCATGTGCAGTATTGCATTTAAGTTTTTTTGTGTATAAGAAATGCTTTTTCACCATGATTTTTTTGCATGTAGCATAAATTCATAATGGAGCCTTAGACTATATTTATCCACAACTCTCCACAACCCAACCTTATAATAAATAATGCATTTCTCTCTTCTCCATATACACAATCTTCAACATATATCTTTTTTCCTATTTTATCAACAACTCATCACAACTCCTACCCTCATTAAATAATTTATTTTTATATCTTTTATTAATTAAATATCATATATATAAATTTTATTATATTAAAAATTATAAAATACTTAAAAATTACAATAATTTCAATAACAAAATTAAATATCAAAAGAGTTGAAATACATAAATCAAATTAATAATAGCGTGAAATACAACATTATCAAAGATTGAAATTGAGAAAATTTGGAAAACTTTAGAAAATTAGAAAATAAACAAATGAGGGAATAAAAAAGAGAAAATAATTATGTTTCAAAATACTTCAATTTTGATATTTATTTATAGAGAAAAAAATTCTCAAGTTTTGATATATATAAATATTTACAAAATAATATTTTAAATTAAAAATCTAAATTTTATATAAAATTAATACACACAACCAATTAAGAATTGACTCTTTGCCTAGAAAAAAAAAAAAGAAAAGAAAAAATCTAGAGTTGTTGGAACTCAGGGTCGTGGCTGCCATTCCTATTTTTTCATTTTTTTTAAAAACACATATTTTTTGTCTTTTTGTGGGTTGATAAACATAGTCTTATTTTGTTACCTGCACAAAAATGCGGTTGGGTTGCGAAACCGTCTTGAGCAGATAATCGGTGGACCACCTGATCGCCACCCGCGCATTCCTCATCTCCGCCGGCGGCATGTGCTCCCCGAATTCCACCACGCCAGCATTGTGGTGGTGAACGCCATCGGGAAAATGAACTTGACGTTGTCTCCGGCGTCGTAGTAGCCGCCGGTCAAGTCCGCCGAGACCGTCTGCCCGTCTCCCAGGCCGGAGTGACCGCGCCACGTCATCCTCTGGTCCGGCGGCAAGTAGCCGGAGCGCTGCCCCTCGAAAAACAGAATCGATTTGGACAATGCGTCGCCGTAGTCGTGGTGACCCACCGCCAAAAACGCCAATTGTGACAAAATTAGTAGAAAATGCGCATACTGTGGCTTCATAATCATAATTGATTCTTTTTTCTGGTTTCAAAAAAATTGGAATCGTGCGTGTCTTTTTTGGGCGGGGGAGAATTATAGGGGACTACGAGTTGGTATGATGGATGGAAAAGTGTTTTATATAAGTGTGACACTACAAAGTAAGAGGTCAATTTTTAATTTCCTTTTCTTTTTTTTTAATTAATGTTTCCTTACACGTTAAAAAGCTGACTTATTCCTAAAATGAAAATAAAGTAACATTAAACATCTTTAAAAAAAAATCCTGAATTGCATCACATTTAAGTGTTTGTTTCAATCCAGAATAGGATGGAGCCCTTGTTTGGTTGCTCGTCACACTAGTTAGTCGGGTCTCATAAACTAAAGGCCAACACCCTATTAAATGTTGCTCTCCAAATCATAACAATGTAGATCCAAACCTCAATTGCTCGCCAGTTTGCAGGATATCCACCCAGCAAAATCAACAGCTTGACCCTAGTCTCTGATGTTCGAGATTAGATGCCAAGCTGGGGGACAACTGTTGATAGGCGAGCAGCTGTATTATACTAAATGCGACCAAGAAGCAAAGTTAGCGAGCAATATTAAAGGAAAGCACAGATGAGGATAATTGCAAAGTGTGTGCTGCAGGATTAAAGCTAGTAAGTGACACACAACTTAAGAGTGAAGGCTCCAAAGAGTTGCTCGCCCCTACACCAGAAAGCTGCTTGCGACACCTATCCCATAACACCATCAGTACCCAGATCAGTCAAAGTTGTGCACCGATCATCAGAAAGGCATCAGAAGACGACCAGAAGGCTCGTCTAGGTGTATTTATTCAAATCGTTTTATTTACAACTGTGTTAAGGTTAATGTGACACCTCACATTATTAACTCATATTATTCATAATAGTGACACCTCGTCAAAATGCAAATGTATAAATATTTAGTCATGTACACAAATAAAAGAATTTCACCCTTCATAATTAAAAAAAAAAACATTACTTTATTATCTTCATCTCTCCTGTCTCAATCCAAACATTAATCAAACTATTCCATTAAATGTTTAGTGATTACAAGAATTCACCAATAGCTTTAAAAAAATAGAAACGAGTATTTTCCTTTTTATCCTTATTATTTGTGTACTATCATCTCAATAGGTGTACTAATGTGCAGGAGTAACAAATTTCAGCAAGAAAAATATATATATACTGAACTCAATAAACCCACATGATAATGTGAAAGTATTTGATACAAGAACATCACTGTTGACACAACTTAAATAAAACTTCAAATTGAGATTCACAGTTTTCCATCTCAAATTTTGAAGTAGACAAAGACTGCTGATTAAGCAGCAATATTTAAATTTGACATGAAAATGAAATGACCCAAATGTATTAAAGAAGCCATACCATTCTATAGCCTAGACTCCACCACCTTGCGCATAACAAGACTTTCATACCTCACCATGACTTTCATAACTGATGTTTGGATTTGCCGAAAAGTAAGCAAGAACACCAACAAATGGAGCGTTAATATAAGTTGTTGGTTCAGATTTCTTAAAATCAGCTCTATCATCGTCATACTCGTCGTCTCCCCCTGGCCCGCCAACAACGGCCCCGACCAGCACATTAGGATTAGGCTTAGATGAGTTAAAATAAATGGAGCCATCGTGGCAACCGATGACTTGAGGGTGATCTTTGATTGAAGGGAGTGTAGAACCACGATGGTGAATCTTCTGAGGATACGTTTTGCTATAACCAACCATATATGACATTCCCTTTGGATTTTCTCCTAGAATGTAGTTAGCTTGTTTGTGTGCAATTTGCCTCAGCCTCAAAGGGCCAAAGCTAACATCGCCACAGTTGACAGTGTGTGATGATCTTTCTATGTAGTTGGCGTAAACGAGCAAGAGAAACGAGATGGCAGTAACACTCTGTAAATTGCTTCCGCCAGGCTTGTAAATGAGGCCACCAGGGGTGTAGCCTATGTGATTAGAGGAGGAATCCGGTATGATGGTGCACACGAATCTATCTGCTGAGGTTCTGTATGATTCCATAGAGTGTAGGCTCTTCTCTAAAACTTCCTGCAAAAAGCCAAAATAATTTATCTTCATTAATCTTTTCTACATTGTCCACAAAAAAAATCTATGAACTTGGTTCAAGAAGGTTTTATGATGAATTCGGTAACAATGTTTAGTAATTTTGACATGAAAAACAATTTTTTTTTTTTAATGGATACTTCAAATGATAAACAAGTACTATTGTCATATACTACCTCCGTCCCAGGGGTATTTGCACCCCTGGGATGACTCTTGGTTTAAGAAAAATATATTTTTTAAATAAAGTAGTGGTATATGGGTAAATGTGTGGAAACTTTTGTGAGTGTGCACGTAAATTGATGTTTCCCTTTTAAGTAGTGTGCAAATTAATTTGGGACAACCCAAAATAGAAAGTGTGCAAATTGATTAAGGACGGAGGGAGTACTAATTAGTATTATTTTAATAAAGGAAATTACGTGAACTTAATGGGATGAAGTACCTTGGAAACGAGCACGCTTACACCCGCATGCTTGTCGTCCCAGTCAAAGTCATTGGTGATGTCCTCTGCACCTAGTGTTTTACCATTATTTTGCAAGTAGTCGAGGTAAGAATCATTATTAGAAGCCCTTCTTAGCCATGCTGCTCCCCAAAGCAATTCATCCTGTCCATCTGATATTTTCAGTAACTTACTATAAATAGAAAGACCAATTCATCCTGTCCATTATGTTCTGAGATATATACCTTGTATCCACCAAAATCACAGTAAAATGGGCATACACCACTTCTAATATTGGAATTATCACTATAAGCGCCTCGGTAAGTATCTGCATACTGAAAAACTCTGGCGGAAGTTCGCAATAATGTCTCGGAGTATCCAGGATCATACTGCCTGAATGCAATAGAGGCGGCTGCCAGGGCGGCAGCCGTCTCCCCTGCAACCTCAGAGGCTGCATTTGGTGCCTCAACTGTGTAAACTGTCCTAGCAGTGTCCATATCCTCTGGCCTCTCCCAGCAGTTATGGTCCAAAATTGGATCCCCAACCTGCAAAATAATTCAGCATTTGTGAAATGATACATTTTAAAGTATTATTTTTAAATTGGTACAATATGCAAAATTAAAACTCTATTATTCAACTCATGTTTACTCTATTATGCAAAATTTTTATACCAATATGAAAATAGTGCTTTGAAAATGTACCAATTTGAAATTATTCATATATATGTATAATGTATGTAAAAAAGAGAAAATCTTGTATGTAATATTCCACATGCAATACTCATTTAAATATATATATATATTTGCGGATCAAAATACAAATTCGCGGATCTTAAGTGGGTCAGACTTCCAGTCCCAAGAAGTGTTACTATATGAACATATGTGTGTTACTATAAAGCAATATATGTGTTACTACTTCTTAAAAAATTAATTTTTTTTATACTTTTAAAATAGCTATAAGGATAATTTGTATTTTCACAAGATTAAATATATGTTTCTTAATTTATTTTTTATTCTTTTTATTGATTTATGTAGTTAACGTAATAGTTCATCTTTTAATACCCAACAATATCTATTTTTTTAAAGGCAAATAAATATTTATACATATAGTAACACATATTTGCTCTAACAGTAACACACATTTTGCTCCCAGGTTGTGTTACTATATGGACAAATGTGTGTAAATATAAGGACAAAACATTTTTTTTAATAACTACGTGTTTCTTAATTTATTCATTATTACTTTAAATCTAGGTTATTGCTTCATATAGTAACACACTTTTTTACTATTTTATAAGTGTTATTATATGTAAAAATAATTATTCAATAAACATAATTAATATTTATGAAAACATAATATATTTTTATGGTAACACACATTTTGCTCTTACATTATATGAAAAAAAAATTATTTCTACAAAAATAAATTAATATATGTAAAAAAATAGTTTTATAGTAACACACGCTTGATCTTATACTAACATGCAACTGCTCATATAATAACACAAATTCGTGTGAAAAATCCTGAAATTTAAAAATTATCTAGATTCGACCCAACCCGGTCAAGATCCGTGAATTTTATTATTTTTAACCTTCATTTTTCAAATTAATATTGGATGCGCATTATTGCATTGATGTTTTTAGTGAATAAGAAAATGTTTTTTCAGCATGATATTTTTTTTTCTTCCATGCAGAGTCTTTATTTGTTACCTGCACAAAAATGCGGTTGGGCTGCGAAACCGTCTTGAGCAAATAATCGGTGGACCACCTGATCGCCACCAGCGCATTCCTCATCTCCGCCGGCGGCATGTGCTCCCCGAATTCCACGACGCTCCACGCCAGTATTGTGGTGGTGAACGCCATCGGGAAACTGTATTTCACGTTGTCCCCGGCGTCGTAGTAGCCGCCGGTCAAGTCCGCCGACACCGTCCGCCCGTCTCCCAGCCCCGAGTTTCCGCGCCACGTCATCCTCTGGTCCGCCGGCAAGTAGCCGGAGCGCTGCCCCTCGAAAAACAGAATCGATTTGGACAATGCGTCGCCATAGTCGTGGTAACCCACCGCAAAAAACGCCAATTGTGACAAAATTAGTACAAAATGCGTATACTGTGGCTTCATAATCATAATTGTTTGCTTTTTTTTCGCTGGGGGAGTATTATAGGGGACTACGAGTTGGTATGACACTAGTATATAAGTGTGACACTACAAAGTAAGAGTTCAATTGTTAATTTCCTTTTCTTTTCTTTTTCAATGAATGTTTCCTTATTTGTTAAAAAGGTGCCTTGTTCCTAAAATGAGAATAAAGTAACACCAAACATCTTTAAAAAAACTTTCCTGAATTGCATCGCATTTAGTGTTTGTTTCAATCCAAAATAGGATGAAGCATATCCGAATAGAAAAAACAGAGTCGATGGAGGTAAATCTCATGAAAAGTAAATTTGCATTTGATTTGAATTGGATATAGTAGGGTGGATGAAACTTTATGTCGAATCGAATTTTTTTTTTGTGGTGATGTATTATTTTATTATTTTTAGTTAGTGAGATAATGAATGATTATATTTTTATAATATATAATAAGTAATTAAATTATATATAATATAAATAGTTTAAAATAAATAATTAAAATTGATAATGAATAATTTTTTAGATTAAATTGATAATATATAATATATAAATTGTTTATATACAAATAAATTATGTCTGTATATAATAAATAAATAATTTAACAATAATTTTTATATATATATATATATATATAATAAATGGAGATGACACACACACATATATATATATATATATTAGAATATTTTAATATATAAAAGTATATATATATATAATTAAAACTAATTTATATTTTTATATTAGTTGTCTAAATAAAATGTATATTTGATTTGAAAGAGAAAATTAAATGAAATATATGCGATATGTAAAAAAGAGAGAGAAATAAAATATAGCCTTAGCCTTGTGAGCACCAGGTGCACCGTGTAACTCAAGTGTATTTTTAAAAAATTACATCAATTAACATTAAAAATTCACACATGTTATTACTGAAACATGTATTTTTAAAGATACATTTTACAATAATAAAATATGTGACTTTTCAGTAGTAATCATTTTAAAAATGCACTTGAGTTGCATAATTCACTTGGTGCGCAAGAAACTTACTATATGTATTTGATGTGTAAGATAAAGTTGATGTGATTGATATTAAATTATGTGAAAGACAAAGTATTATGTAAATGATACACAAAATAAATTTTAATTGAGAACAACAATTTGTTATAAGTATTTTGAGATTTGATTGTTATATAGATAAATAACATAAAACATTGTATATGAACTAATACTACAATGTACATGAACTAACATCATATTATATATGAACTAACACCATATGTAGCATGACACATTAAATGAACTAAAATCACATTGTATATGAACTAAACTACACATCGAAAAATATGCTACTGCGTGAAATAGAATATGTTGTACTCAAAATTATTATCGTATGTGAAATAGGTGTGTAAATATATAATATAAGTTGATGTGTATTTTGGATGAGATGAAATGTACAAATTCAAAAAATGGATGAAATGTGAAAAATCCATACTCCATCCGGATAGACATATCCTTAAATAAACAATCCCTTAATAATTACATATTAAAACATACTCTCTATTACTGTGCCCAAAATTTTGAATTTTATCCATGAACTTTCAAATATATCTTAGAGCAAGTATTATGTAAAATATTTACCATAGAATTTCTAAAAATGATTTTTTTTTTTTAAAAAAAAGGCAGTTCAGATGCGGGTTATGTAAACTTGCCTTCTTCTTTCGCTCCCAAATTGGTGTCGATTAAGAAAAGTCGAGTAATATTATGTCGCAGAATTAAAAATTCGCTTTTAAATTGTATTGCTACATAGATAAATGTGTGTTAATAAAAAAATAAAATTTGTGTTACTATATATACAAATGTGAATTACAGTAACACATATTTGCTCTAATAGTAACACACATATGCTCCCCAGTTTGTATTGCTATATGGCCAAACGCGTGTTGCTATAAAGATAATTTTTTTTATAAGAATAAATATGTATTTTTTATTTTCATCATCATCTCTTTAAATTTATGTATATTCATTAATGTAGTTATACATTTTTACTGTGTATATGTGTTACTATATGAAAAATAATTATTTCTATTAACATAAATAAATATTTGTGAGAAATTAATAATAGTTCTTATAGTCACACACGTTTTACTCTTTTTATATTATATAAAAATAAATAAATATATGTAAAAAATAATATTTTATATAATAATGACATACATTTGGTCTAATAGTAACACATACATGCTCTCTAATTTGTGTTAATATATGAGTAAATACGTGTTACTATAAGAAAATTCATTTTTATAATAATAAATATGTATTTTTTAAATTTAAACATCATACCTTTAAATCTTGGTATATAATTCATGTAATAACATATATTTTTATTATTTTATAGGTGTAATTATATGAAAAATAATTATTTCTATAGAAATAATTACTCCCTCCGTCCCCTTATAAGTTGCTCACAACTTTTTGGCACTAATATTAAGAAAAGTATAAAAATATTGATATAGTACATATGATGTGATGGAAAAAAGTGAAAAAATAATGTGAATAGTGTAAAAAATATTAAGAATAATAATAAAGAAGTGAATTGTTATTTGCTAAAAAGGTAAAAAAGTAAATGAGCAACTTATAGTGGGACAGACGAAAATGACAAAATGAGCAACTTATTGTGGAACGGAGGGAGTAGCATATTTGTGAAAACCCAATATTTTTCTTATAATAACACACATTTTAGTTAAATTTGAATACTAAATGCAATTCGAACCTTAAGAAAAAGAAGAAGAGTATTACATGGATCAAGGATCCATGCCCCAAAACCAGGCCCTTTTTTAAATATTATTTAAAAAAAATTTACGGTAGAATATTTTATAAAAGTTTTTATCTATATTTTATTATTAAACATTGAAAATGATAAGATTTAAATATCATTAAGTAAATGGATGTACTTTGAATATTTAACATATTTCAAAAAGAAAAAAGGTGACTGTATATATTGGAACAAATAAAAAATAAAACAGTACCATCTTTTTGAGATGGAACATGCATTTTTTTTCTCATTCACTGAATTATTTATTTATCCAAATACTGCAAATCAATTTCTTCTTTGAAATTCATACAAATTCAAATAAAAAATGAAGTTTTAATTTTGTATGCACCAAGTATACCGTGCAATACAAATATATTTTAAAAAATTGGATCAGTTAATACTGAAAGGTCACACATATTAAGAATGTATTTTTAAAAGTAAATGTTTTAGTAATAAATTGTGTGAATATTTAATAATTTTTTATATAATTTTTTAAAAATAAATTTAAATTATACATTGCACTAAATGCACAATTAGACTTACTGAAAATGAAATAGGGGCCGAGGGAGAACCATATTGCAAATCAATCACCAAATTTAAATAAGGGTTAAATTTGATTTCCTACCTGTACTATATCACTTATTTCAGTTTGTAACATGTACTAGTTTTTTTATCAGATTGTAACCTGTATTAAGAAAAATTTATAAAATGCTACCTAAAGTTTTTTTTTTTGCAGTGTATATTTGTTAAGATTATACTCGTCATTCCATATTATTTATTTAATTAATTTATATTATAATTATTAACAATAAAAAATTGACGTTAAAAATATCTAATTCCTATAGAACGACGATAGCATAATTGAAATCGATTTTTAACCCCATGGAAGAAATAAGAATTTTTTACCGGAATCAATTTTTATGTGGCAAAAAATAAATATAAATAAATTAATTGATATAGATTGACGAATATAACCTTGAAAAATATAGTACTAACAAGAAAAAAGAATAAAACTTAACACTACAAAAAAAGCGGCTGTTTGCGACCGCTTTTTAGCGACCGCCAATAAAGCGGTCGCTAAAAATCAAATTAGTGACTGCTTTTGCGACCGCCGTGGTGTTTTGGTAAAGTTTGGAAAATTAGCGACCGCCTAACAAATTAGTAAAGTAATTTGCGAATTAGTAAAGTAATTTGCGACCGCCTAACGGTGGTCGCTAACAGAAATGCGATCGTTAAAATTTAAACCCGTACATGGCAACCCGGAAAAGTAGAACCGGTTTGTTTTTTAATATTAGCGACCGCTTTATAGCGGTCGCAAATATAAACATTAAATTAGCGACCGCCAAATGTAAACATTAACTTAGCGACCGCCAAAGCGGTCGCTAATTAAAATTAACAGGGTTTAATATAATAATATAACAAAATATGGAAATAATTAAACAGTTTAGCGACCGCCTAAAGCGGTCGCAAAATGAAAAAAAAATCGGGGGTAAAAGACGGTTCATATTTTCGAAAGATGGATTAGCGATCGCTTAAAGCGGTCGCAAAACACCGCATTTGACCAATTATAAGGAGTGTACACGTGTCCACTACCGCGTATGTTAGCGACCGTCACTATTATGTTTGCGACGGCTTTTGGCGATCGCAAAAACAAAACCATATTATAACCCTCTTCACCAGAATTGTAAAAGTTACTTCCAAAATTACCACGAAAATTCCTACAATTACCTTCGGAAATTTGAGACCGTTGTCGTCACCGATCGCTAAGTCATGCCGCCTCCTCCTCCTCCCGCCGTTGCGTTTCCTGGCGCCTCGTCCGCCGCCGCCGCCTCGTCTTCCCGCCGCCTTCAAACCTCCGGTGAAAGGTAAAAACAATTTGATTTTTTTTTAATATTTTTTGTTTGAAGTATATTATTTTATTTTTGTTGATATTGTTAGATATTGATAGATATTGTTGATATTGTTAGATATTGTTAGTGTTAGTAATATTATTAGTATTATTGATAGATAATATTGTTGATATTGTTGATATAGATATTGTTGATATTGTTAGTATTATTGATATTGTTAGTAATATTATTAGTATTATTGTTAATATTGTTAGTATTATTGTTAGTATTATTGTTAGTAATATTATTAGTATTATTGTTAGTATTATTGTTAATATTGTTAGTAATATTGTTAGTAATATTATTAGTATTATTGTTAATATTGTTAGGATTATTGTTAATAATGTTAGTAATACTAGTATTATTGTTAATATTGTTAGTATTATTGTTAATAATATTATTAGTATTATTGTTAGTATTATTGTTAGTAATATTGTTAGTAATATTATTAGTATTATTGTTAATATTGTTAGTATTATTGTTAATATTGTTAGTAATATTAGTATTATTGTTAATATTGTTAGTATTATTGTTAGTAATATTAGTATTATTGTTAATATTGTTAGTATTATTGTTAGTAATATTAGTATTATTGTTAATATTGTTAATTTGGTATAGATGAGTCAACAACCCGATCAGATTGAGGGTGACGGTCAGGGGAGAGGGAGAGGGAGGAGGCCACGAGTCCTCCCTTTACCAGAGATTCGAGCCCCCGAGTTTCTGATGCCCCCGCCCTCTCAGTCTCATGAGGCCGGATCTTCATCGCTGCAACACCCTCTACGTGAGACCCGAGAGTACATTGAAGTAAAGGAAGGACAGTAAGTAAATTAATATATTTATTTTATTTTATTGTTATATAATAATTCCTATAATAATTTTTTTTATTCAGCTTGCTTCCGGGCCACACGGTCACTGAGCACGTCACGACATGGATTATGAGGGTCACTTGGCCTTATGGAGTTGCATCATGGACTGGTGTACCTGAGGCCACGAGGAGAGCGATGTTTGACGAGTTTAAGGTATAAAATTATCAATATTTGCGTAATTATTAATATTTGAGTAATTAATTGTTGGGAATTGTTTGAATTGCAGAAATTGTGTTTTTGGGATCCGGCAGACAACGTTAGGGTGGAGGAGCTATGGTGCAGTAGAGCACAGGGCCGGATGAAGGAAATCGTCTCTAAGATGAAGAAAATTTGGATACTTAAAGGGGAGACGGTTGACTTGGGGAAAGACCCTGATGGACGGGCGATCTGGGACGGTTTGGTGGGTTACTGGAGTGATCCGGCACACCAGGAGAGAGCTAGTAAGGCGCGAAAAAATTGGATGAGCAATCTGAATGGAGAAGGAGTCGCCATACATCGCGGTGGCTCCTGGACCGCCTACGAGCACGGGCTCGCCTTTGTAAGTATTTTCATTTATAATTCTTAATTTATAATTAATTATTATATTTAATTAAATTATTATAATTAATTCTTAAAGGAGAAAGCGTACGGACGGAGGCTCAAACTCTTCGAGTCTCTTTCCATTCTTCACCCAGTGAATGAGACTGGGAAATCCACATATGCCCGCACCACCGAGCTTCACGTAAGTATCTAATTAGAATGTATTTCTAAATAGATTTCAATTATTCTATTAAAATAAAATTAATATTTTATTTTGTTTAATTTCAGAACAAGTTCAAAACTGCTCTCGAGGAGGCTCGGACACAAGCGTCACCTACTCCGGAGAACCCTACACCTACCCCTATTGATGATGACCGCCTCTATGTTGATTTGGCCGGAGTCAATAGGGGTAAGATACTAGGGTTGGGAGCTTACAGTAAGGTTGCCCGTCAGACACACCGCCGGAGCTTAGCATCATATTCTATGTCCTCTCATCCTGACATCAATCTCCGGCAGGAAGTGGCCGAGTTGAAGGACAAGTTGTCCAAGCAAGAGAGAAAAGAAAGGAAGATGCAGGCTTGGTTGGCTCAAGTTTCTCAAGCTACTAATATTCCACTTCCGGAGGACTCGGATGATGAGGCAAATGCCGGTACGAGTGGTGGTGCGTCTCCTCGTGGGAATGAGGGTGCCGATGGTGGGGATCTTGAAGGATGGGAGCCCGATTTTAATTCTAACGGCTAGTTATGTTGAACAATTTTTTTTTGAATTGAATATTAAGTATTTTAACTTTTTATTAATATATTTTGAATGTTTAAAATTTTATGTTTTACATCAAAATTATTTTTTATGATATCAAATTGTAGTAATTTAGAATATTAAAATTTGTGGCTAATTTGATGTTATATACAATTAATTGAATAAAAATGAACAAATTAAAAATTTGGTATTGTAAATTATTAAATTTATAACATTACATTTTTATGGTTGAAATATATATATATTTATATTAAGTATCAAAGGATAAATTTGATGAATTTATAAAAAAAAAACGAGACACAATTTGGAATTATATACTATTAATTGCAAAAAGACGAATAAAATAAAAAAAAGAGAAATGTAAATTATAAAATTTATAACATTAACAAAATTTTATTGAAGTTATTCCATTTGAAAAGTAATAAAATTTTCAAAAAAATGATAATATTTTTATTAAAAATGACTTATCACTTTTTTTAAAAAATATTATCACATTTTATTATAATTCTTATCATTTTTTTTAATTTGATTAATCTTATATTATAAGACGTTCCATACAAATTTTTGTCATTTATTAGACTTTGGGCAGCTCCCTTTGTCCCGTGTTTCTTACATTAGTTAGCTTCTTATGCAAAATTTATGTTGTTTGGATTAAGAGGGTATCGTAATAATTCACTATGTCAAACACACATTGAAAGAGGTTTCCTCATAAATTTAGGGGGTGTATTGGATTAGGATTTTAAAAGACTTTTTTAGCTGAAAAAAATCCTGCAGATTTTAAAGATTTTGTAGGATTTTGGTGACTTTTAAGATTTTGTAGGATTTTGTAAGACTTTTAAAATAAGGATTTTAATGGATTCCATAGGACTTTGTAGACTTTGCAGAATTTCATGGATTTGTGACATACAATAAAAATTCAAAATTTTTCATACCTTCAAATTAAAAAAAAAAAAAGTTAAAGACAAAAAAAATCATAATATCATGTCCTTTTAAATAGCATTACTCTACATATTCATAGCTATACTAGTCCTCAAAGCATTAGCGTCATGTCGTTCTTGCTCTTGAGTTTGAATGATAGGCTCAAAATCACGGTCTTCATTAACTGGTAATGTTGAAGATGAAGGTTCGTCCACCGATTCAATTGGAAATTCATCAGAATGACATTCTTTGCGAATAAAGTTATGTAGAGCTGCACATGCTAATATTATCAATATAAAAAAGTATCGAAATTGAATAATCAAAGCAACCAAAGTAAAATATAACAAAACTCAAATACCGTAAAAAAATATTATCAATATAAAAATATTACCTAATGACATATGTAATATATAATATTAGTATTATAATAATACTATATAAAAATAAAGATTTATCTTGTATATAAGTTAGGATGAACAATATCGTTTTTAATACTATTTAATGATTAATTATTAACTATTTTTATTTATTCTAGTATATATGTATATATAATATTATATTACTCTTCGTCACTGTAATTATTTTATCGTTGATGTTATAAATGTAGAGATGAAATTATAAGGTTAAAACTATTTTAGGTCTTAAAAATAAATAATTATATATAAATCAATTTGGGGATAAATAAAGTCACTAATTAAAAAAGTCCACCGAAATCCTAGAGGTTTTGATGGGATTGTTGGTATTTATAAAATACACTAAAGAATCCATCAAAATCCATCAAACCCAACAATCCTTTAAAATCCTTATATTTTTTAATACCAGTGGATTGTTTTTAAGTCTTTTAAAATCCTGATTGAATACCAGTGGATTGTTTTTAAGTCTTTTAAAATCCTGATTGAATAATGGATTATTTTTAAATCCTTTAAAATCCTGATTGAATACCAACAGACTTTTTTATAAGAAAAAAGTCCTTTAAAATCCCAAGAAATCTTAAACGAATACACCCCCCTTAAATTGCCACAATTTAAAATTTTAGTGATTAGTTTGTACTTCTTTTATTCTTTTAATAGATGTCACTTTGAGTTTAAAAAATAAATTACGATTTTTAATTTTACTAATATTACCCATATAATAGAAAATATATTACCTTTCTATATTATTTATTTTGCCATAATTCATACTCATAATTTGATTGACTCCAATCTTTCTATTAATTTTATTGTAACACAACATGGACCGAAGACCCACTAGATCAGGAATGTTGATCCACCAAATCCTGCATCTAAATGCCACTCTCAGCTCAGAGTTTTCGTACTTTAAAAGGAGATAAAGAAAGAGGGTATAAAATCCTAAATCTTTAAAAAAAAAACTTGAATGTTCTTCAAAAAAATATTTATATCTTCAAATTCCCATCCGAAAAGTTGTCTACTATGGAGTAATCCAAGTCCAAAGCTATCAACTTGTCCTGGAAGGGATACATAGCCATCGCCATCGACTTCTCCTGTTCTAGCACAATGGGCCCAGCTTGCACCACCTCAGGTCCTCGGAGACAACTCACTCAGGCCACCCCAGCAACAGATCCAACCGATGGTGCTATGTTCGCCATACTAGCTAGGATATTCTCCCAATGCAAGAGTTCGAAACTCTGGAACGCGATAGTATCTTTGCAAAAACAAGCTTGTGAAATGAGCGTCACTCAACTCATGCCGAACAAGAAGGTGAAAGCCAATCCGATCGAGACTTCCACACAGACCCCAGACAAACATGCTCTACTCACTTTCATTCGATCTTTAGTCATTTAGAACCCGACGGTACGTAAGATCATCGTCTTGGCCGGCCAACCGCGAGGTCACATATGACTCCTCACTGCCAGAATTGTACACTCGCTCGTCAAAACATGACGATTTTCAGGCAGGCAACTTTGCAAAAATGCGACTAGATTTTGCCCTCTTTTGGGAGGGACCAATTTCGTGTGTTGACTCAAGATTATCGCGGGCCTACAATCCTTCTAGTCAACACTCAGCTCCTCTGGATGATCAAGTCGCCTGTCCTCCTTGCCTTACAAGACATGCTCAAAGAGGTGGAAAATAAGATCGTGGCCAACGATGACCCTAATTGATGATCAACCATTGCCAATAAGCCTCTTTCTCTCTTGAGAGAGAGAGAGATCAAGTTTGCCTGAGTTCAAACTAAGATTGGCCTCCCTCAAACAGTTATGTATAAGGGAAAAACTGACCTAGAGACGTATCGCAATAAATATTGTATTTATATGTAACCGACGCCACAAAGTGCCGACAGTTCTTCCCCATTTTGGAGGAATTAGCCCACAAATGGTATGTGAACTTGCTCTCAAGATCGCTATGAAGCTTCACCGATCTTGGCAATAAGTCCACTACATACTTTACAGCCAAAATCTCCAGGGCAGAAAGCTAACATTATATGATGCATGATGATGGAGGGACTGACGAGGATATCGAAGAGATTTCCCATATTGTATGCCAAATTCTGAGGCCAAGCATGCGACATGATTCTTCACTAGAATATGCTCGCACAAAGAGTGGGAGATACCAAGGTCAAGGAGAAGCCGAATGAACCTTCGACCTAAAAAAACAACCAACAAACAAATAAAAAATTCTGAGGAACTTTCAAAAGGTTCGACGAGGCCTAACTCCTTGAGAAGCTGAAGAACATCCTGGCCTACGTCTTCAATGCCATCCAACACTCTGATATGTCGGAGAAGCCCAGAGCCATCCATGGTAATAAGGATAGGCTGGAAAAATTCTAAGTGGAACGCGTACAAAGATAGATCAGGTGCACAACAACAGTGAGTGCCGAAATCTATTTTAGCAACTCTGGAAGCTTTTCGAAGAAGAAAAGTTGAATGAATTTGTCAAGATGCCAATCTCCCATCCAGATCACCAGTATCGTGGCCTACCTCAGCATAAAAATCAAGGTTTCCCAGCCCAACAATCCTTATCTATAGTCGCAGTCAAAGTCTTAACGAGGACGACATCCTTTCTCTCAACCCAGAGGGATGGGTGAATTATATGCTGCAAAGGAAAGAGGGAGGCCCGTCCCTGTCTGTACCATGTCCAACAGAAAGCAGAGGGCTGAGATGGGGGACTTTGAAAATGTGGACGTCATCACCCTCCTCCAATGCCTACTATCTAAAAGACCGCGGTGATCATTTTCATTAATGTGGACAGTGAGGGAATTACACTCTCATCATCTTGAATAGGATCCTTAATAAGTTGTTGGTCGTGCCCTAGTCGATAATGGTTGCTTTTACAATATCATTTTCAAAACGTTGTTGGACTAAATGGTTGATCTTGCCATCTTTATCAAACCACACGACCTACGGGGGGGGGGGGATCAAGCTCCCAATAGAAATTGTCTGCTGCAATGACGACAAAATTAGGACTACATGCCAAACATGTATACCGATTTCTTAGAATGTCTTTTACTAGAGACTTTTCAGGTAGTTAAAATTGCACTCAATCAAATAACGGCACGTGTATACAAAATAAATAAATATTAACTCAAATTACTATTTTAATCTAGAGAATTTAAATAAATTAATTCTCAAATTAAATAATAAAAAAATAATATTTATTGTACACAATTCAAGTCATTATATCTACAAATTTTATGTTGCTCGTATGCGACAATAAATGCTTGATTTGCTATATTTATTCAAGACCATAATTATTTTATATAAATAAAGAAGTAGACAGAAATTAAATAACGCCATATGTCATGCCAAAGAAGGAAACTCTTATCTTGCCAACCCTATAATAGGGGTTAAATTTATATGAAATACACACAATGAAGACGAACCAAGACGAGCAGCACCAATGAGCAACTCAACACACGAGCTTGCGCTAAGAGAAATCCTGCATCAATCAGACTCGATGATATGAAGTGTTCTTTGTCAAATTTGAACCGTTCTTCATCAGAAGCAACCAGAAATAATGTTTGATCCAGAATCAAGAGTCTAAATTCCTCCAGTCAAGCATTTTATCTCGAAGAACATCTTAAAGACACAAAGTGTAATTTGCTGCCTTCAACCGTTCTTCATCTAGTTCAAGCAGAAACACCATTTGATTTAGAAACAAGGAGCTAATCCCTCTGATTTGACGTTTATCTTCGAAGAAGATCTTGAAGACTCAAAGCGTTCTTTGCCGCCTTAAGCCGTTCTTCGTTTACTTCAAGAAAAAATACCATTTGATCTAGAAACAAGGAATTAACCTCATATTAGACGTTTTTCTTCGAAAAAGTACTTGAAGACTCAAAAGTGTTCTTCCCAAAATTGAAGTGTTCTTCATTAAATTCTACCACAAACACCCTTTGATCAGAGATCAATGTCCAAGACCCCTCCAATCAAGTGTTTTCCAGTGAAATCAACATTGAAGATTCAAAGAACGTTTTTCATCAACATCGAAGGCGTTATTCATCAAATCTTCAGAGGCTTCGTTTGATCCAAAACAAGATGTCATTGTCCATGGATAAATTTTACAAGTCAAAGTCAACTTGAAAAGAAGAATCAGAGGATCAAGTTTAAAGAGAGAAAGAAGAATCAGAGGATCAAGTTTAAAGAGAGAACTCCTTCAATCACCCTGTTTGATCTAAAGAAATAAACATCATATTTTGTGTTAATAAATATTTTTTAAAAGATTTGTTATTATAAATTTGGCACGCCCAGTGGAACACTACTCTACTTCTCATCTCCCCTCTTCAAAGTCAGCATCAATTATCTTTAGTATGTCGTCTGCTCCCAAGATCGTTGTAAGGGTTGCTCCATCCAAGATAGCCGAAGCCAATGCGTTCACAAGGAGCATATAAAAGAGATTACAGTTTGAGGATGCCTCTTCACAAACCAACTTTTCAATAGTAAGCAGATCACCCTATGCTGCTAAGGATGAAGAAGTGAATTCAGCAAGCTCTACTCATCGCTCTCTGTCAAACTCATCATTAGCATCAAGCCTACTCAAAGGCTGTTGAAGGCCTCACTCACCATGTTAAGAAAAAAAGCACCTTGATTGCTAAGCTAGTTAGGAAGGTGGACGGCATCGAGTTAAGTCACATCCAGGGAAAGTAAGTCAAAGGTCGCATTGAAGTAGAGACTTCAAGCAAATGACAAACAACAGAAACTGAGTCAAGTGTTAGGAAGCTGCAAATCTTGGACAATGGAGGGATTCAAGTTTGATGGCGACTCCAAGTCAACTCAAAACTATGCCAAGCCCTGACAGGAGCAACAACTTGAGGATGTCAGTGAGTTACCAGCCTCCAAAGTTCCAACCCTTCAATGGCAAAGGCAACCCAAAACAGCTTGCGGCTCACTTCATTAAGACCTGCAACAATGCCGAAACATACAGAGACTACCTGGTCAAGCAGTTCGTTCGCTCTCTTAAAGGCAATGCATTCGACTGGTATACCATATTTGAGGTTAACTCCATTGATAGCTGGAACCAGATGGAGCGTGAGTCCCTTAATCATTTTTACAACACGAGAAGAACGATTAGCATGATAGAACTGGTCGAACACGCACCATTGGAAGAAAGAGCCTGTCACCGACTACATCAACTGATGGGGGAACTTAAGCTTGAATTGCAAGGACATGTTATAAGAGATATCTACGATAGAAATGTGCATCTAGGGGATGCGATGGGATCTCTGATATATCTTGCAGGGGATCCAGCCAAGAACATTTGAAGAATTGACAACAAGAGCTCACGACATAGAGGTGAGCATGACTGCAGTCGGATCTGGGCGGAGATGACCATAAACATATACTCCCTCCATCTCTAAAAATATATATAAATGGATAAAATTATTTTAACAAGGGTATATTAGTTAATTTAAGTGAATTAAACAAAAAAAAAGGCTTCATTTGTGATTATTAATGGAATAAAATGTAATTTAAAAGTTTTTGTGGGAGATGAATAATGACTTATGCAAAGTCTTTTGAAACGGCGGGAGTATGTTTCTTTACATTACTGTCTATGTGGACAAACTATTGTTTAATTAACATTTGTATTTTCACATTATGCAGCCATATCAAATTTATTGCTAGCATATGAGATTCGTATTTCTAAAATTTAATAAAATATTTAAAGTAGTTTTAGAAAGTTTTTAGAATATGTAGAGTATTATTTAGGTTTTTAGAAAATTTATCCTTAAAGTTGAATAAAAAAATATCCACCACCCATTGTAGGAGCAATTTAAGTATAATTGGACAAGCTGATGTTTGTAAGCAATCTTTTAAAAAAAAAAAAAAACCTTTTTTATTGTATTAATAATATATTGTTTAAATGTGTAACACATAATTTTATAAATACATTTTTGCAATGATTATTGTGTTAATACACAATAAAATTATTGTCAGAATTAAATTGGTGTTATGAAAAATATAATAGGAACAAAAGGTAAAAATGTATAAAATTGATCCTATTTAAAAGAAGCAAGTATGCTCCACAAAAAGTTGCATATATTGTAGAATTAAAATTCCTATAAAATTATATAACAATATTTTATACATTTCGGTGAAAATTTCCGACAAGTCGAGAGACTACTATTGAGTATGAGTCAATATTTTAGATTTTTTTTTTCAGAACTTTAGTTGTCGCTGTTCCATTTCATGTCCGTTAGACCAAAAAAAGTTAGAACTTGCTCAAAACCAACAACATGCATTTTTCAAGAAAATAAAATTCAGAAAGCACAATTTATATATCTTCCTAAATAGGAACCCATGAGTTATCAAATTTAATACTTTCCTAAACAAAGAAAATACTCTCAATTTCTTACATTCCATATGCTCAAAACATAAATAATCTAGAGATCTAACAAAATCTCTAAAACACTCATATTATGGGTGAAATATTCTTCACAGTAGGCAACATTCATAAAAGTAGATGCAATCCATCTAAGCAACCCATAAATTTTGCCCAAAAATATGTCAATAATGATAGGGGAAACATCAAATTGAAAAACAACAATGATAATAATAATCGATGAAAGTTGTGGAAAAAGAATGCTAACTGCCCGTGCCACCAAGCTGAGTAACGGTGTTGACAAAGCGCTCATGTAGGCCGGCTGTCCATCGGAGGCGCGGCTTGGGGTCGGATGTGAGGACCAAACAGGGGTCTCCGGCGGCCCGTTGACCATAGCCGGCAGTGTTTGGTACCTGAATGGCTTTAAGCCGGAGTTCGAAGTAAGGCATGTCCTCTGTTCTGCTGCCACCACTCCGGAATTTTCGAAGCACAGTCCGATCTAAGCCATTGTTGTCGCACCTCGAAGCTCCATCGCTTGAAAATTTCAAAGCTTCCCACTGGAACTCCATGCCGCCGTATGTAAACGCACAACCACAGCGACCGGAAATCTGCGCCCGCATCTTTCTTCTCATCGTCTTCTTAATCTCTGGCGCGTTTCCTTTATCCTCTGCAATAATAGAGAAGAGAGAGGAGCGTGTAACATTTGATTTTACATAGAGAGAAATGATGTGATATTTTACTGAGAGAGAAATGATTTGATTTGCATTGGGTGTGTTTTCACATTAAAGTTATGATTTGATATCTACTGTTCATCTGATTTTTTTTGTCAGAGTGTCAGTTTCTTTTATGAAATTGTGCAGTGAGGCAGTGCCCTTATTTGTAATTGTTTAGTCTTTCTTTGTAATTTTAAATAGTAAATGCCCTTCTCTATAAATATGGTTTTAATTTGGCCTCTGGTGTAATAAATCCTTTAAAATTTGTCAAGCAATTATCATCATCTAACAATCATTTGGAATCTATGTCTTTTGGTCTCAAATTCTCGAGCAATAAGACTCAATAATACGAATATCTTTATAACATTGAAATAAATACTTATATATAGAAATAAAAGTTAATATATTAAGAACTTAAAAATGAATTTAACATTTTATTTTGTAATTTAGTCATTTAATGTGCTGCAATAGCATGTAGATATATAATATACTTTTATCATGGTAATTAAAATTAAAATTATGAATTAAATTTTAATTAAATGCATATAATCCACGTACTTGCTAACTCTTTATTCAATTTTATGCTAATATATTATTGAACTTAAGCCATGGAAACATATATGTGTATCTCAATGTTGTTTAATTAATAATATAAACTAAACTACATTGATGCATCTTTAACTGGACTAGCATAAAATTTATGTGTATATTTAACTGGACTCACCAGTGTTAACTATCCCCGATGGGTCAGAAGGATTTTTTATTTACACTGATGCATCTTTAACTGGACTAGGATGCGTTCTTATGCAACATGGTAAGGTCGTTGCATATGCATCTCGACAACTCAGAATACATGAACAAAATTACCCAACTCATGATTTGGAGTTAGCCGATGTGGTCCATGCATTAAAAATCTGGAGGCACTACCTTTACGGTGGAAAGTGTGAGATCTATACAGACCACAAAAGCTTAAAATACTTCTTCACACAAAAGGAGTTAAACATGCGCCAGAGGAGATAGTTAGAGTTGGTAAAGGATTACGACTGCACCATCCATTACCATCCTGGAAAGGCCAACATAATAGTTGATGCTTTGAGTAGAAGAGAAAATGTGCAACTCAGCGCATTACCAACCACTCAAAGACCTTTGATCAAAGATTTTACTCGAATGGGGTTGACTTTTTCAAAGAAATGTTGTGTAGAAGCCACAATCCATGCACTATTACTGCAACCAACTTTGAAAGAAAGAATCAATGATGCGCAAAAGGATGATAAATTCCTCCATGGAATAAAGGTGAGAGTAGAGAAAGGAACTATCAAGGATTTTACGATAACAAACAATGGGACCTTTTGAGGAATGAAATCCTCAAAGAAACACATAATACACCGTACACCGTACATCCCGGGGAGACAAAGATGTACCGAGGATTGAGAGAAAATTTCTGGTGGAGACAAATAAAACGGACAATAGCTCATTTTGTCAAAAGATGTCTAACTTGTCAGCAAGTTAAAGCAGACCACCAACGACCATCAGGACTACTACACCCTTTGGAAGTGCCGGAATGGAAATGATAAAACATCACTATGGATTTCGTTACTGGATTCCCAAGGACAACAAAGAATCACGACACCATTTGGGTCATCGTGGATAGACTCACAAAGACAGCTCACTTCATTCCCATAAGAATGACTTATTCTTTGGATAAGCTCGCACAGTTGTACATAGGAGAGATAGTTAAACTGCATGGAGTGCCCGTTTTAATAGTCTCTGATAGAGACTCTCGTTTCACTTCGCGATTTTGGAAGAGTCTGCAACAAGCCTTAGGGACAAATTTAAAATTTATCACCGCGTATCATCCACAGACGGATGGACAATCAGAGAGAACCATCCAGACATTGGAGGATATGTTGAGAGCATGTGCTTTGGATCTTGAAGGAAACTGGGAGACTCACCTTCCCTTGATTAAGTTCGCTTATAATAACAGCTACCAAGCTACAATCCAGATGGCACCATTCGAAGCACTCTATGGAAAGAGGTGCAGGTCGCCTATCTGTTGGGATGAAGTAGGAGTTCGGAAGATTTTGGGGCCAGAACTTATAGAAAGGTCAGTAGAAATTGTTTCAAAAATCAAGGAGAAGATTAAGGCAGCACAAGATCGTCAAAAATCTTATGCCGACATTCGAAGAAAGGATTTAAATTTTGAAGTTGGTGAAAAAGTATTTCTTAGGGTTGCACCAATGAAAGGCTTATTTCGTTTTGGGAAAAGAGGTAAGTTGAAGCCCCGGTATATTGGACCGTTTGACATTTTAAACAGGATTGGAGATGTAACTTATCGTTTGGCATTGCCACCAGAAATGTCCCAAGTACATGATGTTTTTCATGTGTCAACCCTCAGAAAATACATGTCGGATCCAGATCATGTTATTAGTCACGAAGGATTAGGACTGAGCAGTCACCTAACTTACGAAGAAGTTCCAGTGACTATCCTAGGGAGGAAACTACATTTACTAAGGAATCGAGAAGTACCTTTAGTTTTAGTC
Source organism: Prunella vulgaris (assembly GCA_026898435.1). NCBI lineage: Eukaryota > Viridiplantae > Streptophyta > Magnoliopsida > Lamiales > Lamiaceae > Prunella > Prunella vulgaris. The sequence continues at coordinate 1,270,782 of JAPKLY010000029.1, forward strand.
CAGTGGAGCCGACACGGGAAAGAAGAAGCTACATGGGAAAGAGAAGATGAAATCTTAGCTAAGTACCCACAAATGCCTAGAAGTTGAATTTCGGGGGCGAAATTCATTTAAGGGAGTAAGGATGTAATACACCGAACCAAAATTTGTCCTAGGAGATTAAATAATAAAATCATTTATTTTATGAGCAAGTATATGTTTTCATGTTCACAATTTTCAGGTAAACGGACGAGCATTCTGAGCCGAATGCACTCCTAGCACTTTTAAAATAAAATAAAATTTTAAGGTTAGAAATATATATTTTTCCTAAATGCCAGACTTTTAAAGTAAAGAATATATATATATATATATATTTTTTTTTTCTTTCAATCTGAAATTTATACATGTTGTAAAAATAATAACAAATATCAATAATGACAATCTTATCTTGTCTAAATAATTTTTACTACATCAAAACATAGTCAAACGAAGCTTTTAAAACAAATATGAAAAAAAATTAAGAAATATTTATTACAACGAATAAATACAGTCGTTTAAAATAACCGATATTTATGATATTTTTCGTATCCTCAAAATGTGTTCCCGTTACAACCAAATAATACAGTTTATATCAAATGTGTGTAGTAAATACAAGTGATAAATAAAATATGATACAAAAGTTAAAATATCCAAGGATTTAATAATAAAAAAATTTAAAAAAAAGGGAAAAGGAAAATAAGTAAATTCGTCACGTTGTGAATTTACAACCACACAAAGCATTGTGAATTACTTAGTAGCTGCACTCCTATTTCCTATATAAACAAACCTACAGACTCAAGCAAAGACAACTATTGTCACAATGGAAATACTTTCTCTCTCGGACTATTCTCTCTCTCTTTTCTTTCCCCCTCCATAAATCACCTTCCTCCACCATCCTTAATTAGCCAAACCATCAGTAGATAGCAAGGAACCTTCACTCAAGACAAAAACTAAGAAGAAAAAACTACAAACGTAACTCCTATAAATGTTATATATACTTATATACCTCGAATTTTAGATTGTTTCTCATGTTTCGATGTACAGAAAATTCTGAAACTTTTTCTGTGACTTCTTGTAAGACTTAACTACGTTCTGTCCAAATTTGGTGGTGTCTTGAATTAGTATTACAGAATTACGAATTTTTGAAGTCATGGTAGTTTTTCCCGACTAAACCTGTGGTGGGTGTTCTTCTTTAATTCGTTTTTATAGTTCTAGCCGTAGGAAAATTATGAAAATTTTACTACATGACAAATTGATGATGGTCTATAACATATCCAAATTTCAGGGCCATCGAAGTAGATATTAAGGAGAAATAAAATCCTAAAGTTGACTCATGTAAAATTGGACCAAACTGTGACACCTGTATATGAGGACCCGGTTTCTATGTTTTAAACAACTCAGAAAATTATTATATTTTGTGTGTTCATCCTCCATTGAGATTTCTAAAACATATCCAAAAATTGAGATGATCCGACTTAAAACGAAGGAGATGTGAATTTTCTAAAGTAAGGTGTCCTATATAGAGTGGACTTAGGAGCAGCTACTTTCAGCTTTCGTTTTCATTTTTACAGCCATGATAAAATCTTGATATTTTTAGCAAGTGATATATTAATAATTAACTACAACCTTTGTAATTTTCGTGATCATCAGACTTAGGAATAGAGAGAAATAATTTTCTGAAAATGATGTATTCAGCTTCAAACGATTTCGGTGATGCCTAGATTAATTGGCTTGATTTCTATACTTCTAACTACCAGAAATTTATGAAATTTTGTGGGGATGTTCTAAGTGAAGTATAGTATATTCTTAAAAAGTTTTGTGATTTTTTGAGTTGATCCTGAGGAGATACCGATTTTTAAAAAAACATGTGTCCAGATTGTACCTTTATCAACGTTTTGCTTGAATTATCATGTTGACTGAACCCTTTTCTGTGAAGTAAAACTTTTATCATGATTTACACTTGTTAAAGAGTCAGCATGTTCAATTTTATAATTTTTAGAACTTTATAAGTATTTTTAATTCAATTTTGTTTAGACTAAGAAGCAATAGTGTAGCTGAAAGCATGCGGAAAGAATTTAAGGGAAAATTTTCATAAGGTCCAAACTAGCTACTTTGAACACGTATATCTCTTAACTCGTTTGTTAATAAAATAAAATAAAAATATGCTGATAACCTTGAGCTGGAGTAGTATAAGTCTGTGAAATTTGACACTCATAGGATCCATATCTTAGGAGAAATAAATGTTTGAAAATGGAATAAAATGCAACAAAACATTGTCCCATTTACAGAAAAAAAAAATGAAAATGTAATTTTCTTCATATTCTTTTAGTATTATAACAAATCATGTTTATGTAGTGTATATGCTTATGTATTATTATAACAAAAATTATGAATTTTTGAAAGTATCTGAGTAACTGTAAAACAAGTTTGCGACATTTCTTTATTTATTACGTCAAATTTGATAAGACTTACACTTAAACTTATTTTCTTTTAAGACTCGAAATATATATTCTTATTCCATGAAATATACAATTCTACAAGTTGTTGTGTTTTATTTTGTAGTGTAAATGCTTATAATAAAATTGTGAAAGTTATAGAAAAGTTAAAGGACTAAAATCAAAAAAATCACACAAACTAAATTTATTCACTTTGTTGTTTAAGTCAAATTATAATCTACATGTTTCAATTTACTTAAGTGTTTAATTTATTAGTTATTTACAAGCTTATTTATTTATCCAAAAACGTGTTGAACTTATAAACTATTTAATTAACCTTTTGATGAATACTTATTCTAGTAAATATTTATTGTTATATAAGTGTGTAATTTTGTTATATTCATGTTTAAATATAAATATTCCTAAGTATGTGATTTTATGGTGCTCTTGAATAAACACAAGCGTATTAGAGCTTATAATTCCAAAGTATGATTAATATACAATTAAATCAACATTTTAGTTTTTAAAACCATCGAAGAAATAAAGCTTGACATCCTTGTTAAACTTATGAAAAATTGTGACCAACTATATATTACATTTTATAAGAAAGAAGTACAACTTTATAAAAATTCTTTGAATTAAAAGACAATCGGAATTTGTAAATGGATTAACACAATTAAAGAACAACTATATGAAATAAATATGATTACTAAAGATATAAGAAAATCGTGCTAGGTGAAGTGCGGCACAAGTCAGAGCTCGGATGTGTCTGTATGCTCTTAAGTTTCAACCTATTTCGAGAAGTTTGTAACTTTATCTTTAAAAGTTAAAAGGTGGGTGACACTATTCGTATTAGCTGATAATGTTATATGGACTGTTGGTATATTCCTGAAGCAAACTAACCAAACATGAATCTGGAACATATTTATAAGAATACAAGCATAATAATCTCGTCAGTCGGGGCAATACTGCCTAGCGTACCCCAAGTTGTACGACTATGGTAAGTTATCACAGTACGAGCATGATTTCGTCAGTCGGGGCAATACTGCCTAGTGTACCCCAAGTTGTACGGCTACGGTAAGTTGTCACAGTACGAAAACTCGTCAGTCGGGACAATACTGTCAGGCGTACCCCGAGTTGTACGACTATGGTAAGTTGTCACAGTACGAACATGAGAACCGTCAGTTGGGACAATACTGCCTAGTGTACCCCAAGTTCTACGACTATGGTAAGTTTTCACAGTACGGAATACAAGATATCTTCAATGACCAAAAGCTTAAACCAATCTTAATACTTAAACTGGGAAGGGGTAAAACTCTTAACTATTTTAGGATCATGTCAATCTATATAAGAGCGTACGGGTTGCCTACTGAGATTTTATCTCACACCCCAATTATAATTCTTTCAGGTTACGAAGAAGAGGGGCTGGAGCTGCAGCAGTGACACTAAACTTCCTTATAACGTATGATGCTATATATATACATAACTACTAAAATAAATATGTAATATTTCTACAATGATAAATTTAAAATATGATGCCGAGTAATGGACCTTTATAAATTACTCGACGAATATGTTGTAAGAAACTGTTTATCTTCAAGTCATGACTTTTCTTATTAAAGGACTTAAATTAACCAATTTATATATGATTTTCCGCTGCAAAGTATTTCTTTTATGCACATTATTTTATTTCAAAAAGAAAATTTTAAGCTCGGATTTTTAGTTACTAAGTGACGGTCCGAGTTCAGAGTGCTTTATGTGTCAAAGGCTAGCATTCTGGATCCGGGGTGTTACATAAGGGTACTCAAGAAACAGGTTTTACTACCCGTCCTAAATCATGTGGAGTTGTAGCAATAGACTTAGAAGACACTTGAAAAAACACATAAGCTAATTTGAGTAACGTATCTTTCTAAAAGATATGTATCTTAGCTCGTGTCTATATGGATCTTAACATTTCTAACAATGTTCTATTCCTTCTTTCGGCAACACCAAATCACTGATGTCTATAAAGGAAAGTCAACTGTCAGACAACCCTTTTTCATTACACAATTCCCCGAATTGTTTAGATAGACTTTCATGTCTCCAATCAATTTCCTCAATTTGTCCAAATAGATGTCCGAAATATCAAGTACGTCAGACTTATGAGAAATCAAACAGATAGGATCCAAACATGATTTGTCAATTCTAAATGTAATGAAACAGGAAAAAATCCATCTTGTGTCCTTATCTAATAGGAACCCATATTCCTAAAAAAATAGCAATAGAAACACAGCTCTAATAGTTTTTCAACCGGTTTTGGGTCATTTAACCAGCAAGAAAAGTTCGTATTAGGATTACTCGACTTTGATTCCAGATTCAACAATCAATAAATCACAAGTCTATTTATCCTATCTTACTTAAAAAAGACCTATACTAGTATGCAAAATATGTCTATCATATAAGCATCACTAGAAGAACCATCATTCAGTAGGTACGAACTGAATTCATAATAACTAAAAAATGTCCTTTCACCATCCAAAACATAAAGCTGATTACTATAAGTCCATCACGATAACTCTTAACATTAATGCGATGACAATCATGTCCTCTAAAAATAACAATACAATGTATCTCAAATCAAGCAAGCATAAATGAAACAGAAAAAGATAAAACGTGATTTAAAGAGCTATTTAGATCATCTTGTAGAATAATAATATGACCCTGTCAGAGTCAATTCTGCAAGTCACAAGTCTTCGACTTTGACTTCAGTATTATATCCTACTCAAATCCATTGATTATGTACATTGGCTCCCATGTTTCCAAATGTCTCGGTCTGTTGTTTCTGAATCTTTAGTCCACCAAGGACAAGATTCAGTTAAAAAACAACAATTTAGAGACATCTACAAATAATGAAATCAGATCGATCTGCCTTGTCCTATCAAGGCTCAGGGCACTCATGTGCAAAACGACCATGCTCACAACAGTTGTAGTATGTCATTTTGCTCATATCCTTCTTATTCATTTTAACACGCTTATTCTTTCTTTTCATATTGATTGCATTGCCTTAGGTATTGTTATCCTACCTCCCACTATCCGATCAATTATCCTTCTTCCCTTTCTTCCTGTTCTATATTCGTTTGAAGCCCAAGACTTCGGTTGAACTAGAACTAACAAAGAAGAAGGTACCGGAAGGATGTTTAGCTTCTATAAGCCTTTCAACCTCTAGATTTGTCTGATGAGCTACTTAACTGAAAGTTCTAATACTCTCATTTCAAGTCAAAACAATCTCGAGGTGATTCCAATGATCTGGTAGTGAGCAGACTAGAGCTTGAATTCAGTGTTCATCAGAAAAATTTTAACCAGCTTGTTTAAGTTCAGTAATCATATTAGACATATCCCTCAGATGTTGTCTAACATTGTGATCACTAAACTAAGTAAAGATCTCGTGTCGTGGAAGTTTTTCATTTCCCACACAAGATAAGCTACAAGGTCCCTATTTCTCTGATTCTCAATTCCAAAGCTCGGGTCAGACATTTCTAGGTCGATCGCATCTAATAATCCTATCTTGTCCAAAATATACTAAATTTTCTATCAATGCCATTGTCTTAAACAATAAAGTGATTCACTGTGTTAGTGTTTTATTACGTTTTATGCTGAGCCAAACTAAGACATCAAAAAATCGACACACGATTCAATTTCGAAAAATAACTTATAGTTACTAATCTTCGATCTCATCATGCATCTCAAAATCGATTCTAGTTTCAAAACATAAAACTCACGTTCAAGTATTTAAAACAAAATAAATAGCATTGAACAACCACATAAATCACAACTATATAGGAAAAACAAGTTATAAGCTGTTATCACTGAAAAAACCAAAGAACTCCAAAGAGTATCAGTTTAGTTTATACAAAAACAACTCAATGAGATCCGTGCAGAGCACGATCTAACTTGTCTCTCGACTTCCAATAATTAGAATCATCGAACTCTCTGGTTCCAGTACTATAGATGGCCTTCGCTAGAGGATCCATAAATGGATTCTTCATTTGACCTTTCTTATCCATGAATGGATTCTTCGTCTGATCTTTTCCGCGATTCTTTAATCTCAGAAAATCAGAACGACTAATCCTTCCCATCCTCAAGCATGCCGATCTAAGTGCCTGAGTCCTATCTTTGTCTCTCGAAACACGAGAGAGAGCACCCATAATTTCTAATCCTTCAGACCCCTTTTTAGAAGACTTCCACACATGCCAAAAATCTTTCTCCAAGTAGGGTGGAAGAGTTCTAGCCCAGGCATAAGGACTTTTAATTTGTTTGAATGCTTCATATGGAAGTTGTATGTTGCGAATGATAACCACCAAATGGTTAAACTTTTCCAATACTTCGATGAAGTGTTCTCTCAAGTTGTGAGTATGCTTCATCTTATAATTCATAAAATCATGTAGGACCTCATCACTGGTCCTGGTGTCGCTCTCAGAAATTTTATCGCTCTTTGACATCCCTGAAAAATGAGCAGCCCAAAAAACAACAAACACACTAAAGTGTTAGTTAAACATTAACACATGAATTTCCTCTATTTCAATGCTTATGAAACACAATTTCCAATTAGCATTAGGTATATTCACAAGTGAAAAATAAGTTTAACTTTATTGGCTCCCACTTTCCCGGATAAACCGCAGCTCATCAAACAATTTCATACACCAATTAAACATGATTTAAGAATTTAAGACATACATAAGGAGCATATGACACATATTATCAACTAAAAGGTCTTCACTTAAGTCCTTAAAGCAAATAAAAACATTTAAAAGAAGTCACACTCCAAAAACAACATTGGAACACATGAAAAAAACATCCGAACGGACACGAGACAAGCTGAAAATGGACGAAAACAAGACGAAACAGGGCAGCACGTGGTCTACCGGCGCGTGGTCTACACGCGCCACCGCCGTCGCAGCCGTCGCCGTCTGAAGTCTGGGTCGGGTCTGACCCGCCTCTAACTGGGTTGGATCCAAGTTTGGTATTTGCATTTGGGCCCCTGAAGAGTATCTAATTCTCTAAAAACAGGCCCAAAAGTTTCTGAAAAAATTCAAACAGACCCCGATCACGAAAATTTTTAAAAAATTCGTATCTTGCTCAAAACTCAACGAAAATACACAAACGATACATGGATGGATTCCTCATGAGACGTAGATTAAAACCATACCAAGAACAAACTCGAATTCATTCGATTTCAGGGTGTAATTTCAGATCTAAAACCGAGTCACGAAAAATTTCAAAAATTCATAACTCTCTCGTTTCTTATCCAAAAATTATACAAAAAATATGTATGGAATCCTCATCATACGTACTATCACCCAGCATTCAGAAATTGTACAAAAAATTTCTGAAAACGTTCGCATTTTATATATCAAAATCGGGTCAGTTTTTGAAAAAATCCCAAACTTTGAAAAAACATAACAATTAATCCACTAGGCCAAAAATTGCAAAAAAATTATCTCTGGAATCCTCGTCTCACCCTCTATCCATTGATACAAAAAACAATCCTATTTGATCAATGAAAAAATTCGACCTAAAATAGGATAAGCACGTACTGGACAAAAAATGAAGTACAAAAAGTCATGCATACATGGCCTCAAATACATGGACTAATCACATATCATTTCATATGATACATACAGCATGCCCAAAACAAAATTAATTTCAGAAAAAATTACAGCAGTGAACCCATAATTCAACAAAAATAATTCACTGCAGTAAAAAATAAGCATGCCTTTAATTTAAAACGGGACACCAACAATATGGCTCTGATACCATATGTTGGAATTGATTGTCCTTAAGTCCCGTGACCAACACGAAAGAGGGTCACTAACCTGTTAGGAATTGCAGCGGAAGTAAATATAAACCCTGTTGGTATCCTCGTTCGTCTTTTCCTTTAGAATCCAAGCGTCCCGTACTCAGGATCCAATACATAGTAATGTGTGTGTATTAAATTCCACGAATTGATAATGTCTGTGTCAGAATGTGTTTTCTTGTTGGGGGGTTAGATTAGGGAAAAAGTCCTTTTTAAGGAAAAACTGAGAAACCCAATTCTCTGTTCTCTCTTGATCTGTCGTGTATTTCCCAATTATGACTTCACTCTCTTAAAAGGAAGTTAATTGGAAGTTATATAACTTTCCCCCCTTTTTTTTATTATCCACACTTCAAATGTGGAATATATATAATTAATATATATATATATATATATAAATAATATATTAAATATTATTTACACTTTTGTTAAAGGAGGCGAGTAGCTTTTTTTTTTTAAAAATAATGAAATGAGTATTTTCCTTTTTATCCTTATTATTTGTGTACTATCCATCATCTCAATAGGTGTACTTGTGTAAGAAAAAAATGTATACACTGAACTCTACAAAACCACATGATAATATGAAAGTATTTGATTCAAAAACATCACTGTTGATATGACTTAAATAAAACTCCAAATTGGGATTCACATTTTTCCATCTCAAACTTTGAAGTAGACAAAGACTGCTGATTAAGCAGCAATATTTAAATTTGACATGAAAATGAAATGGCCCAATGAATTAAAGGAGCCATACAATCCTATAACCTAGACTCTACCTTCTTGCACATGGCAAGATGAGAGACTTTCATATCTCACTATGACTCAAATCAAAGACACAATTCTATACACATCATCCTTGCCCCTAAATGATGTTAGGATTTGCCAAAAAGTAAGCAAGAACACCAACAAATGGAGCATTAATATAAGTTGTTGGTTCTGATTTCTTAAAATCGTCTCTATCGTCCCCATACTCGTCATCTTCCCCTGGCCCGCCAACAATGGCCCCGACCAACACGTTAGGATTAGGGTTAGATGAGTTAAAATAAACGGAGCCCTCCTTGCAAGCGATTACTTGAGGGTGATTTTTGACTGAAGGAAGTGAAGAACCCCGATGGTGAATCCTTTGAGGATATGTGTTGCTATAACCAACCATATATGACATTCCCTTTGGATTTTCTCCTAGAATGTAGTTAGCTTGTCTCTGTGCAAGTTGCCTCAGCCTCGAAGGGCCAACGCTAACATCACCACAGTTGACAGTTTGTGATGATCTTTCCAAAGAGTTGGCGTAAACGAGCAAGAGGAACGAGATGGAGGTAGCATGCTGTAAATTGCTTCCGCCAGGCTTGTAAATGAGGCCACCAGGGGTGTACTCTATGTGACTGGAGGAGGAATCCGGTATGAGTGTGCACATGAAACTATCTGCTGAGGCTCTGTATGATTCCAGAGAGTATAGACTCTTCTCTAAAACTTCCTGCAGAAAAGCCAAAATAATTAATTTTCCATTCTTTTCTATAGTGACGACAAGAAATTCTATGAACTTGATTCGCTGAAGTTTTATGGTGAATTCGGTAACACTATTTAGTGATTTTGATAGGAATAACATATAAGTTCTTTTAAACAAAGGATATTTCAGATGATAAACAGTACTATATCATATGCCAAATAGTATTTCTTTAATGAAGAAAGTTCACGTGAACCTAATACACAAACGTCCTACTAGAAAACTCTCTGTATTTATTACAGGTAATGGAGCATGGGATGAAGTACCTTGGAAACGAGCACGTTTACGCCCGCATGCTTGTTGTCCCACCCGAATTCATTAGTGCTGTCCTCTGCTCCTAGTGTTTTACCATTGTTTTGCAAGTAGTCAAGGTAAGAATCATCATTAGAAGCCCTTCTTAGCCATGCTGCTCCCCAAAGCAATTCATCCTGTCCAATTTAATATTTCCAGTAAGTTACTAAAAATAGAAAGAGCAAACATTCATCCTGTCCATTATGTTCTGAGGCATACCTGGAATCCATCAAAATCACAGTAAAATGGGCAGACACCACTCCTAATATTGGAATTATCACTATAAGCGCCTCGGTAAGTATCCGCGTACTGAAAAACTCTGGTGGAAGTTCGCAACAATGTCTCAGAGTATCCAGGATCAGACTGTCTGAATGCCATAGAGGCGGCTGCCAGGGCTGCGGCCGTCTCCCCTGCAACATCAGAGGCTGTGTTTGGTGCCTCAACTGTGTAAACTGTCCTAGCAGTGTCCATATCCTCTGGCCTCTCCCAGCAGTTATGGTCCGAAATTGGATCCCCAACCTTCAAAATCAAAGTTGCTTATAGATAAAATATTAAAATTTTCAACAATTAATCTTCACATATTTTCCATGTTTACAAGCAGGTCAATTTACTGACCATGTGAAAAAATAATTGATGAAAGAGTGATGTAGTTTAGTTAATGTGGAAGATGGGCCATTGTTATTCCCTAGAAGAGAGATCTTGGACGATAGCTCATCATTTTTGGCCTATTAGCTAAAATTAAGGATTAGATACACAAATATTATATATATATACACACACACTCACAGACAGTGAAGTAAATATTATCCAATTTTAAGTAGGAGTAGTATTTAATGCCATGTGGTTCAGTTAGAAGAATCAAACTACTCATCACAAGCTCATTGAAGATGCATCAAAAAGAAAACATGGATGGAAGCTAAATTACTGTAAACTCTATCTATCCTGCGTTCCCTTTTCACCCTTTTGATTTAATTTCCACCAAATATTTGAAACTTTTAGATACACTTTAATTTTCTACAATATAAGTTTTTATAAATGATAATTGGAAAATGATCCTCCTATTTACGTATATAAAACCAAGATCGACTAGAAAAAAAAAATTGATTTATTTATTTTCTTATCAATTCTTGCATATTCATGTATCAATCTTATCTTACATACATACAAACTATTTAAATACTAATATTATATTCGTCCCTTAAATTTTTTAATAAATTTCTTTTCTATTTGTCCTACTACTTCCATAATTAAAATATTCTTCTAAATTTCTTTTCTCAAAATTTATTCCCCATAATTGAAGAAAGAGGTAAAATATAACACTAGCAACTACAAATAAAATGTGACATTAATTTTAGGTACAAGACCTCTTCGTCCATTAAATAATTAGGTAGGGATGACCTCGCTGGAAGTATTAGGGCATTCATGGAAAATAGAGCTTTTACTCACGCAATATTAGGTGAATTGAAACTGTAAAACCTCCAACTATCTTCAGATGAGTGGGACCCAAAAGTCAGGTCAGGGACTGACACTTTTCCCTCAACTTCAACCACACATACTCCCTCACGCCCCCTACGCAACTGACCTCAAGGCCACGGGCAGCCCGGGCAGGTATTGGTTTGCTACTTTTCTGCCTTTCAACTGTCATAAAATTTTCCAACTATACGCACCCTGTTTCTTTTACTCACAATTATTACATATTTAATCTCTATTTCTTCTTTTACTTAAATATTTTATTTTCTTTATATTAAAATTCATTGTCTTCAATAATTTACATTAAAGACACCTGAGGTCCGGAAATAAACCGAGGGTGATTAAAACCAGAATCAGTTCATTTGGAAAATTGGTAAATGGTAACGTTAATTTTTTATTAAAATGTGACATTAATAATTATAATTAAATTGGAAACGAACGCATACCTCGTGATTTATTGCAAGACGTATTAAACTTAATTAGGAAAAGAAAGCAATTTATAACCCAGAATTTGATAAAAACAAAATAAAAGCATTCAGATTGACTAATATATGATCAACTATATTTAAGAAACAAAAAAATACTAAATAATAAACACTTCTAACCACCGAAAATAATCCATGATCCACAGGAGTTTTTTTTTTTTTAATACGGGTTAATGTTAATTTGTTCTAGAGAGAGAAGATGAAGACCGGCGGTCAGGTTACCCAAATCTTATATATATAAAAAATGTTTTTTCACCATCATTGTATTTTTATTTTTATTGTTTTTCATAAATTCATAATGGAGCATTAATTTGTTACCTGCACAAAAATGCGGTTGGGCTGCGAAACCGTCTTGAGCAGATAATCGGTGGACCACCTGATCGCCACCAGTGCATTCCTCATCTCCGCCGGCGGCATGTGCTCTCCGAATTCCACGACGCTCCACGCCAGCATTGTGGTGGTGAACGCCATCGGGAAATTGAACTTCACGTTGTCTCCGGCGTCGTAGTAGCCGCCGGTCAAGTCCGCCGACACCGTCCACCCGTCTCCCAGCCCCGAGTGCCCGCGCCACTCCATCCTCTGGTCCGCCGGCAAGTAGCCGGAGCGCTGCCCCTCGAAAAACAGAATCGATTTGGACAATGCGTCGCCGTAGTCGTGATAACCCACCGCCAGAAACGCCAATTGTGACAAAATTAGTAGAAAATGCGCATAGTGTGGCTTCATAATTGATTCCTTTTTCTGGTTTCAAAAAATTGAAATCGGGTGTGTCTTTTTCGCCGGGGGAGAATTAAGGGGACTGGAAGGGGGTGAAGTGAACCCCTGCGAGTTGGTATGATGGACGGAAAAGGGGATTAGTGTGTGGTTTATATAATAAGTGTGACACTACCAAGTAAGAGGTCAATTGTTAATTTCCTTTTCTTTTTTTATTGATGTTTTCTTATTTGTTAAACTTTCTATGATCAGGAAAGGCCTTCCTGACGTCAGTAAATCCCCTAAATATCGTTAGATTCATAATCTAACGTATAATATTATTTTGAAGTGATTGAACTTTGCACTAGGGCGATTGCACTATGCATAAGGCGATCACACTGTTAAAAAAATTAATTAATACTATTAAATAAAATTAAAATTACCAAATTATCCTTTTAATTAAAACATTATTATATCTTAATATATTTTAATCAAATTAAAATTTATATTTTCAAAATTAATTCTTACACCCATTGCGACCGGGCCCGGTCCGGCCTGAGTCCGAGTGGCCCGACAGGCCTAGCGGGCCGGGCTAAATAGGCCCGGGCCCAAAAATACAGACCCGAAAAGAACCGGGCCTATTTAGCCCGGCCCGCTAGGCCCGTCGGGCCACTTGGGCTCGGGCCGGTCTGGTCGCAATGGGTGTAAGAATTAATTTTGAAAACATAAATTTTAATTTGATTAAAATATATTAAGATATAATAATATTTTAATTAAAATAACTTTTAAAAATTAGAAAAAAAAATAACTTTTAAAAAATTATAAAAGGTTATTTCAGTAATTTTTATTTTCTAATTTTTAAAAGTTATTTTTTTGGCTTGAGGCGAAACTATGTCGCCTATGGCGATGTAATATTATTTGTCAAAATTTTATTGGTTTACTGACGTCAGGAAGGGCGAAACCCCTTCCTGAACGTAGAAAAGTCCAGGTTACTTATTCCTAAAACGATAATAAAGTAACATCAACATTTAAAAAAGAAAAAAATCCTGAATTTCATCACAGGCAATTTTGGATTTTATCCATAAAGTTCCATATATATCTTATTACTCCCTCCTTCCACGATAAATGGTCCACGTTACCTTAAATGGTCGTCCAAAATAAATGATCTACTTACCTAAAATGAAAAACTTACAATCATTATTTTCATTTTTTTATACACATATACTCACTTTTACACATCAAATCAAGTATTTTTTTAATAATTAAATATTTTTTAATACTAATACACCCACTTTTACACATCAACATCTACTTTTCTTAATAACCGTGCACAGCAAGGGTAGTCCAATTTTCATGGACGGAGGGAGTATTAAACATTAAAAATGATATGAATTTAAATATCATGAAAAATATTTATATGAAATAGTCACTAATTAATAAATTTTTTAAAATTTTAATAAAAAGTGATAAATATATTTAATAAATATATTAATATTTTTTATTAAAATGTTATTATTTTTTAAAAATGATAATTTTTTATTAATAAGTGCACATTTCATGATAATAGATGGTCACATGTAAAACTAGGGGTGGAGGAAATATCGAAAATACCGGTATACCGTACTTATCGTATCGAAAAATATCGAATTTATCGAAATTTTTGGTATACTGAAATTTTTGGTACGGTATGGTATCGTATCGAAAATTTCGATACGGTAACGGTATATAAATATAGAAATTTCGGTATATCGCGATATACCGAAAATTTCATATTGAAAATATTTCGGTATACCAAAAATATTTCGGTATATCGAAATATTTCGGTATATCACGGTATACCGAAAAAATCAAAATTTTCAGTATACCAAAAATTTCGGTATACCGTTGTCATACCGAAATTTTCGGTATGAAAACGGTATGATTTTTTTCGATATCGAAATTTCAGTATATCGAAATTCGGTATACCGAAATTTTCGGTATAACAACGGTATGATATTTTTCGATATCGAAAATTTCGATACTGTAACGGTATGGCAAATTTTTTTTCGATATACCGTACCGTCCACCCCTATGTAAAACTTACTCAAATATCACTCATTAAATGGAGGTACTTTGAATGTTTTTACATATTTCAAAAAGAAAAAAGTGAATGTATATATTGGAACAAATAAAAAAGAATAAATTATCATCTTTTTGGGATGGATATGAGGATGCTCTTTTTTCTCATTCACTTAAATTGAAGTATTTTATTTACTGTTCTAAAAGTCGGCCGACTTGGCTGACTAATCGCTAGTCGGCCCTTGGCCGACCCGATTTACACCTAGTCGCTAAGGAAAACGTTTAGGAGTAGTAGTCGGCGCCTAGAGCCCATTAGACAGCAACTAAGTCGACTAGACATCGACTAGATAACGATAAGATTGATTAAATGCCGACTAAGTTATTCCCGATTAGACATGTTTCTCTCTTTTAAATTTTTTTTTTGGCAAACCCTAAGTAATTATAATAAAATAAAATTAAAACAACCAAAATATTAAAAAAAAAAAATTAAATTATCACTTTATTAAATTTGAGTTTTATAACTGTTATCACTTATATTTTAATATTGAAAGGTGGTAATATTAATTTTTTAACTATTTTATCTACAATGTATTATTAATTTATTAAGTAATTAATTATATTTACCGTTTAAGTGCTTAAGATTAGTCCCCGACTTATCGCTAGACCTTAATGGTCCTACCAACTAGCGACTAACTACTTTTAGAAAATGGCAAAGTATTATGTGAATGATACACACAGTAAATTTTATGGTGAACAACAATTTATTCTAAGTATTTTGAGATTTGATTATTTTAGAGATAAATGATATAAAATATTGTATATGAACTAACACGACAATGTATATAAACTAACACCACACTATATATGAATTAACACCACACGTAGTATGCCATAGTGAATGAACTAAAATCATATTGTATATGAACTAACACCACACTGTATATGAACTAACACTACACTGCATATGAATTAACACTACACACCGAACTGTGTGTTACTGCGTGAAATAAAATATGTCGTTCACGAAATTATTACGGTGAGTATTACTCACATAATACCTACTCTTAGAAAACTGATTTTATTTATTCAAATACTGCAAATTAATTTCTTTTTTAAAATTCGTACAAATGAAAAAATGTGTTATAAAATATAGATAAATATGGACATTAATAATTCAATAAGTCCAATAGGCCCTTGGCCTAATGGGCTTTAGGTTAGTTAGGGTTATGTCCCTATATATACATGTGTTTTCTGATGTAAATGTACAATCATATTATGCAGTATTATCTGTGAAATCTCCTCGCTTGGTCGCCCCCAGATGTAGTCCTTGTGACGAACTGGATTACCAAATTGTCTTGTTCATTTAGTTCTTGCTTTTGATTATCAAGTACAACACGTTATCACCACGAGTGTCCTATCCAACTGATCAAATGACTTAATAGGAACGAATTCAGAACTCAACAGGAACGGATTCAGGACTCAACCGAATCAAACAAATTTTTGGATTTAAGCGATCACCTGTAAAAATTTTCGAATTATTTTTATGCTTATGAATTACAAGAATATGCTTATGACATGATATGTTTTGGTATGTTATTTTATGATCTGATTATACATGCTTAATCTGTTTTAGAATATGTATGAAATTATGTCCTGATTATGTATGCAATTATATGGCCAAATTATGTATGTTTATGTCCTGATTAATTTTTTTTATTCCGCATTTCTTAATTTGATTTTATACATTTGCATATTATCTCTGTAAATTGGAGCAAGTTCTTCTATGTATGCTTATAATGATGCATATGCTGAATTTCTCAAAACCGAATCTGTCATGTGTAAGTTTATATGAAATCATGAAATCATCTTGCTGTTCTTTTGATTTTCTTTCGAACAAAACCCAGAACCAAAATCAATTTTGGATTTTATCCATAAAGTTCCAAATATATCTTATTATTAAACATTAAAAATGATATAAATTTAAATATAATGAATTTTTTTTATATAAAATCGTCACTAATTAATTAAAATTTTAGTAAAAAGTGATAAATATATTTAATAAATATGTTACTCCCTCTGTCCCGCAGGAATTTGCACACTTTCCTTATTTGGACGTCCCACACAAATTTGCACACTACTAAAAAAGGAAGCATTGATTTACGTGCACACTCACAAACCTTTACACATATTTACCCATATACCACTACTTTATATATAAAACTATTTTTTCTTAAAAAATGTGCCGTCTCGTAGGGTGCAAATTCCTACGGGACGGAGGGAGTATTACTTTTTATTAAAATTTTATCATTTTTTAAAAGTGATAATTTTTTATTAATAAATACACATTTCATGACATTAAAACGTCATATATAAGACTACCTCAAATATCATTCATTAAGGTCGTGTTTTAGAACAGGATATGTACAGTTAGAAGCGCTCACACCAACTTTGAAAATAAGTGCTTCTAACTCTTTACTTGTGACTGCAAACACTTTGAATTCTTGTACATATTTCAAAAAGAAAAAAATGATTGTATATATTGGAACAAATAAAAAAGAATAAAATATCATGTTTTGGGATGGATCTGAGGTTTTTTTTTTTTTTCTCATTCACTTAAATTGAATTATTTTATTTATTTAAATACTGCAAATTATTTTCTTTTCTAAAATTCGTACGAATTTTAATGAAAAAATGAAATAGGGGACGAGGGAAAACCATATTGCAAATCAATCACCAAATTTAAATAATCCTTCTGTTTCCATTTAATCAACCTTTCAAGAAAAAGGTAAAAAAGATATATTCAACATATATGCCGTTTTTATAATAAATGTTATTTGAGTGATTTACATATAGATTTTAAAAAGTCACTATATTTACAAATATGTTCTGAAAAAAAAAGGTGCTTCTGTGCAGAAATTGTGAACCTATTAGTAATATAATGATTTCTTTGAACCTATATTTAAATCACCCAAAAAAAATTTCAACTCTGTGTCTTTCTTAGTTTTTGTAATATGTATGATGAATGAACATAACCTTAGGGTCTGTTTGGTATAATTGTAAGGTATTGAAAGGGTATAGGAATGGAAATGGTATGGAATGAAAGTTATAGTTCTCATATAACTGAACTATGTTTGATTTCTTAATTTTTTGGAATCAAAGTCATAGTAGAGTCATTTCAAACACACACTATGACTTTGATTATCATTACTCACCTCCAAAAGTGTCAAACCATAGTTTTTGTAATATGTACGATGAATGAACATAACCTTATATTTTTCAGAAGCCACGACTGAATTGAGGTATTTTTTTTAGTAACTTTTATGTGAGACCTTTGCATATTACGAAATCAATACTATTTGAATATTTTTTAACTTAAAACGTGTCAATTATATATTAATTAAAAGTTTTTCCATTTAAAAAAATAATAAAATCTTAATAAAAGGTAATAATATTTTTTTTGTTAAAAATGACTTATCATTTTTCTTTAAAAATACTATTAAAATTTCAAAATTTTAAATTCTACATATTTAAAATGACTACACAATAATTAAAGAGTTTCCTAAAAATGACAGTAAAATATTAAAAAATTTAAATTGGAACAACCTAGTTGGCGCCTAGAGGGCCTAGTCTGCCTAAAAAGAAAGAAATTGGCCTAATCGTGTATGGCTTAGTCGGTGCTTAGATGGTCTAGTCCTCGCCTAGTCGGGTTAAGCACTAACTACTATCTCAAATATTTTTTTGGTATTTTGATATAAATCGAATCAGTAAAAAATCGATAAGTGACAAGTCGCCGACTAATCGGTCAACTTGACCAACTTTTATAAAACTGGTTTGGATTAAGGAGTTGACTTAATAGCTCACAATGTCAAACACGCATAGATAGACGTTTGCTAGTAAATTTAAATTGTTACAATTTTAAAAATTAGTTTTTTCTTATTTTTTTAATAAATATTACTTTGAGTTTAAAAAATAAATTGCGATTGTTAATTTTACTAACATTACCCATATAATAGATAATATATTATCTTTTTATATTTTTTTATCTTGTCATATTTCATTCTCATAATTTGATTGACTCCAATCTTTTTATTAATTTTATTGTCACAGTTATTCATGAACCGAATGCCTACTAAGTCCACTAGGCCAATAAAGTCAATCCACCAAATCCTACATCTATATGTCACTCCCAGGACCTCGGAATGAGACCCAGGGTTTTTGTACTTTGTTAGAAGATAAAGGAGGTTATAAAACCCTAAATCTTTCAAAAAACTCCTGAGAAAACCTTGAAGAATAGTCATTGTTCTACAAAAAAAAAATCCTTTATATCTTCAAATTCCAATCTAAAAGTTCTCAACATTCCTTTATGGCAAAATCCATGTCCAAAACTATCAAATTGTCCTGGAAGGGATCGATTTCGACACAGTCATCGCCATTAACTCCTCCTGTTCTAGCACCAGCGACTCAGCTTGCACCATCTCAAGACACCGAGATAGCTCAAGCCATCCTAGAGAAACAAATCCAACCAATGGTGCCCCAAACTATCATGTTCGTTGTACTACGGATATTCCCCCAATGCAAGAGTTCGAAAATTCAGAGTATGTAGACTCCACAATCGTAGCTTTGCAAAAACAAGCTCGTAAAATATGAGCCACTCAAAGCTCCCAACTCATATAGAGGAAGTCATATAATTTCCAAAAGTGTGAGGGAAAGAGGAAGTCGGCAGAACAAGAAGGTGAAAGTCATTCCGAGACTCCGACATAGTCCCACAGACGAACAAGCTCTGCTCACTCCCATTCGGTCTTAACTCGTTTGGGACTTGACGATCTTACAAGATCATCATCTTGGTCGGCCAACAATGAGGTCACATATGACTTCTCACTGCCAAAATTGTACAATCACTGGTCAAAATACCTAGAGTTTAGGGAAACAACCTGTGACGATTTCAGGCAGGCAGCTTCGCCAAAATGAGACTGGGTTTTTCCCAGAATGCTCTTTTGCGGAAGGACCAATCTCACGTGTCGCCTCAAAATTGTCTCAGCCCTAGAATTCTTTTAGTCGACCATAACTCAACCCCTCTGGATGACCAAGTCCATCAACAGTCTCTCCTCCTCGCCTTACAAGACATACTCAAAGAGGTAAAAGATAACATTGTCGCCAAGGATAACCTTATTTGATGATCAACTGTTTGCAATGAGCCTCTCTCTCTAGATCGAGTTTGACCATTTTCAAATTAAGATCAACCTCCCTCAAATAGTAATATACGAGGGAAAACTAACCCAGAGACGCACCTCAATTAATATTGTATTTATATCATATGGTGATGTGCATTCGACGCCACAAAATGCCGACAATTCTTTCCTGCTTGAATTAGTCCACAAATGGTGTGTGAACTTGCCCCCAAAAATCGTTATGAAACTTTACTGAGCTTGGCAGTAAGTGCACTACACACTTTGCAACCAAAATCTGCAGGGTAAAAAGCCACATTATCTTATGCATGTCCCAGCAAGAGGAGGGGTTGACTGACGAAAATTATTACAATAAAC
The DNA here is from genome assembly GCA_026898435.1 of Prunella vulgaris. NCBI lineage: Eukaryota > Viridiplantae > Streptophyta > Magnoliopsida > Lamiales > Lamiaceae > Prunella > Prunella vulgaris. The sequence continues at coordinate 1,291,100 of JAPKLY010000029.1, forward strand.
CTCACTGGCGAGCTAATAAATGATGAGCTTGCACTCCAATCCATCCCAATAGACTCACAAAGAACTTCTCCATGTTCTGCCATCTATCGAAAAGGTTTCTCCACTAGTTAGTCTTGTCTGATGCTCAAGAACTAACTCCCCACTAAGTGTCCTATTTTGACTGGGCTTAGAAATGGTCAGTGAACAACTCAAGTAGTCTTCTCAGGATTGTCTTTAACCTAGCTTAGGATTTCTGGCTTCAGAACAGTTTCCCCTGTACTAAATACTTATAAATATAAAAACTAGAAATTTATCCCGACTTCTAACCTGTCTATTGCAGATCCTGAGTGTGCTTCTCTAGCAGTTCATCTTTTCAGGGGTTTTGGAATTAAATTAGAACAAGCAATTGTCCCAAAAGTACAATGAATTTCGAGGCCAAGCAGGCGATATAATTCTTTCTCTACACGCACAAAGAATGGGAGAGACTAAGATCAAGGAGAAGACGAAGGCACCTTTGACCTAAAAGAAAACCAACCAACAGACATACAATAAAGCCTGAGGAACCTTCAAAAGGTTCGTCAAGGCCATCGAGGTCCAACATCCTTGAGAAGCTCAAGGACATCGTGGCCTACATCTTCAATGTCATCTATTATTACCTGATTATTTTACTATGTGGCTGGATCAGTATGATAAATAATTTGGTTTTATACTGAATGTTAATGCAGAAAACTATAACGAACGCAGAGAATTGTCCAGTCTTATATTGCAAGAACTGAGAGTTAAGTGTGGTTTATTGAATACAAAAAATTCGTGAACCTTTTTAGTGATGCCCTAAGGCCATATTTATAGAGGATTTTAAACCGGGTAAGTGGCGTCTATTAAGGATCTTATGGTCAATTAGGCAGCTACAAAGCTATTACAGGAAGTTTTCCCACCATAAATGACAACTTTCATGTATGAGTATTAATGGTGCTAATTATGCTATAATTTTGGCATTGTGGTTATAATCACTCTCAGTGTGTTACCTAAAGCATGCTCGTGCTTGTAGACACTGATCCTGTTCGTGCTCGCAGGTCTAGATATTAGTCGTGCTCTCAGGTCTTGATCTTTCATGTGCTCGAAGATACTGATCTTACTCATGCTCACAGGTCTTTATCTTGCTCGTACTAGTAGGTCTTTATCTTGCCCATGCTCACAGGTTTTGACCTTACTCGTGCTCATAGGCATGTGCCTTGCTCGTGCTCGCGCTCCAAACTTTATAATATTGAGTTTTGGCCTCATCCGAATATTTATGGGCGTAGACCCTTTTTTAAGGTAATCATACCACAATACCATCCAACACATTAATATGTTGGAGAAGCCCAGAGCCATCCATGGCAAAAATAATAGGCTGGAAAAATTCAAGAGATGCGTGTAATATGAAAGGCCGGAGGACAACACTAGTGAATGCCAAAATCTGCTTCACCAACTCTGGAAGCTTTTCAAAGAAGAAAAGTTGAATGACTTCATCAAGAAACCAATCTCATGTGCAGATCACTAGTACTGTGGCCTACCTCAGTATAGAATCGAGGGTTCCCAACCCAACAAGCACCATATGTCGCCGCAGTCAAAATCTTAATGAGGGCGACGTCCCTCTTCTCAACCTAGATGGACGGGTCAATATGTTACAGAGAGATGAGCTTTGGAGGCCTTGTCCCTATCTGTATCATGTCCTACTGAAACGAAGGCCGAGATTAGAGCCTTCAAAAATATGGACATCATCATCCTCCCCCCGTGCCTACATCTACAGAGGTGATCACTTTCACCAATGAGGATAGTGAGGGATTCAGTGCCCAAAGAACAACGCTCTCATCATCTCGAATAGGATCCTCAATATGGTTGTTGATTGCATCCTAGTAGATAATGGTTGCTTTTACAATATTAATTTCAAGATGGTGTTAGAGGGCAATCATGCCATCTTCATCAAGCCACACGACCCCCTGCACAGAGGGTTTGGTGAAATTCCCATTTCGGTCTATGAGAGGATCAAGCTCCCAATTATACCTATCAAGTGGGTTGGGCCGGTCCGGTATTGGCCCGTCGGGCCATGGTGTTTTTCGGGCTCGACCAGTCCAGCTTCTTTTCGGCACATATTTTCAAGTCCGTCCTAGCCCAAGACGGGCTAATGGGCTAAACTAGCCCGATTTTTTTTATTTTTAATATATCACCATTACATTTAATTTTTATATTTATGTTATTATTTGATAATTTTGTATACAAATACTACTCAAATAGTCATAAAATTCTATTTAATTTGCCAAAAATAATTCAATAATTAAAATAAAACTCAAATTTCTATATAATTTTAAACATCAACAATACAACAAACCTTAATAAACTCAAATTCACAAAAATAAATTCAAAAAATAATTTTCTAACAACCATTTATAAACTCAAATTCATAAAAAAAAATTAAACAACTAATTCGACATCCCTCTAATAAGTTTAATTATAATTCATATTGACAAAAATATGAACTTTCAATTAAATAAAGTAACAGTATCAAGATTTTGAATAAAGTTTTTTCAATCTTATCTAATCCATATTTTTAATAATACAAGTTAATTAATTAAGATAATATTTTTTTATTAAGAATATATTTTGAGAAAGTTTCAATGAAGATGCACATATTTCTTAACTATATTTACACAAATAAAATACTCATTAAAAGTATTCAAAAGAATATAAAATCGAAAAAAAATTCAAAATAAAGTAGTATAACTCGTAAGAATATAGAAAGATTCATAAGAGAAATATCATATAAAAATATTTTAAAAAATAATAAAATATATCAAACCGGGCCCAAGTGGCCTGCCGGACCAAATAAGTCCAATTCTTTTTGGGCCTATAATTTTGAGGCTCGTGTTGTCCTTAAAACCAGCTTTTTCGGACCGGTCCAATAAAAATCGTATGCTGCAACGACGACAAAATTAAAACTACTATATAATAGTTGATATGTCAAACATGTATACTGAATTCCTAAGATATCTTTTACTAGAGACTTTTGAGGTAGTTGCATTCTCCTACTTTTATTATATAAAATTTCTTAATACGAATGACCTAGTTGGTATGGTATAAGGAGGTTCAAAAAAAGGCAAGAAAAATTTTATACTACTTATGTCCGAATTTAATTTTCACACTTAGTTTAAATTTTCATAAAATGTATGAGTAATTACTGTGGCCTATCTCAAACTCGAGCAAGAAAAATAAATGAAAGTCAATCTCGTCCCAAATACGGATAAAGAACTAAAGCCTAAATTCGATTTCAAACCACCCGATTCGACCTCAACCCCCAAGGATGTATCGAAGATTCATAAGGAATCAAGTGAACTGCACCCATCGAAGAACTGTAACACTTCTTTGTTGACCCTGCTCATGCAGGTTTAGAAGTGGTCGTTAGCTTTTAGATCCTGGCTGAGATACGGGAGAGATCATTGAGTTCTAAATCTAATATCAATGTATTTGTTTAGTCATATCTAGATATGATCGGTATCAATTCAAAACATGTATGTCATAATTTGTAGATCGATTTAAAGAGGAGGCATGTTTCTTAAAAGAGGCAGAAATTTTTACCTGAGAAATGCAAACCACTAGCCTCCAGGTAAAGAAATTCCTTGGTTACAAGCTATTTGAGCAAGTCTAGGACTAGCCCCAATGGATCTCCAACACAGTGCTCATAAAAAAATATAACAACACTTGAAGATTGTGCATTGGTTTCACAGATCTAGATGCAGTTCGTTCAAAGGATCATTTCTGGATGTCCTATATCAACCATTTAACACATAAAATAGCCGGACATGAGATGATATTCTTCATAGATACTTTCACCGATTATCATCAAATCCATTTAGACAAGAAAGACATTAAACACACTTTATTTCATATAGGAAAATATTTATTCTTGGCTAAGAATGTCTTTTAATCTGATCAATGCAGTGGCAACATACCAATGTTTGGTGAACAAGATATTCACCGAGTAAATCGGAAAAACTATGGAGGTATACATCGATGACATCATCATCAAGAGCCTAAAAAAGAAAGACCACCTATGTGACCTTGCCAAGGCATTCACAATCTTAAGAGCTTATAATAAGAAGCTAAACCCAAAGAAATGCAATTTCAATATCGCCATCACCATAGAGTCAGACGTCTCTAGTAGTGAATCACCTGAAGGTGGAATACAAGGCCAGAGGTGAATGGATGATCAAGTACCTTGAGCTTGTCATTGAACTCTATAAAAAAAATTCACCAGGTCTTCATATAACAAATTCCAAGGGAGCAGAGTTTACATGCCGACGCCCACTCCAAACTGGCAACGTGGGAGACAGCTACATATCTCTCAAAATCAACCTCACCAAACTCGTGACCTCATCAATCTAAAAAGAGATAGTCGCGTCAATCACTGAGAATTAACCAAATTAGATGTAACCTATTGTCAAATATCTCTAATCAGGATCGTTACAGGAAAACTGCATCATAGCTCGTCAATTACTATTACGAGCTGCAAGGTACACTCTCATAGACAATCAACTCTTCAAGTACAGTTCCGTAATGCCATTTCTCAAATGCATCAAGCCAGAACAAGAGTCCTAGATGAGATATATAAAGGAGTATATGGAAAACACGTTGGGGAAAATCACTCGCCTACAAACTGATGAGACAATGCTACTATTGGATAACTTTCAGATGAGATGCCATAACATATGCCAAATCATTCAACAAATATCAAATCATAGGTGTAAATATAAATATATTTTTAAAAAAATTGACCTATAAATACAACTCGTGGCTATACGCACTGTGGGGGAGGGGGAAGAGACTTGATATGTCATATGTCAATGGCCCCAGGAGGTGGCAAGTTTGCCGTAACACAGATTTACTTCACAAAGTGGGCCGAGGTGGAATCACTTAGCAGAATCAGTCAGTCTCAAATCAACAAGTTCATATGAAAGAACACCACATGCTGATATGACTTACCTCAAGCCATCATCTCGCGTGACGACAAACAAGTCGCTGGATTAGAGATGATCCATAAGAAGTAGAATATCAAAAAATTATTTTCCACCCATAACACCCACAAATAAATTGTCTGGTCGAGGCAGTCAACAAGATCCTCAAGCATACCCTAAAAATAACAATTTTTTAGCAAAATAAAATTTATTTTAGAAGAAATAATTAAAGATTGGTACAAAAGTAATGCACTATTTTTAAATAAGTACAAATTTTTTGCATAATAGGATAAATATAAGTTTAATAATAGAGTTATTTTTTTGCATATTGTATCTATTTGAAAATAGTGCATTATTTTTGTATCAATCTGTGACTGACCCATTTTAGAAATAGTAAACGTTTATCTAAAAAGAGAGTATTATTTTAATTGTTCATATTTGAATGCAATTAAATCAAAATTGATATTTTTATTTACAATTAAGACAAGTTTATTATTATGCTAACATATGGTATTTATCATAAATACATATTGTGCAAATTTAAATCAGTCAAGTTCAATTGACTCGGATTTGACTAGAAATAATTGCTTCACGAGATTCTTTATTAACTATTTTAATGTAATTTTACTTTATTTGCAAAGGAATCTTATTTCATCTTTACATATAAAATCAATGTCGCCTAATTTTCAAGATTTGTCGTATCTTATAGAGTGGTGTTATCCTCACAAATCACAATATTTACGCTTCTTTTTAAAAGTGAACTTTCAAAATGTAAATGTCGAACGATGCTATTAAATCAAGAGTATCTATTGTGTGAAAATAGCTCATGATAAGTTTATCATAAAATTATTTTAAAGTATCAAATATTTAGTTAAGTGTATTAAAATATGTTTCAAGTGTATTAAAAATTGAGATCAATATATAAATTTAGTTGACATCAGCCTTTAATAGACCTGATGAGATTTTTGATACACCTAATTAAATATTTGATATCTTAAAATTGATTCACGATAAGCTTATCATGAACTATTTTCATACAAAACTTTGCTCTAAATTAATCGTCAGAAAGTATTTGGGGAAATTTAAAATTCCACTAGTTTTCCTTCTACTTTTTGGTAACTTAATTATCGGCAAAGTATTACATGAATCAATTTTATTGTGAAATATATTTATATTTATATATAGCTTTTCAATATTACAAAATATTATATATTTATATATTAATGTAATAATAATATTGTATAATAAAATTAATTAATATAATTTTAAATTGCATAGGAGCTAGACTTACTCTTAATTTGAGTTGTGTGAGACGTGACTTTTTTATGGATTTATATGTTTATTATAATAATTACTTTCTCCGACACACAATAATTTGTACATTTATCTTTTTTGTTTGTCCCACAATTATTTGCACACCAAAAAAAAAATAACAAAAATTTATGTGAGACCATCTCATAACATGAGACTAGAATATAATTTTAAATTGCATAGGAGCTAGACTTACTCTTAATTTGAGTTGTGTAAGACAGTGACTTTTTTATGGATTTATATGTTTATTATAATAATTACTTTCTCCGACATACAATAATTTGTACATTTATCTTTTTTGTTTGTCCCATAATTATTTGCACACCAAAAAAAGAAAAATAACAAAAACTTATGTGAGACCATCTCATAACATGAGACTACATAAATTAATATATACCCCCTACTAATATGATAATGAGTTATGTACAATTCATATCTCATTTAGTCATCTAATGTCATTAAACGGTCTTATACAAAACTAACACCAAAATATATACTTTATTAAATTTTACTCTGACAATATTCACACTTTTACTCACTAATTTTTTGCATTTTGGTTATACAATACATTCAATAAATCTATTTCTCATTCTATATCCCTCAAACTCTACTCAATACTAGTAAAACATTGAGTGTAATTATTCATAATTTTTTCAATTTTTTTTCCACATTTTCTATTTTGGGATGATCAATTCTTTTTTCACACTTTAAAAATAAAATAATTTATATTCATAAAAATCAATAAAATATATTTTTTATATTTTATTAATTTACTTCACACTTATATACTTTATATTTTCTTTAATCTGTGTGTCAAATTTTTTTAGAAAAATACATGAAATAGAGATAATATAATTTTTAAAAAATACACTTGAATTACACGTGTGTAAATTTAGTGCATAAAGGACTAGGGCACGCAAAATTAGTGTGATAGCGGCGCAGGTGTGTCACGGGCTGATGAATACGGTTGGGGGTGGGGCCCGGGGGTGAATAAGCGCCGACAGGTCTGGTGGCGACAGTTAAAATTCACATGCAGGCAAAAATGTGAGTCTCATTACTTGTCCTCCAAAGGTGGTTTGGGATTGGGCCTTCTCTTTTTTCTTTTTTCTGTTTTCTTTTTTTTTTTCTTTTCTAATGTTCGACCCACAGTTATTCTACCCTTCCATCCATGAAAATAGTACACATTTAATTTGAATTTTAAAAATTAAAAATTGTATATCAAATAAAGGAATATTTATTTAAAATATTTTTTTTAGTAACCCTAGATATATTGAGTGAATGTTTGTTTCAATGTTAATACATAACTTAGTCTTCTACTCTAATTTTGAGAAAAATAGATAAAAAAAAATTATTGGTTCTGTCATGAAAAAATGATTGAAAATGTCGATTACAAAAAAAGTAATCAAAAAAATAATGATTATCTAATTTAAAAGATAAAATAATATTTTTACATGTATTGTTCTCCTTAGTCACGATAATTGTCGTATATTTATTTACATTCACATTAACAAATGTCACTTAAAGTTTCGTTTGGATGGATGGATTTGAAATCCGTGAATTTCACACACAAATAACAACTCTTTTCAATTGTAAGATAGATGAATTTACAAATACTTAGATTTAAGTTTATGTTCAAAATGGAGGAATTTTAAATTTTCATCAAAATCATGTTATTTATGAAATCCCTCCTATTTGCACTTTTTATCTCTATCTTTCCTCTATTTGTTCCCTTCTCTCTCATCTCTTTAGAATTCGTGATTTGAAATATATGTCTCTTACATGTATTTTTTTAAAATTCATTCATTTTCAAATTCATCTGTCCAAATTGAACCTAAGAGTATTTTGAAACATTATGTGGTCTATTTGTATATTAAGTGATTGCTTGCGAAAATAAAACGTGAATTACACAATAATCAAGTGATGTTGGAGACTTGGAGGTGAAGAAAAAATTATTATTGACATTAGTTGAATGAGTATATTTTTAGCCCGACAGAAAAAAAAAATATTTGAAGAAAATTTACCACTAATAAGTACGAAATTTACCACTAATAAGTACTTCCTCATTTTCCAAATATATGCATTACTTATCCAAAAGGTTTATTCCCAATTAGTTTAATCATTTCCTAAAATTTAATAAATCAAATTTATCACATTAATTTGCATACTTCAAACATTTCAAAATTAGTAAATTATTATTCCATATATTATTAATTTTTTCACATTAACTCAGTCATCACTTTAACCATGTCAAACTATTATTTTAGCCCCACTTAAGACATACTCCTCCTTTCTCACATTATTTTTTTCACATTAACTCAGTTATCTTTTTGAACCTATTCCGTACTTTTCTTTTATCTTATTTTCATTATTTTGTATAAATACTCTACTTTTTCTCTCTCCGTGTAAAAAAAATTATTGCATCTAATTCCGAATGAAGTATTAACTACTTTCATAGTTGTTCTGGACACGTACGTAAACTAAGAAAAAATGAGTATGTGAGTCTAACATTAAATAAGAAAATAAGAAAAAGTGTGCTTTATTAACTTTTGTAAGTATAAAAAAAATTTATTTTAGGTGTGAAAATAGAGTTGGAACATCTAAATAAAGCAAATGTGAAAATAGTCGTGGGACGGAGGGAGTAATATTTTCTATCATTCAAAATATATGTACGTATAAAATTAAACTCAAAAGAAAGTGCACATGCTTATTATATCCTTAATAAACGTTTGTCTTTTATTAACATAATATATTTATGAAAAAAGGTTATCTAATTTGTATTGATAACTGATGTATTTTTTATTAAGATTTTTATGTGGCTATTGATAACTGATGTATTTTTTGTTAAGGTCATCTAATTTGTATTGATAACTGATGTAATAAATGTGATCTTATTGCTTTGATCCTAAAATTTAGAATATGAACAATAAATGCAAGAAAGTGTTACAATACTAGAGTGGGTTTCTGAATTTTTAGGCTAAGTTTTAAATTATTGGATTCTTTATGAGTTCAAAGAATTTACTTATAGTAGAGCCGCCACTTGAATTCAGCTAATTCGAATGTAAGTTTGGGATGGACTATAAAAATACATTACAAAAAAATGGGGTCTATGTGGCTCCATACATGATATGACATTTGGTTTTAATGGACAGTTCGATTGACCCGATTTAATCGTAATATAAATTTTACTTTATAGTCATGAGTAGAGATGTTAAACATCATAATTATAATAATGTAATATTATTCAAATATTGTTCACAAATTCATAAAAATTACATCTAAACATAATCAATAAAAGTTTGAAGTTTGGGAGACGTAAATCTTAACCGTAGAAGATGAAGAATATTACAATTCTAATGACTATTGACTAATCTAATAGATATTTTCTATGTTGTGTTTTTGATTCTTAGTTAATGAAATTAATAAACCTGCTAGCGCCTACTTTCTAATTTATTATAAGTAATTTATATTTTACATACTTAAATTATTAATAGGAAACAGTATATGAAGTACCCTTTTTAATTTAAATTTATTAATTTAATAATTAAAAAAATAACCGGGCTACTGGGCCTTAAATTATTAATAGGAAACAGTATATGAATTAAGTACCCTTTTTAATTTAAATATAATTAGTTTAATAATTAAAAAATAACCAGGCTACCGGGCTAGCCCGTGAAACTGGCGGGCTAACCGGTCTGGGCAAAAAAAAGTCCGATTTTAAACGAGCCGCCATATGCTCGGACCTAATCCTGAAAATTACAGGATTAAACGGGTCGGCCCGCCAGTCCGCAGCCCGTTTAACATCTCTAGTCATGACACAACTTTTTCTTTCTTGACTGATTAGCATTTAACTTGATGAAGTAATTGTTTTTACACTTCATATTAATTTACTTATTACATATAGATATTCAGTAATAATGTCAATTTAGAAATTATTATTTTAATTCTTTTATAAATAAATTAGTAAAGTATTGATATGACCATTAACCAATAATGTAAAGTGTAGTACATAACTAATAAACAAGAGCTCTTATCTCCCACTCTACTCTCTTTATAGACACAAACGTTGAAAAGTCTCAAAAAGAGATTTTTTAGCGTTTTCTCACCAACCCACAAACTACTCCCAAAGATGTATTGCCCACATCCCCAATACACTTTACCAAGTTACCACAAAACCATTTATCCTTCTCATTTGACCTATTTGACACAATATCCCTCCACCACGTAGACCATTGACACTCCCTCCTATTCCTTGAGACACCCGCCTCACCCATGTATATCTCCTCATTCCTTATGAATGGATTATCACCTCACCCAAAGACTCTTTCTATGTACAAAGAAATGCCAATACCATTTCCCTAGCAACAACCTATTAAACAACTCCATATCCCAAATCACAAGCTCTCCCAACAATTTAAATTTACAAACAATTTTCTAATTTAACCCAGCAGTTTTGCTCTTGTTCTCACTCCCTTCCCAAAGGAATGCATATTGCAGAGAAGTTAACGTATTAAGGACCTATTTTGATGCTAGGTATAAGAACAACTGTTAGATCAGAATCGATGAGAGCACTGATTTCAGAAGAGTTATGTGGCCCTCTTAAAATATTTTCTTGTCACTCTAGGAGTTTAATCTTGTTGTAGCACAATTGATCATGGGCTTGTGGTCCAATGGATAGATGTCAGGCCTAGTCACACACGGCCCAGAAGTCTTAGATGAGACCTGAAAGTGGCTAAAGCATGGACACCAGCCCAATGTCATCATCCTTTGAATGTCGCCGAACTCCACTAATATCGACCTTAATATCGGGGGCACCTTGTCTACCTCGTTCGACCAGGGCAAGGTCCAATAAATGTACAAGCAAAGAGGTCTTGACCAACATCGCCAAATATCAGTCGATGTTGCCAAGCATCAGCCGATATCATCACATCTTGCGCAGCATCACATAAAGTTGCTAGGCCCTAAGGAGATCGAGCTAAAAGACCTCAGACCTTGACTCCAAAGACGACGTTCATATGTCCAATCAGCGGATAAGATCTATCTGAAGTTGGCAAGTGTTAAATGCTTAGACCTCATAGGGTCAGCTAGAGCAGGTCCCATATTGGAAAAGATTTTTCCTACTAGCTACAAGATCTTATACATAGGTTTAGGTGTCAATTTCCCGTTGGATAGTACAAGATCTGCGCCAGGTACATAACGACAGATCTGATACTTGCTGAATCAAAGCATTAAATGCAAAGATTCAGCAAGATACTAGGGCAACATCAAGAATGTTCCCCATGTAACTATAAATATAGCCATTAAAGCTAACAAAAAGGGGGATCTGAATCCACTTCAAGACAGGCTTGACAACTCTTTGTGCATTTACTTTCTTGTATTTACTCTTCAATCATTCATCATATAGTTGTCAGGATCCTAAAAAAGCCACATATCATAAATTCTCATTAAATATTGGATCTACTAACAACATACCTCTTGCAAACTTTTTGAATAAAAGTCTCCCAATCAGTCATCTTCTTATGATTTGAACTTACTTTGACTCCAAAATAAGTGAAATGATCATCACCAATTTCGTTGTTCAGAACCTAGCAAATATGGGGTCAGATAATTCCTATAAGACATCTCTTGTTGTAGTTGATTTTCAAGCCCGGGAGCAATTAAAAAATTTTCAAAATGAATATCAAAGTCTTCGCATTTTCAACCGAGGCAGCCATTACTAATATAGTATCATCAGCATACTGAAGGTGTGAAATTTTGATGTTCTCAGAACCAAGATCTGCAGGTGAGAAGTGATTCGATTCCACAGCTCTAGTAGTCAAGATGCTTAGACCTTCTGTAACCAAAAGATAAAGGAAATGAGACAGAGGATCTTCTTGCCTTGATCCTCTCTGAAGCTTCATCTCCCCCAATGGTGAGTCGTTAGCTAACACAACTGCATAGACAGAGGAGATGCATTCTCTTATCCATTTCTCGCCAAAGTTGAAGTTTTTTTAGCATCTAGTTCTATATTATAAATGTGAAGGTCTCAAGTGCATCTGATGCACAGTAAACTTACTCAACAATTGAAACTATTTACACTAAAAATTAGAATTGATTATATTAAAAACACCCCCTCCATTCCAAGACTGTTTTTATACTTTAATTATATTCTTCTCAAAAAAAAAAAAAGTAAAGATAAACTTGAAATAAAAAAATATAGATTGATTACTTCAAAACCTTTATACTGTTATCACATGAGACTTAAGATGTGTTTGCAACTGATTATAAATTTGTATGAGTAATTTTAATTGATTCTTTAAATAAAATCATAAGAATATAGTGTTTAAAATTTTAGTACTTCTAATTAATATTAAGAACTACATAGTAGTTGCAAAAAGATGAGTAAAATAGTAATATTAAAAAACTAAAATCAACTACTCCCTCCGTCCCAGAGGTGTTTTCACCTCTGGGATGGCACAACTTTTAAGAAAAAGTAGAGTGTTGTGTAAAGTTATATTATTAAAATAATGAGATTAGTTGGGTGAGGATAAAGTTAAAATAATAGTTTCCATTTATAGGGTGTGAAAACAATTGTGGGACGGACAAAAAAGGAAAGTGTGAAAACAATTATGGGACGGAGGGAGTATAATAATTGAAAAGCAGATCTCATAGTATCTCGGAGAATCAGATTTTTAAATAATTAAAATTTATTTATAAACACTACACAATTACTTATTTTTAAAATATAATTATATATAGAATTGGGTTTCCAAACACTCACTTGCTCTATTTATTAAAGACAAAAACTTGTATAAACTCGAGTTCACGGTGAATTCAATTCATCTATTATCACTGTTATTTATAGTATATAATATCATTATTATGTATATTTACTATTACTATTATGCATGTACATTAATACTGTTAAAAAATTAAGTATATTTTTATAACAGTGATAATAATTATATATAACAGTGATACGAGTTCATATGAATTCGAATTCACAAAACACCTATTCTTTATTAATACGTTTTCTTTTTCGCGATTCATAATTTGGCGGGGGACTGACGAGAAATAACATTCTTATCTTTAAATGCAAGACAAATACACGGGGCCCCAATTATTTACTCTCACGTGTATAGCACAAGTTGAAAATTTGTTGGTCCATTTAGCAACATTGAAATGTGTGGAGGACTATTTTGGGGTTTTCGCTCCTCCTTAGGCATGTCATCATAAAATAGAAAAATATAAAAATTGTTTCAGAGTTGAGGAAGTATTATATAAAGTTTTTATAAGTCAAAATATATACTTATATTCCATTGTTATTCAAATTTAATAAATATACTTCAATCTTCAATTTTTTTGAGTTTTGAGAGAATAAAGTTGATAGAACAAAGTTTTATGAGCCATACTTGAATATAAGTATTTTTCCAATATTAAATGAGTTTAAACATTTTAAGATTTTAATACTATAACAATTAAATATATTTTTTAAAAGTTAATCAATTATAATAATTTTCTAAAATAATCAATTATAATAGGTTCTTCTTTCGTCTCGCTATAAATCAAAACTTCAACCACCACAAAAGAGAGACCGTCTAAAACTTCAACACAGAATTTCAACTTTCATAAAAAGGAAATAATCACTTCGCTTCAAGAAAACCCACTATAAGAAAAAATAATTTTTTTTTCTTTGCATCTTAAAATCAAGACCTCGAAATCTTAAATAATTAACTGATCTATCCACATTAAATATTGTATGACAAGTTTCTATGTAATGCGGCTGCATAGAGATGTATATTATCCCCTATTTCAATCGGAATTTCTCTGTCCACGTAAACATAAAAAAACAATCTTAAAAGAAATTAAGTATGTCTTATCTCTTATTTTATTTATTTATTTAATCAAATCGACCTTATCAAACATGCTCGCTTGTAACTATTCGAGTGTAGAACATTGGATAAAAATACGTAAAGATATTTACTTTCTAAAAAAACGATTTTTGTTAACTTTTTTTTTAATGTTTTAATATTTATATGAAAAGACTAACATATAAAATTAAATATATTTAAAATAGATCAACATTTCATATATTAAACTTTAATATTAGGAAAAAATTCACATAAAATCTATTCTTAATATATATATATATTCTTTGATAACTCTATATCCGACTTATGGATCAATCCACTAAGAAAACCCCAAATAAGAAAAGAGCTGAGCTTTGCATGAATAACATTCATTTCAAAAATTGATCACGGCTTGTAATTTTAAATTTGAAACCTTAAAATAAGCATACTCTTAAATCAGAACAAAACCATTGACCCAGCCCCGAAGATTACATTCTATTTATGCGAAGGTTTCAATGCCTTTGGTGTATGGTACACTTATTTGACAATTGAAGTTGTCTACATCGAAAAATATGGACTGATTACACTGAAAATCGATAACAATTTAATTTTGAGTCTGATCCATCCACACTTTTCAGTGTAAACAATCTCAACTGTTGAACGAGTAAACCATACATTAAATGAACAAGAAATTACTCTCTATTAATTGTACATTTACACAAATCTTGATTTTCATTCATTGCATACAGCCTGTTTTGCCTTGATGTTCAAATTTTATGAATCATGTTTCAAACAATTTTAGGAAATCGAAGATTGATATAATGATGAGGGTTGTGATTTATAGGTATGTTCCATTAAAATTTATAAAGTACAATCAAATTTTGAAATAAATCATTTGATATAAAATATTATTCCGACTTCAATTGAAAGGATGGAATTAGTCTACAAATTAATTTATTATTGAGTTGGATATCAAATTAAAAAAAAAAAACGTATCAAACAATTTAATAAGATTCCATGGTATTGTCATTAGTAGCATGTGCAAGTTGAGAAAGGGCAGATATTAATAGTAAATCAGTAACGGCCTACCTTTATTTCATTTATAAATTATTCGTAGTTGCAGTTATTCAGATATAGGGAAGCACACACATTATCCTGAAATTGGGACAGAAAAGTGATATCCATCAGAATTTTACCCTTTTCTTGATTACTACACATGGAATCCTGAATTATTATGTCACCATTTCAACAGAAATTAAATTCATTGGTTGGTTGAGATTTTATGAATAAAGCAGTTATCTTTATGGTTGAAAAGTGATACTCATTGGATAATGTAAACTTTGGCAAGATAACCTCTCCCAAGAGCAACCGCCGCATGCATGTTTGCCCCCACCCAAGTGGTCTTTTTTTTTTTTTTTTAAATAATTCATATAAATTTATATGTTGTTATCGATTTATCGGGATTCACTGGTGGATTTATGTGGCTATAGAGGTGTCCCGATTAAAGGATAATAAACATATATATATAAATAAATAACGTATGAACAACAGCATTGCGGGAGGAGTTTGAGAGCTCCTCCCTTAAATATGGCTTTGAGTGCTCCCTTGAGCCCCCTAACCTGTGTATTATAGATTAGATGTATTTTATGAATGAGATCACCCGATCCTTTACAAAGAGGAGAGCAGGAGACCCTCATCGTCTATAAAGACGGAAAATCTTGCCTTCAAGAAGGATTATCGTTTCGAGAATGCGCATCGCCTATATAGGCGGAATCATGCCTCTGGGAGGCGCATCACCTATGTAGGTGACATCGTCAATATAGGTGGGATGGTCATTGCCAATAAAGACGGGATAATCGTGCCTTCAAGAAGTATTATCGCTTCGAAAAGGTGCATCGCCTATATACGCGGAATCATACCTCTAGGAGGCGCATCGCCTATGTAGGCGACATCGTCAATATAGGCGAGATGGTCATCGCCTATAAAGACGGGATAATCGTGCCTTCAAGAAGGATTATCACTTTGAGAAGACGCATTGCCTATATAAGCGAAATCATGTCTCTGGGAGGAGCATCGCCTATGTAGGCGGCATCTTCAATATAGGCAGGATGGTCATCGCCTATAAAGATAGGATAATCATGCCTTCAAGAAGGATTATCGCTTCGAGAAGGCGCATCGCCTATATAGGAGGAATCGTGCCTCTGGGAGACGCATCGCCTATGTAGGCGGCATCGTCAATATAAGTTGAATGATCATGCCTATAAAGACGGGATAATCGTGCCTTCAAGAAGGATTCACTTCGAGAAGGCTCATTGCCTATATAAGCGGAATCATGCCTCTGGGAGGCGCATCGCCTATGTAGGCGCCATCTTCAATATAGGCTAAATGATCGTCGCCTATAAAGATGGAGTACTCGAGTCATCGCCTATAAAGACGGAATCATCATTGCCCTCAAGAAGGATTATTACTTCGAGAAGGCACATCGCCTATATAGGCGAAATCATGCCTCTGGGAGGCGCATCGCCTATGTAGGCGGCATCGTCAATATAGGCGAGATGGTTTGTGAGGATCTAGCTTCTCCACCACCGGTTGCCTTGATCCGTCTTGGATGGGTCATCGTTCTGTAATGTCGCTTCATGGTGATCAGTTGCGTGTTGATTCCTCTTGCCTTTCGATTGTATTTATTTTCTCCATCTGCTTGAGAAATATGGGCCGGAGCCTTTGATATGGAGCTTTAGATACTTCTTCTTGATTTGCACTTTTTGTCGCTTTTGGTGGATGAATAATTCAATGAGTCTTTAGAGTTGTAATCTTCCTTGTCGATCTGTTATTCGAGCTTGCAAGCGACGGTATTTACATTTGCCACTTCAAGTTGAAGATATGCCGATGATTCGTCAGTGATCAATTTGAGGGCTGGTAGATAATTTATTATCGACAATCTTGATAATATGCGATCAGCAGCAATGGGCGGGCCATTAATTGAAGTTAGTGGCCTTATTTGTTAGATTATTCGGGATATGGAAAATCTTCGCGAGCAAGACTGCTAATTTTTGTTATTCTTGAGCCGCAAATAACTTTAGTATACAAGGCCACTAATTTTCTTTGTGTTGTCAATTTATCTGCAAGGCCTCTTGGCCGCCATTCTGAAAATGAGCCAATAACTTATTTGCAACTTGTTCGTCTTGTCAAGCTATTCAAGTTGGCAAGTTGTAAATAATTCTGAAATTGCGATCTTGAAGGAAGCCGCTAACTTTTAACTTGTTCTGAATTTTTTCAGTTGCAAATGAAGGTCTTCAAGGATGATTGACAATTTTTCTAGAAATATGTTGGCAATTTCTTTGCAAGCAAATATATTCTTCGGTATGCAACTAGAATTAATTTACAAGGCCGCCAATTTTCTGCACTTTTGGACTGTGATTGATCTTCGTTGTCAGAGCTTTGATCTTTATTTTAATTGCTTCAGCAAGCAATTTTTCTTCTCTCATCGCGCAGCTTGAATTAATTGCTTTAGCAAGCAATTCTTCCTTCTGTTGCATAATTTATTTTTAATTGCTTTAGCAAGCAATTTTATTCCTCTGAAATTTAATTATTTTAAGAAGCAATTTTTTTCTCTGGAATTTAATTGCTTTAAGAAGCAATTTTTTTCTCTGGAAATTTAATTATTTTAAGGAGTAACTTTTACTTCTGAAATTTAATTGCTTTAAAAAGTATTTTTTTTCTCTGAAATTTAATTACTTTAAGAAGTAATTTTTTTTCCTGGGAATTTAATTGCTTTAAGAAGCAATTTTTTCCTTTAAAAAATTATATTCCCTTGAATTAATCTTGCAAATAATTTAATTTTGAATTTGCAAAATTAATTCATTTGGGATGGACCAAAATTAATTTTGATCCAAATAAATTAATAGACCCAACACTTTATTTAAATGATCCACTACATAATTTATAGGCCAATTTTTGATAATTTTTAGTAATCAAATAATTAGGCCCAAATGAATTTTGTTGACCCAATTATTTTAAGCACCAAATTACTCCAAAAACAGATCATGGACATGTACTATGAAGTGGTGGACTTGGTCAATTTTCATGGTTGCTGCATTTGTATTATTTAGCAACCGATTTCCCCTTTCCTTTTTTTTTTTTTTATGGCCGATGTTATTGACACTAGCAGTTTTGGGAAATGCACTACCATTAATATGTTTGATATTTTTTTTCGAAATTTTTACAAATTTTCGAACAAATTTTCAATTTAAACTATAGGTTCGAAAAAAATTACCGGAAAAATTAAAAAATTTCAAAAAAAATTACTGAACAAAGAGTAGTATATTTCCCAAAAAAAAATAGTGTATTTATCCTGTTAGTGCATTTACCAAAAAGGCTAGTGCGAATAACCTGGGTCTTTTTTAATGTAGGGGGTTTGGCGTAAAAATAAAATCCAACTTCCTTACTTTGACTTGGACAAGCAATCCAACTATTATAATGGGTGGTTACATTTGCAACCCACTATTTTGCATTAATCCGTCAATAAATACTTCATCATATATAATTTAGCCAACATATAGGATTTTGATTTGGGCCAACATGTATGATCCTGAATACCCATATATATATTCACATACAAATACTTTACGAGCGAACAACCTTCTTCCAATTCACCGCCTTTGACCGGAGACAACAAATTAGGTGGCCATGCTCACCATTTTAATCGATTGTTGTGTGTGAATCGGAATAATTGAATCCCATTTCCGGCGTGGTGAGTGAACAAGACAATGGTGGTAGGCAACTCCGTGTTGCTTAGGCCGAAACTAGCAATATTTCGCTGAAGTATTTTGCAACTCCATTTTTTTTACATACCCACGACAATTTTTTTTTTTTTTTTAACGTCTCCTCAAAGCAGGATTACGAATAATCTTCATCAGCATCTCGATCGCCAGTGACAACCTCAGTTTCTTTTTTCAACTTCGGACAATCTACAACTAAAAATAATGAATTTAATCAATCTTCTAGACTCGTATACCTGAATACACACCGGTTCTAGATCGATTAACCCCTTCAACTTCTTTATATCGAAGGTTCGGGCCCTCCATCTAACGTTAAACTGTTGATGTAATTTTCATAAGCACGATTATGTGGCTATAATGACATCGATTACACCAACAATAAGTTGGAATAGACGTGCACGTGAGGTTTAATATTTAAGCAGCTCGTCGTTAGGGGTAAAATTTTGTATCCTTTATTCGAATGGTTTCGTTTACATTATATAGAAAATACAAGTTGTTGGATCGTCACCAGCCTGCATCACTATAAGTTGCTCACCAGCTACCTACTTCACTATAACCTGCTGACTCGTTACCAACTTACTTCATTAATAATTGGTGACTCGTCACATCTTTCTTCGATCTCGTTCTTTTTTTGTGCTCGATCAATTCTTTTGAAGACTTCAATCCCGACTTGATTAATTACTTCCTTAAACACGCACATCGATTATTTCATCAACAAGCACGATGAGGACAGTTAGCATGATCGAGCTAACAAACACGCATCAATGGAAGGAAGAGTCTGTCATCGACTATATCAACTGATGGAGGAATCTCAACTTAAACTACAGGGACAGACTGTCAGAAGCATCTGCGATCGAGATGTGCACCCAAGGGATGCGATGGGGTCTCCAATATATCTTGCAGGGGATCCAGCCAAGGACATTTAAAGAATTGGTGACTCGAGCTCACGACATGGAGCTGAGCATGGCTGCAGCCGGATCAGATAGGCCACCAACCCAGGAACAACGAAGGTTCATGGAAAAGTTGGAGGCCAGGAAAGGGGGCAGAATGTTCGTCAAGGCATCGCACAAAGAATTCATGCAGACAAACCCAAAGCCTGTCAAAACCTAGCAA
The DNA here is from genome assembly GCA_026898435.1 of Prunella vulgaris. NCBI lineage: Eukaryota > Viridiplantae > Streptophyta > Magnoliopsida > Lamiales > Lamiaceae > Prunella > Prunella vulgaris. The sequence goes on from JAPKLY010000029.1 coordinate 1,311,095, forward strand.
AACAAAGAAGTCAGAGCTGACAAGGGAAAACTGTTGCTCCTGTTCCTGAAAGAACGCAGAGGAAGCCGACCTTGAAAGAAATGCAGCAAAGACAATATCCATTCCTAGACACTGACATCTCAGGAGTCTTCGATGACTTGATGAAGGACAAACTCATTGAACTCCCAGAAATGAAGCGTCAAGATGAAGCTGGACATGTCAACGACCCTAAGTACTGCAAGTACCACAGACTAGTGGGTCACCCAGTCCATGATTGCTTTGTCTTCAAGGACAAAGTCATGCAGTTAGTTGAGCAACGGAAAATTCTGCTCGATGAGGAAGATGCTTCAAATTTCATCACTATTGAAGGTGATGACTTTGACTATGTGACTTGTCATCAAGGATGCAAATGGCCCCGCATAGGGCCGCCTAGGCCCTTGACCGCACCCGGCGGCCGAGGCCTAAGGCAAATCCTTGGAAAAAATCGGTTTGGGGGTTAGGCCCTGCCTAGGTGGCCTTGGCCCGCCTAGGCGGTCTTTGCCGCCACAAGAATTTAGCGAAAATCGGCGGCCTAGGCAATGGTTTGGCGGAAACTAAGAAAGTTTACAAATGTCAAATGTGATTTGATTATGTAAATAAAGTAAATTAATTAAAGAATTATAATAAATATACACTTAAATTAATTAACTAAGTGAAAAAAGAAACCAAACAAAACTCAAAACTCAAAAGATGATGCAAGTTATGCTCAAGAATGAATTGTTGGAGGTGGATTGGTTGATGATGGTGTTGTTGGGGGAGACATTGACTCAAGTTCGGGTATGACTACTCGACTTAGAGAGCTTGACGAGGATGATTTCTCATCTGATGATGATGAAATAAATGTTGATGTGGAGTTTGAATCTGATGGTGAAGAGTGTGTACATGGAGTTGAGCAACAAATATCTTTAAATGTTCCTCTTAGTTGAACTACTTATTAGTTTATCTGTACGATATTTTGTTATTTTAGTATTTTATTTAGTAGTTGAATAATGTCATTTTGGGATAGTTTTTTGCATTTTATTGACCTGTTGTGTTTTGTGAAAAATGCATTTGGGTATTAATTATGTTTTAAATTTATAATTTATTGTATAATGTGTATTTTTATTAATATATGTTTAGAAAAAAATTTAAAAAATAAAAAAATAATAAAAATTCTTGGCCCTGCCTAGGCCTCCTTGGCGCTTGGCCACACTCGACCACCCGACGACCGCCAAGCGTCTTTTACACCCTTGCTTGTCATATGGTGGGCACAAGTGAAGACCGTCCACCCAAAGAAAATACAACTGCTGATTGAGCTATGACGATGAGCTTCACAGACGAAGACTTGTTGCTGGGCTCACAACCGCACAACCGTTCGCTGTTCGTGACTGGATACACGAGAGGACAAAAAGTTAATCGGATGTTAGTTGATGGCGGATCAGAAGTAAATATCCTACCTTGGAGGATGATGAAGAAGTTGGGTATCACAGCTGATGAGATGGGCAAAAGTCGCTTGATGATTCAAAGGTTCAGCCAAGATGGACAACAAGCTCTTAGGATGATGATGTTGGACCTATTGATCGATGAAATGGTCTCAACCATCCTCTTCCACGTTATTGATGCAAGTACGTTGTACAACATGCTTCTAGGACGTTTGTGGCTTCACGAGAATGGTGTGATACCTTCTACAATGCATCAATGCTTTAAGTATTGTAAAGATGGTGATGTGAAGCTAGTGTTTGGAGATGCAAAGCCCTTCACTAAAGTTGAGTCTTACTTTTTAGATGTCAAGTACTATCTGAAGTGTACTACGAGTACTGAAGAAGAAGAATTGCCTCAAGAGGTTGTAAAAGATGCACAAGCTACATAAAGTAGACGCTAGAAAATAAATTGTGGAGGAGAGAAAAAAATTAATATCAAATATCTTAAAGAATTGATCATGTAAGTTTTGTGGCATGAATATACTCAGGGGATCAAGGCTCCGCCCAACTCCCTGAAGGCCCACGAATGCCTAAATCAGATAAATCAAGGATAAGGTCAAATCACCTAAGACAGGTTCAAGACACCTAAGAGATCGGAGTCAATAAGGCAAACAAATAGCCTGAAGAAGACGTTAGGAGAACTTGAGCGACAGGGCTATTCGCCTGAAAAAGGCTCAGGGATTGTGGACTTAGAATAAAGGGTTCAAGCCACTCGGAAGACATCAGGATATTCCTAAGGAAGGCTCAGGGCCAAATGAGATGTGGTCAGGCGACCTGAGACAATATTATCAAGGAACTTGCATACTTAGAGCAATTCACCTCCCAAGATGCAAGTCACTATAAGTATAAAAAAATTGACCAACACACTATATTTGTACAGGGAGAAACAGTGGGTTGTTAAAGTTAGTTCAAACAGAAGATGCTGAAACACTATGTTTGATTGCAATTTTTTTTGCTTGTTTGCATGTGTCTCTCTCATATGTGAAAAAAGTCATGTCTTCTGTGTGAGTGTAATTCTTTTCTTATCTTGTTTGAGAGTAAAGTATTGATGATTGTTTGAGTATCTCTATTCGACATTTATGCTCTTACATTTTAATTAGATTTTTTTTCTTATGTGTTGCCTGTTAAAAATGTCTTGTTATGGACCTATGGTATCTATGTTTCAAAATGATGGCCAATTCTCTTGTTAAGTGAATTGATTTGGTCTCATGTCAGCTGTATTGCATTTCAATGGCTTTAATATTGTTAAGAAAGAAGACCGGCGAAACTCTCAAATTGATGAATATTATTCTTTTCGAAAGAATTTTTTTATTCTTAGGCATTTACTTTGTTGCAAGATGTCCGAGTATAGCCGGATCCGGATCCCCATATGTACTGGAGGGTCCTGTGCAGAGGGGAACCGTTGGATCACACACATACACGCACACACCCATACGGGTGTGTGTGATCCGACGGTTCTCCTCCTGCATAGGACCCTCCTGTACAGGAGGGGATCTCCATCCAGAACAGCTTGGCTCGTCTGCAGCTTTTGTGGAAGGAGGAATTCAACAGTCATGAGATTATGCTATCAGTATTTGCCCTGAAGTTCGATGCAATTGTATCCTTTTGTACTCACTGATAATTTACCTATGCCTTTTAATATTAAAAAATTATGATCCACTACAAATATCATTTTTTGTGTATATATTTATCCATAAATATTTTATATCAAAAATGCATCCTATTTTTTACTTTAACGCAAATTCTAGTATGCACACGTGTGCATACTATGCACCTTGATTTTACTTTAATTTTGAATTTAATTTGATATTTTCAGAAGCACACAGTACACGCCGCACTGTGTGTTTTTGGGTATAACAAGTTGTTCTTGGGGTGTTGCAAAGATTTGTTCTTGGGGTATTAAAGAGTTGTTCTTGGGGTATAACTAAAATGTTCTTCGGGTATTAATAATTACTCTTGGGGTATTGATAATGAAAAACCTTATAACAGCTATCAACTTATACAAATTAATTACTCTAGGATGGGACTAAAGGTAATTTAATTTCTAATACCTTAACATGCAATATGTTAATATTGCAGATGTTTTGAGCATAGAGTTGATTTATGAACGTCTTGATCTCATGCAAATGGACATGTTATTGTATATTATGATGCATGTGAGTGCTGCTGATCTTTATGTATATCAATGTATACAGAAGCTTATTTTATTCCTTGTGAAGCATTCATTATCTTAATTGATAAATTAATTACTTTGATATCTAACCTGTAGCATAGAAAATCATTTCATTAGAGCCACTGGGGCAAGAAAGAAAATATACAAGTATTTTCATTTTAACTTTTAACTGGGTTATGAAATTAATACCAAAAAAAAAAAAAGGATGCCAATAAAGTTCACGAAAGGCAGGAATAACAAGTTATTTTTGGGTATGGAAAAGAATTGTTCTTGGGGTATTAAGGAGTTGTTCTTGAGGTATAACTAAGTTGTTCTTCAGGTATTCCAATTTGTTCTTGGGGTATTAAAAAGTTATTCTTGGGGTATAACTAAGTTGTTCTTCGGGTATAACTAAAATGTTTTTCGGGTATTAATAATTACTCTTGGGGTATTGATAATGAGAAACCTTATAACAGCTACCAACTTAAATAAATTAATTACTCTAGGATGGGATGGGACTAAGGGTAATTTAATTTCTAATACCTTAACATGCAATATGTTAATATTGCAGATGTTTTGAGCATAGAGTTGATTTATGAACGTCTTGATCTCATGCAAATGGACATGTTATTGTATATTATGATGCATGTGAGTGCTGCTGATCTTTATGTATATCAATGTATACAGAAGCTTATTTTATTCCTTGTGAAGCATTCATTATCTTAATTGATAAATTAATTACTTTGATATCTAACCTGTAGCATAGAAAATCATTTCATTAGAGCCACTGGGGCAAGAAAGAAAATATACAAGTATTTTCATTTTAACTTTTAACTGGGTTATGAAATTAATACCAAAAAAAAAAAAAGGATGCCAATAAAGTTCACGAAAGGCAGGAATAACAAGTTATTTTTGGGTATGGAAAAGAATTGTTCTTGGGGTATTAAGGAGTTGTTCTTGAGGTATAACTAAGTTGTTCTTCAGGTATTCCAATTTGTTCTTGGGGTATTAAAAAGTTATTCTTGGGGTATAACTAAGTTGTTCTTCGGGTATAACTAAAATGTTTTTCGGGTATTAATAATTACTCTTGGGGTATTGATAATGAGAAACCTTATAACAGCTACCAACTTAAATAAATTAATTACTCTAGGATGGGATGGGACTAAGGGTAATTTAATTTCTAATACCTTAACATGCAATATGTTAATATTGCAGATGTTTTGAGCATAGAGTTGATTTATGAACGTCTTGATCTCATGCAAATGGACATGTTATTGTATATTATGATGCTTGTGAGTGCTGTTGATCTTTATGTATATCAATGTATACAGAAGCTTATTTTCTTCCTTGTGAAGCATTCATTATCTTAATTGACAAATTAATTACTTTGATATCTAACATGTAGCATAGAAAATTACTTTGATATCTAACCGATGAATTCTTGAGATCATCAAATTTCCAGGAAGTCATGGCCATCAGGTTTATAAATAAATAATTAGTAAATGAGTGATACTCAAAGAGCAAGTTATAATACCCGAAGAACAATTCAGGAATACCTGAAGAACAATTCAAGAATACCTGAAGAACAATTCAGGAATACCTGAAGAATAATTGAGCAATACCCCATTCAATATTCAACAATACCCAAAAATAACTCACCATATACCCCAAGAATAAATTTTTAATACCTGAAGAACAATTCAAGAATACCTGAAGAACAATTGAACAATACCCCATTCAATATTCAACAATACCCAAAAACAATTCACCATATACTCCAAGAATAAATTTGTAATACTCGAAGAACAAGTTAATTATATATAAAGAATAATTTATAATACTCAAAAATAATTTATAAATAAATAAATAAGAAATACTAGGGATGAGGCTTTATGCTCTTCTTGATTTTGAATCTGTCAATGTCTTGAATTTGAAATTTTAATAAGATGGTCATATTACGACTTGTTCTCAATTCTGTTACTATTTTAGAATTTAAATTATGCATTATAAGGCTATTGATTTTTCTAATATCCTTTCTCCTTATCTATATTCACTCGTTTATTGGTAGTTAGTTATTGATTATTATTATTGGTAGTTTAGTGGTAAGCTGGGCGTTGGCGGCAAAGTGATCAAAATCGAGATTGGCAGCGTTAAAATTGTATTGGAAATAGTTAAAATTGAGAGGTGCATGCCATGCACCCCGATGCAAGGCAGAACAACTCTTTACTTTAATATAGTTACTCAGAGTAACATTGAAAGACTGGGCCACCACCTCAAATTGAGGTGCACCGTCACTAGATGTGCTAAAAGAATGCTATAGTATGGATGTATTCATCAAAATTTTGAATGTTAATACACACTATATAAAGTTCAAATATTTTCTTTTGATTTAAAGTTCGAAAACTAGAAACAAGTAAAATGGTAGCATAAAATATCAAGGTTTTAGTAGAATAGTTTGTTTTAACGAATATGATTGATAAATATATATTTAATAGGATAATTGGTTCAATTTATTTTTATGTAAAAATATATGATAATTTTTTTCATGGGACGGTGTCATATGAATCAAACATAGGATAAATGGAAAAATATCAATCATTTCTAATCCAACAAAGCAAACTAGTTTAGTTAGTTTTTTTATTTTTAAAGATAATCAATTACAATAATTTTCAAAGATAATCAATCACAATAGTTCCTTATACCATTAGGTATTATCTCGTTGTAGTCAGAATTGCAACCACCACAAAAGGGAGATCACCTTGAACAACAATCAAGAACCGTAACATCCACGCTTCGTCACTAGTAAATTTAAAATAAAGAGAGATTATGATCGAAACTTCACAAGTATAACACGAACATGTCTCACACTTCAACTTATTAAAACTTGAAAGAAAGTTGATCTAGAAAAAAAATAATGTTTGGATTGAATTTGTTTCTATTATGAAATGTAAACCGACTATGTTGCATGCTCACATATGTAGTGTGACTTTAAATTTGATCTTTGTAGACAATGTCAACTATTTTCTTAGAATATTAAAAAATTAGTATAGCTATCTTCTTCTTCTTTTTTGACATAGCGACACATTTGAATCAATCATTCTATGCGAAAAAAATTAAATCAGTCTCCCTTAATATATTATAATTGGTTCGATCAAAAGGTATACTGATTTAGAGCACTCACAATGAGTAGGTAAATGTGATGACAAATTTGCATTCCCAATAAAGAAGTAAATGTGGCCGCAAACGTCAATTTATCTTCTAAATGAGTTCCAATTGAGTGATATATATAGTGACAATTAGGTGCTATATTAATAGTATGTGGCAAATTCATCACACACTATGAATAGTGATAACTATTTTTTTTAAATTTAATTTATTTGATACATATTATATGATATATTTTTAAGTAATGTATACAATGTTATTTATTGATTTTAGATTTATTTATAATATTAGAAGCATTTACATATTGGCTTAAAAATTGATTATATTTATAAAGTGATTCAAAATATTTGTATAAATATATAACTTTTTTTGCATAAAACATATTTTTTTTTACCACAAAACCAATTTATAATTAGTGTTATTTTTTGAACTATTTTATGATTTTTTTTCATAATATTATGTGAGATAAAATTCTATATTTAAAATATAAACATATTATAACATCTTATTAATAAAAATACAAATTGTAATTAATTAAACATATTTTTTAAAGATTTAAACCTAAATATTAAACTATGAATTCAATTACATACAAATATAAGATAAAATAAAAAATAAATTTGGTTAAAGAAAGAATATTATATAAAAAAAAACCTAGTAAGTTAATATTTAAGTTTAAGGGTTAGTTGTGATTTTACTGTTGAAGGCAAATAGGTGATTTTGATGACAAATTTGCCACCAGAATTGGGAATGGTCTTAGAGGATAAATTCAATTGTTTAACAAGGTGGCCAATTGAATTTAGAGGTAAATTTATTATAGTAAAGTTGTTTTTAGAAGAGTTTATCAAATATGTGGCAAAATGTGGGAGTTAGCAATATAAAGCCTGTCGGCACTGGGGTGACTGACTGAAACTCCAGTCGGCATCCACAGTACCGACTTGTGAGGTTGCAAGATAGTATAACACTCTCTCAAAGTTTGTCTCAAAATTCACTCCAATCGACTGTGACATTATTGACTGGAGGGGACAATGTTATGTTTTCATCTTCGTCTTGCGCCCGAAAAAGAGGGGGAGAGAGAGAATTGTCATGTGCTATTACTGTACATATAAAATAAATGATTGTCCTTTAATATTGATTGTCCACCAACATATTCTATTCATTTTTGTGAAACGTCAAAATGTTTAATCAGATAGAGGGAGGAAAACTTGAAATGAGACCAATTCTTCGTCAATTTTAGAATAGTGTGTCTTTAATTAATATCAGAAAAACTTAGAATTGAGATAGATATTATTAAATTTAAGATATTTAGAAAATTAATAAATTAAATATGAGATTTGTTAAATTAGAGTAGATTTTGGATGAGTTATGAATATAGACGGTTTTTTTTCTTTTTAAAATAAAAATCAAATAATAATAAGATGATTTGTTTAAAAAAATTAAATTAATTTCATGTAACTATTCGTGTAATAATAATTAGTGGCATTTCAAGTTTCACAAAAATTACAAGAAAGAATTGGTTTTATTTCAAGTTTTCCTCTCTCTCTTTGATTAAATATTTTGACATTCACAAAAATGAAAAGAATATGTTGGTGAACACTCAAATATTGAAGGAAAACCATTTATTTCATATGTACAATAATATCATGACAACTCTCTCTCTCTCTCTCTCACTCACAACAAAGATGAATACATGGCTTCGTGATAACATTGTCCCCTCTAGTTGGTAATGTCACCGTCAGTCTTGCATACCTCACACTACCCCTCAACAAAATACAAAATTCTCTTTTCCTCCTTTTAATTCTTTTGTTTTTTTTTTTTAAAAATTTTGGAATCAAGAGTGCATTGCATATATGCATAGGGAACAAAAATCCAATGGTAACATTGAGCTGTCAAATCATGCTCCTTCCAGTCAGGAATCATAGTATCGACTGACACGCAATCCTAAAAAACAGAATATTGTGCATTAATTTAAATGATATATCACCAGTCGATAGTGAGGATATTGGCTGGTTTTAAATTGATAAACATGTCACTTTTTTTTCTACTTTGATAAAGTATTTTGAACATGTCCATATATATATAAATTTGCCGAATTTAGATTTCGAACTTAAAACTTAAAAAAAATATCAAGAATTTCAATCCTACCATTATAACTCTAGGGGATGTTTGGTTCGTGTGATTACCTAGGACTACTCCTTTAGTCCCAGGTAATATTTCGTTTGGTTTGTGGATTTCGGCCCAGGACAATTGGTCAACCCCGGATCCGAATCCAAGTAATCCCTCAGACTTCGAATTTTTTAGTCCCATGTGTTTGGAGGGATTACTTAGTCCCAACACAAAAATTGACATATTTAGCTCTAATTCAATTAATTCTCCAATTTAATTCTAAAGTTTGGTGAGGGTAAAATTTGAAATTTGCATATTATTCCTAGTCAGTCCTTAAATCCAAACATAATTTTTTTTTTATTATATAATTGAGAAAATCCTACAATCCAAACAAGCACTCAAAATTAAATAGTCTTGTATAATTCAATCCCAACAGGACACTCCTATCAAATCCAGTCCCAATTAATCAATCCAGTCCAGTAAACCAAACGACCATGATATTAGCCAAGTGAGTTAGCTCACCTGGCCACTGGACTCCTCACTTGAATGAGTGATTTATGTTCAATTCCCCTCGATAACGAATTAAGGGAGATATAAGGTGGTTTAGAGAAAAAACTTGGAGTATTTGGACATTTGATGGAGTAACTTCTAACTACTTACAACTAACATTTACCAATTAAAAAAAAACTCTCATAATATTGATTTGATTGAGGACTTCTCGCAAAAGATCACATGTCTATCGTTGGACACAAATTTATATGCTCACCGCGAAAATTATAATGTTACATAAACAGAGGACACACTATTATTTTAATTTATTGCTTCAGTTTATTTATGTATTACTATCACATTGGCATTTGATATATAAATTTGTGGTCACCAATGAAAATATTACCATTCCCGTAGTCATGCTTACTATTGACGCAAGAGAGACGTAAATTCGTACAAGAAACATTCTCGATATACCGACAACGAGACATAAAAGAGATAACAATCTCAAAAATTTTAAACTCATATTCAATTGAATAAAATATTACAAACGAACTCTTTAAATAAGAAAAAACTTAATTAATATATGAAAATAAATCAAGCTAATAAAATAAAAATATTAATTTTTCTAATTAATTTGATTATCCAAAATCTTCATATAATAATACCAAATCAATCTCTAGATCTTGTCTCCATCATTTTATTACAACTAAAAAATAATTTTCAATTTATTTGCCTCTTACTTACCCGAGGCCCAGCCCATCTCATTTATAGAGGAATCCCCCGTTTATTAGGCCCATGAAAGTAGGGCTTGCCTTTAATTAGCAAGACCCATTATTGAAATATATTAATAACTGACCCTTCTTGATTAAAACCACTTTTCCCTTTCCTTCATAAGCAAAAACCATTTTCCGTTTTTCACATCAAAGAAACGAAAATATTAGAAAGCTCAAATTGAGAGCTTTCGCTGCCAAAACCCTCGCGTAGAAGATTTCAGAAATCGTATTCTGTGTAACCGTTGGCGTTTTAGCCGGAAAAACAAACTAGGGTTAGGGTTTTTGAGGAAAGGGAAGACGGTTAATTAGATGCCCGCGGTGGTGATGAAGGATATTTGTTGGACGTGAATTGAACAATTTATACCAGCAATGGAAGAGGAGAAAGTGGAACTTTTGGGGATTGAAAGCGCCGAGAAATGCGAGCGAATTACGGAATTGGATGAATCGAGTGCGGCGAATGCCGGCGGGGAAAGAGGCGAAGCGGTGGAGGATTGGCCGGCGGCTGTTGAAAGTGGAGAAGAGAGTGTTTTGGAGAATCGTGTGGGTCTAGATGACGTGGAATTTCCTGTGGTCGTGGCTGAGGAAGGCGTGAATGAATTGATTGCTCCGGAAGGTGGGAACGAGTCTGTCGAATTGGAAACGGAGGAAGGAACCGAACGAATTGCTGAGGACGAGGGGAAGGCGGTTGTTACTGTTACTGACTGTGCGCCGGCATTTGCTCAATCGGGAGTGGATATAAAGGGTGATGAATTGCAACTTGACCCTGAACATATAGTGAAAGCCGAGGAATTTGCGCCAGTAGTTAAGTCTGGCACTGATTCCGAGTCACGAATTGATGTGAAAATGGATGAGATCCCTGTAGACAAACAGTGTGAAAAAGCAGTTGATGAAGAATCTAAGTTGATGACTGACGCCGAGGTAGAGGTGGTTAATACTGATGGTGGCTTCGAGCAACAGTTGTCTGAGATGCTAACAGATGCAAGAGGGGCTGAAATGAATGTGGTGTCAGAGGTAATGGATGAGTGGAAAATTGGACATGTGAGGGAGTTGGATGATGAACAGAATGTTGAAGCAGAGGGAGGACTGAACAATGAGTCAGTGGAGACCTTGGCGGTAGAAAATAATGTGAAGGCAGTGGAGGGCGACGGTGAGGAGAAGGTTGATGTCATTGCAAATGATTCTGATGTTGGGACTGCTGAAAACCCTACTGGGGTTGAAGAGGAAAATGCTGATCCTGGGATTCCGGAAGAGATACCAAATACTGAAGTTGAAAGGAGAGAGGATATGATAACGGAAGTAAATGCATATGAAGCTAATGCCAATGAACAAGAGAAGGCTCATGAATCAAGTGATGGTATTGAATATATTGGTGGTGTATATGATCATGCATCTGAAGTTAATGTCAATGAACAAGGGAAGGTTCAGGAATTAAGTGATCATGCTGAGGATAAAGAGGTGGCTTCTGAGAACAATCTGATATCTGGAACTGTGTTGGTGAATGATGAGAACTTCAGTACGGATGAATTAAGCAATGCCAAGTTAGATGAACCATTAAATGTGTCTGATTATAAAGAGGATATGTTGGTAAATGTGGAGCTTCCAGCAGGAGATATTAAATCAGAAGCAGAGGCTAGTGTGGAAATAGAGTCGACAAAAAAGCCCATGGTGGAGGAAATAGATGCTGAAGTAGAAACTGAAATGGAAACCGACATTGTTACTGATAAAACCGCTGATGAAGATGGCAAAGTGGAGATGGGGGATACAATGAGCGATATGGATGAGCCTGCTGAGGACATGTACGACTCGGCAGCTGCTCTACAAGATGATGAAGATGAGGAAATGGCTGCTGAGGAGGAGACAGGGACACAAGACACTGAGATGGAGACTGAATCAGATATGCCCGAATCAGGGAAAACATCTGCAGGCAAGCGGAAAAGAGGGAAGCTATCAAAGAGTCCGTCAGTTTCTAAATCCACGGCCAAAGCTTCATCAAAGAAGATAGTGGGAGACGATGTTTGTTTCATTTGCTTTGATGGTGGGGAACTTGTTCTATGTGACCGTAGGTAGGTTTTGAGATGTGGAAGGCTAATTTCCAATTTTACTCACTTACTGTTTTGTTTGCTTATCAGTTTGATTTCATTTTATGGGTTCACAGGGGTTGCCCTAAGGCCTATCATCCTTCCTGTGTCAATCGAGATGAGGCATTTTTCAAATCTAAAGGTCGATGGAACTGTGGTAAGCATATCTCCGCATCTTCAGAAATACATGTTCATAACGTAATATACCTTATTGATCCTGTTGCTAGCGTACCTGATGCTAAAGCTTGGAAGTGGTTGATACCATGTCTTCGGTGGGTTGGTTATTCTTATTTCGTGAACCTAGGATACAATATGAAGCTTTTATTTAAAGCATGAAGGTTACCATGCCTCGCGGAGTTAAATAATAATTATGCATGTTATTCAGATCATTTTAGAGGCTAAGGGACATAACCGTTTTCTTTTTGGGTTTCCACTGGGTTACATAATAATTATGCATGTTTGTCAGATCATTTTAGAGACTAAGGGACATAACCTTTCCTTCTTTGGTTTGCCCTGAACAAAATTGATTGGTAGCGTACTCAATCAAACGGGTTATTTTCTCCCCGACTACGGATCCCATACTACCCCCCATAAATTTAAAATCCATAACCCCAATTGCTACGGGAATACCATTTAGTTATTTGTTTTTCATTTTAGCAATAGAAGTTCTTTATATAAATTTTCATTAGATGACACTTTCATCTATTATTGGACATTACATTATCCCCAGATACTTGGCAGATCGAGTTGAGAACGAGGGGGTACAAACTGTATCCCCAAAATTAATTTACTAGTTGTTTATATAAATACATATTTACCTCCTTTTTATTTGAAACTATATCTCTGTCAATGTGTGTGTGTCAAATTGGTTTATTCTAAGTTGCTCTTGAGTTTTTTCTGCAATTGTCATTTTGTTGTAGAATTCGAGCTATTATATACTCCCTCCATTTCAAAATATATGTCATTTTAGCATGTATCACGCATATTAAGGAATATTATTTTAACCAATAGCAATGCATTGGGAAATGGATAATTGAAGTTGATTGGGTGTTTTGGGGAAAAAATCTAAAATGACATATATTATGACAAAAGTATAAAAAGCTAAAGTGACATATATTTTGAAATGGAGGGAGTATATGATTGAAATTTATGAATTTATCTTGTTTATTGCATATGTAGGTCGTACGACTTAAGACAAAAAGGAATGTGTATTGGCGAATTTTCCTATAATCTACTGATTGTACCCCAATTTTCAAAACCCTAGATCTGCCACTGCCTCATATAAATGTCGAGGAAAGATGTCTTTCATAATCTATTATGGGCACACCATAGATCGACTAGATATTGAACTTCTTATATTATATATAGCCACATGTATCAGTAAGCCTTGTCCCTCAGTTCTTCTCTAACTTTTTAAAAAATGTAAGAAAACAAATTGTTCTTGTATTTTATCAGCAGTTCTGAAGAAAATTTTGGTTTTCAATTGCATCTTCTACAACTAAACTAGAACCCTGTTTGAAAGCTCTATGATACAAGATCATGCACTACTTGATTGTTTGCTCCTTTTCCTATCTGCACGTTGTAGATGTTTTCATTCTTAGTTAATAAGTGAGTCAAGATTGTTACTTTACGCTGCGGTTCGTCTTCCATTCCAATGTCTTGGTATAATTAGCTTTTATTATGCACCTTTATCGAAGTTCTTGATGATTCTTTATAGTTTTTCTCACTGCTATGAAACTGTGATGTCTTGTTTTCAGGTTGGCATTTGTGTAGCAACTGTGAGAAGAATGCACGCTATATGTGCTATACTTGCACTTTCTCTTTGTGCAAGAGTTGCAGTAAACGCTCTGTTATCTTATGCGTTCGAGGAAATAAAGGGTTTTGTGAATCCTGCATGAGGATAGTCATGCTAATTGAGAAGAATGAACAGGGAAACCAAGATGTAAGTGCTTCTAGAATTTCTCTTCTTCCCATTTTCCCTTCTTGCTTTTGTCTTGGTTCAGATGATGCTTAACTTCAATTATATGATTGTTGCTAATCATGACATTTCTTGGCTCATTAGAACATCAACAGTTTGGATATTGGGTTCATCATTATCACTTTACTTTTCTTATGCACATCCCTTTTGATTTTCTTGATGAACCATGTTGATTATTCTACAATATGTGTGCACAGTTTCTTCACTTTCGTCTTTTGTGTCAGCCATATGAAGTGCAATGATTATTTTTCTTAAATTTTGAACATGTCTTTACGATCCACACACACATTTAATAACGAAAGTGATAGCACTTCATATGATGACACAAATTTTCTTCTCTATGTTCAAAACAATCATTGCACCTGAAGACATGTTCGAAATTTCTTCTTTCTTTAGTGCATTCATATGATTTCTGATTGATGACATATTATTTTCTATGTTCTCTATGTCTCCTCAAATGATTTTAGTTCATGGCTTAGGTTTAAGTTTAGGTGCATTCATATTTTGAAAATATTAATCATTGCACCTCAAGTATCATTGGCCGAGTGTTGGATAGAAGAATGTCTGCATTGTCAATATGTGCATTCTACGTATTAATAGTCGAGTTATACTAGGTTTTAGTGCACGACCTAGGTTTAGGTTTAACAGATCAATATCATTCTGATGGGACCATGGTTGTTGAAAGCGCTCGCTTCAGTGCATTAGTGCTGAAAGCGAAGCGTGATTACCTGTTACCGCTTCTCACTTGCCCAAGCGAGGCGGTTTCAATGAAGCGCACGCTTTGCGCTGCTGTGGTGAGGAAGAAGCGGTTAAAAAAGCTGCTTCAGTGAAAAGAACTTATGTACGCAGATTTCTTTATGAAATAAATCTAGGGTTAGCTTTTAATAGATAAGCCCATTAGAATAAGTAAAAGCCCAAGTGTTTAATTAACTAATAAAATTCAAAAATAGAAAAGATCTAGGCTAAAACTTGCGCGTAAACACATTATCTGCTTAGAGAAGCATCACGTATGCTACGCAGAGGAGATGATTTGCGCCATCAATCATCAGGCTCAGCCGCTCAGCGCGAAGTGATCAGAATCTTCTTTCTCAAGCAAGACTATTTTTTTTCTCTCCCTTTCCTTTCTTCAATGGAAACTTGTCATAGACAGACTAAAACGAATTCCTTAAACAAGACTATCTAATTAGATAAGACTATCTAAGGAATTTAAAAAGAAAAAGTGAAATATGTTTATGATTGATCATTATAGAAACTTCTTCCCCTGGTTTTTCTTTACTCATTGTTACTGTTGGATTGCTAACTTTTGTAAGAAGGAGTAGTTTATGATCTTTAACTTTTGTTTTCTTTAATTCTGCAGTAAGATGGATAGTTCAAGTGCAAGTGCAACACAACCCATTAATTCTAAAAGAACATAGCTTGGAAGTATAATATACTACGGTTGTTTTCTTTATTGGTGCCTATTATGTTATTTAATATGCATAATATTTTAAGAATGATATGCATCACTTCGGTGAAGTGCTCTTTTTTTTTTTTTTTTTTTTTTGCGCTTAAAGTATTAGAGGGTCTTTGCGCTTTGAGTGCGCTTATCACTTTTAACACCTTGGATGGGACTGATTTTATTTTGTTCATCTTTATACTTGTTTAATTTTTTCGGAGTTCTTTTATTTAATAATTTCCCCTTCCTCCGCAAATATCTAGACAACTAGTTACCTGATTCTTGTTGTTATTGCTTCAACAATTTTTGCTCTCCTGAAGTGGATTTGTTTCTCGTACCTCATGCTCAACTTCCAGTGCTGAATTTGTTTGTCAGGATTTACGTTATATATCTGATCAAACATCAACTGACCTCTCGTTATGCACTTCGTTCTTATTATTGATTTAAAAAATACTTTCTTTCTTACGGATGTTTATCTTATTTTATGTATCTATAGGCATGTGTGATAGAACGAGGACCTGGAGATAATAGAAATAAAGATAATTATATAAATAAATCCTAGAGAGGCCAGAGTGCTACACGTTGCCACAGAGACAAATCTCTGCTCACAACCGAAGTTGCTACAATATTCTTGATCCAAAGATAATTCGGAAATCTGGAAAACAGTCACTTAATTAGATTCAATATTTAACCCTAACTTAAGCCCTAAGAAACATAAGCCCATGGGTTTTAATTAACTAATACAAAAGACTTAACATATATAATATAAAGACTAATGGTAATAATAAAACTTAATATATGACAACGCGTATCAATGCTCTCCCGTCCAAACAGCCTTGTCCTAAAGGCTGATTTAATCTGATTTTTTCCCGGATCGTATGTAAATCGAGTGCTTAGAAGGCTGGCTGTCCAAAGAAGCACCCATTGAGACCAAAATATTGCCCTGACGGAGATGGCATTGGCAATAAGGGCAAATTGAATCCGATCATCCACTGGAGTATGGTGGACCAGCAAAAATAGATTCGCTTGAGCGAGCCATGCAGTCGGATCGCTGCCATCAAAGAGTGAACATCCCATCTTTAGTAGGGCCGAGAACCAGCCTTGGGATCAGCATGAGTGATGCGTTCAAGACCTGCGATGTTTGGCTGGCGGGTGTCGGTAATGGAATAGCGCCCAAGGCAGGCCCTATGGCTTGTGAGAGGGTTGGGACAGCACGGAGTGGAGTAGGCTGTTGATTGTTGCTGCTAGAAGAAGATTTCGCTACAGAAGGTGGTGGACTGATAGGTGGCAGTGGGGCAGAGAGAACGGCCACCTGCGCGTTCTGCCCCATGTCTTCCACTTTTGCGAGCACCACTGAGAGCATAATTTCAAGGTGGGCGAACTTCTTGTCGTTGGTAGCTATGTAAGTCGTGAGGGTAACCTGGAATTCTGCCAGCTTTTGTCTCCAGTGATTCGAGACGCCCCTTCTCAGACATGGCATGTGTATTCGTCATTGGGAAGGATCCGGTAGGTCGGGCCAATTGATAGAACAGGGATCTCGAGATAATAGTAATAAAGATAATTATATAAATAAATCCTCAAAGAGAGGCCACAGAGTACTACACTGCCACAGAGACAAATTTCTGCCCACAACCGAAGTTGCTACAATATTCTTGATCCAAAGATAATTCTGAAATCAGAAAAACAATTACTAACATAAGCCCATTGGCTATTTATTTAATTAAGATAAAAGACTTAACATATATAATATAAAGACTAATAGTAATAATAAAACTTAATATATGACAACACGTATCAATAAAAGCCTAATCTTTCAGTTGCAAACATTGTTATATTCGACATTTCCTTAGTTTTGAATTTGAGAACATTCATTTAGACTTACAAGAATCTGTTGACTGGAGGACTTTGGAATGGAATGGCAGAGAAATATCCTATATTCCCTCTATCTGTTCTATATTCACCTAATCACCTTTTTCTCAGTTGTTACCATGTACAATATTAGTGCGGGTGCAATAGAAGAATATCGTTTTGATATTATGTTATCAAAATTGACTTTAGATTTGGCAGTTGCTTCACCTCATTTGTCATCACTATGTATGCTTAGACTCTGGCTTTTGCAATATACGTTCCTAGATAAGTATGTACCATTATTAGAGTGTTGCGATTATGTTTTCTAGTTGCTCATTCTTTGCCTGTTCATTGTTATTCTGATTATTTTCTTGCTATCTTGAATGGTGCAGAATTCCATTGATTTTGATGACAAAAGTAGCTGGGAGTATCTTTTCAAGGACTATTATACAGAATTAAAAGCTAAACTATCACTGTCATCAGTTGAAATTGCAGAGGCAAAAAGTCCATGGAAGGGAACAGACATGTCTGGTCCCAGCAAACAAGAATCATCTGAAGCGCAGCCTGATGCTAATGATGGAGGTTCTGGTTCGGACAATTCTATTATGAATTCAGTAACTATCAGGCCTAAAAGACAAAAAATAAGGAAGCAATCAAAAACCCTGTCCAGGAAAGAGCAATCGACTGACGCTGGTGTTGTATCTGGGGATAAGTCTAATTATTTATCCAGTAATTCAGAATGGGCGTCAAAAGAACTACTTGATTTAGTCTCACACATGAAAGACGGCGACACATCCATACTCTCCCAGTTTGATGTCCAAGCTCTTTTGCTTGAGTATATTAAAAGAAACAAATTACGTGATCCTCGTCGGAAAAGTCAAATTGTATGTGATGCGAGACTAGAAAATTTATTTGGGAAACCTCGAGTTGGGCATTTTGAAATGCTAAAGCTTCTTGAATCTCATTTTCTCATACGAGATGAGCAGAATGATGATTTTCAAGGGAGTGTTGTTGACACTGAAAATAACCAGTTAGACAATGATGTCAGTGCTGAATCCCTGAGTAAGAGTGCAAAAGATAGAAAACGTAAGGCACGCAGAAAAGATAATCGGGGGCCTCAGTCAAATCTTGATGATTATGCAGCTATTGACATGCACAACATTGGTTTAATTTACCTGCGAAGAAAGTTGATGGAGGACCTACTTGAAGATGATGAAACATTTCATGATAAAGTCATTGGAACATTTGTACGCATAAGAATATCTGGCAGTACCCAAAAGCAGGACTTGTATAGATTAGTTCAAGTTGTAGGTAAGAACTTCCATTATTTTCAAAGTGGTGAGAGATGTATTTTTCCCTTTTAAGTGCCTTTAGAATTGATTCTTTTTTTTAGGTAGTTAATCAGACAGCCTTCCCAAGTCTCGTCCTTCTCTCTTATAATGGTCTTATATGTGTCTTTCCTGATGTATTTGCAGGCACTAGCAAAGCACCGGAGCCATACAAAGTTGGCAAAAGGACTACTGAGATTATGGTGGAGATACTAAATTTGGACAAGACTGAGATTATATCAATTGATACAATATCAAATCAGGAGTTCACAGAGGTAATTGAATTTCACAGATTGAATATACTCCCAGTCCTCGAGACATAACTGGCTATATGCTGTTTCTTGAAAGTATTGCTTTATAGTTCAAAATTACTTTTGTAATTTTCATCTTAGATGTTCGCAAAGTCAATGATGATAATTGCTCTTGGAGACAATATTTTTGTTACTTAATTTTTACGTTTTCTACCGGCAGCGGCAAATGGTTCTAAAATATGTAAAATCAATTAGACTTCTTTGCCTTTTCAAATTCTACAGGAGGAATGCAAGCGTCTTCGTCAGAGTATAAAGTGTGGACTTATTAGTCGGCTGAATGTGGTAATTATATTCGTTTCTATGAGGCTTATAAGTTGGCTGACTGATACTGGTCTCTTAGTCATGGATATCTTTGTTGAATTAGATGCATCTATGTTTTGTAGGGTGAGATTCTCGACAAAACCATGGAAATACAGGTGGCCAGAGTCAATGATGTATGTTCTCTTTCTTTCTTCTTTCTTTCTTTCTTTCAGATTATGGATGCATTGCCATTTATCTCTGCTGTCAAGCTCCATTTTCATTAGCTAAAGAGAAATGAAGTTTATGGAACTTCGAGCTCCTGAAAAATGTTATCTGCTGAATCTTGAGTGTATTTTACTTTTTATTACCTTTTATTGACAATGTCGTATCTAATGGCATTACATAATATTCTTTTGTCAAGAAGCGTATGCTGCCTGACATTATACAAGCATTGTGGGTTTCAGAAGTCCCTTACAGCCTTACTCATGAATCATTGTTTATGGTTTTGCTTATTTAATATTTATTCTTTTAAGGTTCTTCTGGAAGTGAGAGTTTATTATGTTTAGTGCGCTCGACATATTACCGCTCTGTGCTAAAAACATTAGAAAACTTATCAAGTCTGATGTTATCAAATGTGATTAGAGAATGACTATTAGTTCAATACATTTTTCAAATAGGGTATCAGAGTCGTGGTGATTTTGCCTGGTTCAGCAGACACTATTGATAGTGGGCTCAGAGTCATTGATGCGCAGCTCACCAGTACTGGCTTGCAAGTTTATGTTAATGTGTTCGTATAATGTTTGCCTAGGGAGTAGGGTGTCAGATATTATTTTGTAATCTAAAAGATCTCAACAAGGGGTTCTGTTGCCCTACGTGTGATTAAATATAATCAAATCTCAAAAATTCGCCTTGGGGTTTATTAGCTTTCAGTGGGTTGCACTGGAATGGTAACCTTGGCCATGCTAGTACTGTTCCATCCTTTCAACTGTAACTTTACAATCTCCTTTCTTCTGTGCATGCTTAGGAGTTGTCTTGAAACATTATAAAGTGCCTTGAGGCACTATTTTTTAATCAGTTAGACAGCCTCCTTTTCTTTTTCTTTTTAAATGCTTCTGGAGTTTGTGTTGGATTTGCAGACACCCCCTTGTTCTAGTTACTAGTGACAATTTGTAAGGACAGTTAAGGGTAAACATTTGGCCTCTATGGTAGAATCCGTTGGTGGTATGAGAGACGGATGTTCGTCCTTTGGCGGATGTCAGCCGTCAGCAGTTCAATTCCAGTTAATTACTTGGCAATGAATGAGGTCGCGAACTTCTGTCTAGGTGTCAGAGACATACAAATATACAATATCAGAGATTTGGTTGCCAGCATTAGTTTCTTATTTACTCTTGAGATTTTGTTTACTATAGTTATCCTTTAAAACAAGGGTTTTGGATTTTTGAATCATGAATCAAGTGGTCGATATGGAATAGTGAGAAACATGCTCACAAAATATATTATGACTGGAATAACATTATTTACTGCTACTCATTGAAATTGGAGATGGAAAGTTATCTCTGAGCTTTATCAAGTTCCAATCTGACAGCAAGAATTTTATGATGTTCAGTGTAAAATTCCTTCCTCCACATTTGGTTTGTGCCATCTGAGTGTCCTCTCAGATTAATGCTGAAAGTGGAGGCAAGTTCTGACTTATCCACAGATACCCTGCCTGTGCAAACCATATTGTACTAGGATCCTATTGGCATTGGTTATGATCCAAGCCATATATTGACTAAATTTTGAATCTTCTAGTAATGAAAATAATTTCCATTATCTGTTTTTCAAATCAAGCTTTCCAAGATTATTTTTTTAATAGCGATATTTCTAGGCGTATCAGAAATGTCTTTGTTAGGTGTAAATTGACGAGAGCTTGGTGAATCTTATTCTGTTTAATTTCCTGAATATTTCTGCATCATTTTTTATGTGGTATGATTTTAATATGTACATTCTGTGTTCATCAAGTTATATCTATTATTGTTATTATACAGTGGCTGGAATCAGAGACGCAGCGGCTTAGTCATCTTCGTGATCGAGCAAGTGATTTGGGCCGTAGAAAAGAATATCCTTTCTGCCATTTGAGTTAATGGATGTGTGGTTTAGTGTTACTTTCTGTTACTTATTATAATGCGCTAGTCTTCCAGACATAAATGTGAATACTTCCTATATGCAGACAGATCAATGGTGAGCCACTTGAAAGAGTTGATTTTCTTTATGATTCCTGCATGGCAACATTTTTTTTTTTCCTGGGGGGTCGGGGGTGGTTGTGGAGGGGCTGGGTGAAATACTATTGCTCATATTTTTAGTAATATGTGTGCCCCAGTTGATCATACACGTTTATGATTATGTTTCAATATCATGATACATCTCAACCATATATATGTTACATGTTATAGTCGCCCTTGACCAATTTTGTACGCTTAGAGAATGTGTGGAGAAATTACAGCTTTTGAAGACCCCTGAAGAACGTCGCCGTAGGCTTGAGGAAATTCCAGAAATCCATGCAGATCCAAAGATGGATCCAAGTTATGAATCCGAAGAGAAGGACAGTGAAAATGAAGACATTAGACGAGGTCCTCGTTCACATAATTTCCCAACTGACTACCTAATTCCATGACTGCCCTATATCTTATACAGTGAATTTTTTTTGCATGCAGATGCTTTCATGAGATCTAGAGGTGCTGGTTTTAGCAGGAGAGGAAGGGGTCCACCAATCTCACCAGTAAGTGAAAATTCTGGTAAAGATTCTTGGAGTGGTGCAGGAAAAGTTACACCGAATAGAAACCTCTCTGGCAGTAGTTTTTCTATCAACGCTAGCCACATTGGTGAGATAGTAAATGAAAATTCCTGGAATTTAGAGAGAGAGAAAGAGACCCAAGAATCCAGCCATTCAGATAAGCTGAATTTCACCACTAATTCTGTATCACCAGTACCCTTGCAAGGATCCAACGCAACTGGTGTTATCGAACCTTTTGTCAAGATAAATGAATCAGAGAAAATGTGGCATTATCAGGATCCTTCTGGAAAAGTGCAAGGACCCTTTTCTATGGTGCAGTTGAGAAAATGGAACAACACTGGATACTTCCCTGCTAATCTTAAAATCTGGAGAACCTCAGAAAAGCAGGAGAACTCTATACTTATTGCTGATGCTTTGGCTGGGAAAATTCCAAAAGAGTCCCTAGCCGTCGAGAATACTTTACATAGTTCGCATAAATTGGGTGGTCATTCAGGTATAATTTCTGGAAATTCCTTAAACCAACAAGAGAAAGAGAGACTGAAAACTGATCAAAATTCTGCTTCGCTCTCGAGATTTTCTGCTGATAAATGGCCTGGAAATGATCTTACGAACCTTCCTTCTCCCACTCCTAAGCAAAGCAATTCAGGTCTCATCACTGGAGCACTTCAATCACTTGCTGCAAATGGAGTGCTTCAGTCTCCCACTACTGCAGTTTTACCTACTATAGGGGCTCATTCGTCTTCTACTGCTCCTCCTGCATCAGTTATCCAAACTGCACCATTTAGCCCAACACCCATTTCTCAACAAGGAGTCGTAGTGGGCCCTCAGTCTACTACAATAAACGAACCACATATTGTACAGATGCATGGCCATCCACCCCCTGCTGTCCAGCCAGTTAACCAGAATCTTCAAGCTGATGCACAGGTTTGGCCGGGGCAACAACAAGGTTATGGTTGGGCTGCCTCGAACATTCCAAATTCTTCTGGAAGTTTCTCAAGCACAGCCCCAATGTCAGCTGGGATACAACCTGATGTTTGGAGACCCGTTCAGGCTAGTCAACCAAACATTCAACCCCCTGCAACGTCATGGGGCATGGGACCTGCTGATAACAATAATATTATGGCAGTGAGACCCCAAAATCCAAACGTTGGTTGGGGTCCAATGCAGGCTAACCCTAACATGGGCTGGGTGAACCCCGTGCCTGGAAATACAAACATGAACTGGGGCCCAGCTATGCAAGCACCACCCCCTGGGGGTACTTCTGGTTGGGTTCCTCCACCTCCGAATCCTGGTGGTTGGGTTGCACCTCAAAATTGGGCTGCTCCACCTGTTCAAGGGCCAGGGCCTGGGAATGGGTGGGGCCCACCAAGTGGTAATACTGGGGCTCCTCTCCCTGTCCAAGGCCCTGGTGGTAACAACACAAACCAAGGTTGGGCTCCATGGGGTGGTGAACAAAATCAGAGTGGCGGACAATTTTCAGGTCCAACGGGTGGTCAAAATCGAGATTCTGGTTTTGGTGGTGGTCGGCCATGGAACAGACAATCGTCGTTTCGTGGTGGTGGTGGTCATAGAAATAAACGGGGCATGCTTTGCCCGTACAATGCGAATGGTCGATGTAGGAAGGGGGCTCGTTGTGATTATATGCATGCATAAAGTAGAATTCCTAGCTCTTGCTCCTTAGCTTTTGCAGGCCTATTATTTATTTCATTTGATCACAGTCGGATTTGGCCTTAGTTATTTAGTAAATTACATACTGTAAACTCTGTGCAGTTGAGGTGGCTGCTTTTTGCCTAGCTATGCAATTTTGCTCCAATTACATGGCAGAATCTCATCTTTCTTTTATTTTCCAAGTTACTTAAAACTTCTAGAGAATAGCTGCAACTATACATGTGAATTGTGATGAGAATGATACGAGGCATAATAATTATCCCAATTTGGTCAAAAGGGTATTGGTATTTCTAATCTTCTGTGTTATTAGCTTTTTGTTTCAACTTTTTAAGAATATAGAGTGTTAAATGCGTAATGAAATGTTATAAAAAGAGAGTGAGATGGAAAAAAAAAAAATGCATGGACCCAAATTTCCATCTTAGGAAATGACAAGTTTTACTTTATCTGTGTTTTGGAAAAGTTTTAGTCTTATATGCATCAGGTGCATCGTGCAATTTAAATCTATTTTTAAAAAGTTATACAAAATACAACTGAAAAGTTATACATATTAATTACTGAAAGGTGCATCTTTAATGGTATAATTTTTTAGTAATAATTTGTATAATTTTTCACTAATAAATAAATACTCCCTCCATCTTGTAGGAATTTGCACCCTACGAGACGGTACATTTTTTTAAGGAAAATCAGTTTTATATATAAAGTAGTGTCATATGGGTAAATATGTGTATAGATTTGTGAGTGTGCACGTAAATCAATATTTTCTTTTTTAGTAGTATGCAAATTAGTGTGTGTGAGAATTTCGAATAAAGAAAGTGTGCAAATTACTGTTGGACAGAGAGAGTATAATTTCTTAAAAATATACTTGAGTTGCACGGTGCACCTGGTGCACAAAGAGTAAGGACTTACTCTTTGAGAAAATGGAAATCTTAAGGGAGATATTGTTTTATAGTATAATAAATTTGGAGTATCGAATGAAAACCTTTCTAATAATAATTGGAAAAGCTGCTATATATGTTGAAAAACAAAATAATTGTAATTTTGTTTCATAAGTGATCCCTTTATTAATTTTTTTTGATGAATTTCATGATATGATTCATGTGATTCAAGCTATATGCTCTCTTTCCTTCATGTACCTTCTCATTTATTTAATACACTATTGATTCAGCACAGTTGATAATCTCTTCATCTAAATGCTATTTCCGTGACTATTCAAACAAATATATTCCAAGTTGGTCAAAAATTTTGTGAACCCTAATTTAACTGAACTCAATTTTTTTTTAGGTATCACTGTTACGTATGCACGTTATCACTGTTGTGCATATCACTATCAGTGACGGTGGATATTCATAATATTGATATTTTTGTATGTATAATAGTGATACTAAAAAAAGAGTTTACGTAAACTCGAATTCATATGAAATCTTCACTGTATGTATAATGACGTAATGTTCACAAGATTGATCTTCAGCCAGGTTATTGCAGTGGAAGTCCTTTGCATAACTGCATTGCATGTAGTGTTGATACGCGCACCTATTTCTCTAGTTGCAGAGAAATAAGAGTTGATGCTGATAAAACACTAAACCCATTTCTCAACTTGTATTTTCAATATAATAAATTAGGGATCATATTTCAAATCTGCCCTTTTATGAGTATGATGGCAACCTTGTTTAAGTGAGTGTGATAGTGAGGACATTAGATTTTGTGGACTTGAATTATGTGGAAATTTGCTTTCTTACTCATCTTCAACCAATGTATAGTTTTCACTATTTAAAAAGGAAAAAAAAAGGCATATTAATATTGCTCTGCGCTGGCGTGGAGATGCAAATCAACCTCCAAGGCTGCTTCATCTCTGGCGCTAGATTGGTGAGAGTGAACAGTGTCGCGCTCATATGAGCGCGCACTGTTCACAACGCTGAAATTTTTTTTTTTTTTTTTTTTAATTTTATTTAAGTTATACTTTATATGTTTTTATGTTTAAGTTGTGATACTTTTAGGTTTAAATTGTGATACTTTTAAATTAAAATTGTGATACTTTTATTTAATAATTAAATTATAATATTTTTAAATTGAATAATTAAATTGTAATATTTTGTAGTTGAATAATTAAATGTAATTTTTGCTTAAATCATAAATAATATATTACAATAATTTAAATTATAATTAAAATACTACAACATACATTACAATGCATAAAATACATTAAACATAATAATTAAACATCCTAATAATTTAAATACTTGAAATTAAGCATCCTAGTAATTTAAATACTTGAATTGAAAATACTCTAACAATTAATAGTCTCCGAGATTGCTTCCCGATCCTCCGAGATTTTGAAAATATCCACCATACATATCAAAAGTGTTAGCCGGTGATTGTTGTAGGTGTTCTTCATTTTTCTTCATAATAATTTCCTGTTTCACTCGAAAATATTCACGCCGACGTGGATCAGAAATGGTATCCAAGTCAATCATCATAATTTTATTTTCTTCTTGCATTGTAGTGGCTTCAGCTAACTGCTTCTTCGCTGCAATTTCTTCTCTTCGAATATCATTTTTCTGCTCTCTTTTTTCACGAGACTGTTTTAGATAACTTAGAAGTTCTTCGTTATCTTTATGCACGATGCTTACAGCTGCACTCATATCTCCAATATTTTTTCTCTTCATTTTGGATTTTTTTATCCCTTCAGGTCGTTGTGATGGTGAAGACTCACAACTACCACTAGCATTTTCATCACTTAAATTGATTGAAAATGGGGATAGTACAGGTTCTGGAGACAACGGAGTAGGTTGTCGAGACTTTCGTGTTGTATTTTCCCATTGCGGAAAATCTTTCATGATGCCCCAGACGTGGTCAAATTTGAATACTTTTTGCGTGTTGGTCGGATCACTCGCGTACAAATTTTTTGCCATCTGTAACTGTAATATAAAATAACCATATTAGTAAAATTATATACTAATGTGCAATTAAAATATAGTTTACTTACGATGTCCTCCTCAGAAGCTCCACTTGGATTTGTACGTTGAGTCTGCTCCACCAATGCTATCAATTTTGCAATATGTTTTTTTATAATGCCTATACGACATTCAATTGATCTTTGAGGCCGATCAACGATACTTGACTCTGGCAGTCGAGAGTTGTACAATGCTAAAACACGAGCCCACAATTCAGATGCCGGTTGGTATCTCCCTATAATTGGATCTTGAGAAATTTCTTTATATGACTCACAAAGGATTTGATCTTCAATAAATGAGTAATTTTGACGTGAATTGGCCATTTAAGGTGTGGTAGAGTTGAAAGTGTGTGATAAGGTGAAATAATAAACAGAGAAAGTTTGTATTTAAGTAAACTGATGATAGATGTATATATAGAGGGAAAATGTGTGTTAGGTGTAAGTGGTAGATGAGAGTGGTAGATGTGAAAAAGCACAATCCATGTGCAATCAATTATAACCGTTGATAACGAATTTGATCTTTTAATCTCCACCGTAGATCTCGT
>JAPKLY010000029.1:1338424-1399189 GCA_026898435.1 Prunella vulgaris
TGTGCAATCAATTATGACCGTTGATAACGAATTTGATCTTTTAATCTGCACCGTAGACTTAATCTTACAAGTAGATTTTCTCCTCTATATATTTTCTACCTATCTCATCCATTTTCTACCTATCTCATCTATTTTCTACCTATCTCCTTCATATATTTTCTACCTATCTCATCCATTTTCTTTGTCTAGCCTTGCATAAATATGAATCCAAATAATTTTGGCATTTCTCAACCAAACTCATCTTCGGACTCATCTAGTGATGAGTACTCTCTTGAAGAAAATATGATAGTTCAACAAATCCACAACAATAATCTTATCATAGCCGAAATTTTTAGAATTCATGGTGAATCTTCCACTCATAGAGGCTCAGTTTCTGGTCATAGAACTATCAATCGTGATCGAGAAGCAGCGGCGAAACGGTTGTTCAACGATTACTTTTCTGATAATCCAACATTCGATGCAACAATGTTTCGTAGGCGTTTTCGAATGGCTCGAACTTTATTCCTCCGAATTGCTAATGCCGTTAAAGATCATGATGGTTATTTTGCACAACAAAGAGATGCAACAGGACGGCTCGGCTTGTCAACGCTTCAAAAAATAACAGCTGCATTCCGTATATTAGTGTATGCTTTGCCAGCGGATGCTACTGATGAGTACATCAATATTGGAGAGTCGACTGCAATTGAATGTGTGAAAAGATTTTGTCGTGCTGTTGTGGAGATATTCGAAGAGCAATATCTAAGATCGCCTACTTCCAATGATATTGCTAGACTACTTTTCATTGGAAAACAACGTGGGTTTCCAGGTATGTTAGGTAGTTTAGATTGTATGCACTGGAAATGGAAAAATTGTCCAACGGCTTGGGCTGGGCAATATGCAGGTCGCAGTGGATCACCGACTATTATTCTTGAGATTGTCGCTGATTATGATCTTTGGATATGGCATGCATATTTTGGTATGCCAGGAAGCAATAATGATATTAATGTGCTTGAAAGATCTCCTTTGTTTTCAGATCTAACTAGAGGTATTGCTCCTCCTGCAAATTATGTCATTCAAGGAAAAGAATACAATATGGGGTATTATTTAGCCGATAATATTTACCCTAAATGGTCAACTCTTGTGCAAACAATTCGCGATCCAAGGTCTGCAAAAAATAAATATTTTGCTATGAGACAAGAATCGTGCAGAAAGGATGTGGAGCGTGCATTTGGAGTTCTTCAAAGTCGTTTTGCGATTGTGGCAAATCCTGCTCGCTTTTGGAGAAAAGAAGATTTGTGTGATATAATGAAAGCGTGCATAATCATGCACAATATGATAATTGAAGATGAACGTGATCTTGATGCACCGATTGAAACTACAATCGATGTACAAACTCCCGATGTAGAAATGGTGAATAATGAATCTTCATCCTTTCAAGCATTCGTCTCTCGATTTAGACAAATTAGAGACAGAGACGCTCACACGGCACTTCGTAATGCACTGATTGATCATATGTGGGAGGAATATTCTAATTTCGAGAACTAGACTACTATTATTGATGTTATTGAATTTTTTTTTTAAATTTTGTGTGCTTTTTTGTGATGTGTTTATTTGTGTTTTTTTAAATTATGTATGATTTTATAATTGTATTATCATTTGTATTATGAATTTTAAATTAATATGTATGATTGTATGATGTTATTAAATTTAATTTTATTCTATAATTTTTATTCTATAATTAGTAAATTATTTTTAAATTAAAAAATAATTTATATTATTTGAAAATTAATAGTATAAAATAATAATAAAATTATGTAATTATTAAATTCAAATTAATATAAAAAAAAATAATAAAAAATGAGAAAATATATGTAGCGCAGAATGTAGCGCGAATGGTTGGAGATGAACTACAGATTTCGCGCTAGAGTAGCGCAGGGTTCGCGCTAGAGTAGCGCGAACCCTTGGAGATGCTCTTAAGGGTGTGTTTTGTTTAATGGATAAACAAGTCTAACCCGTCAAAACATGCACGTTTTGACGGGATTAATTAATTTTCCATTAAACAAAACACACCTTAAGTGAATAGAGTATCACTACTAAGGCTATGGATTTAAGTCATTTGATCTCAATGCGTTATTCCCCTTAAAAAAATTATATAATAAACAACTCCCATAATATACTATTTAAAATTTTTTGGTAAAAAATAAATTTATATAATAAATAATTACACGTTAAAACTTGCACCCAACAATAATGTAATCATGCTCTGAAGTAGCCCAACATATTGTCTACTCTCAATTGCTCTTGAATTGTTTCTTTCAAACAAAAAAAAGCTCTTGAATTATTCAAACATGTCGAATAGTCATTGTACCTTCATCTGCTCTTGCTGCTTTTTCTTTATTTATTTTGGACCTTTGCTATTAACTGGGATTGGAGAATTGAAACTATTAGTCCCTCTTTAATGAAAACTAATATTTTACTTAAAAAATAAACAAAATAAGAATATCGTGGAGTATTATATCAATAAATTAAATATTGGTGAATAATATTTATTCTAAATATAATATGAAAATAAATTTAACGTGAGTATAATTTTGACACCAAATTAATCCGTCTCAACAATGGATGCATTTCTCTGTGCTGTCTAATGGACGAATGGGTGATTGACTTGCATCGCTTTTTTACAAATTCATCCTCAAATTTATATAAATTTCACATTCTGTTGAGCATCTATTATAATTTATAAGAAATTTTGTTTTTTTTTTTAATTTAACGAATGAAGAGTATTTTGAAATAAAATAGGCATTATATATGTAAAAAAATTTAATGTGAATTTATTGTGGAACGTCCTAAGAAAAAGTGTAAAGTTTTTAAATTGAAACAATGAGAGTGATATGCTAATATAGTGCCTGCACATATTATTTGGTTCTTTTAGTACTTAACATAATATCAATATTTTTATTTAGTATTGATATTTAACTAAAATGATTATTAAACTATTTTCAAAATTAAATACTAATATTCAATTTGTTAATTTTAAATGAATATATATAGTTAGAACAATAATTACTGTATTAAAAAATGAAAAAATAAACATTTTAATTTTTAAGGTATATTATTACAAAGTAAATATATATTATGATAATTTACTCATTTTTTGAAGAAAAATAGGGAAGAATATAGATGTATTTGGATATACTTCCTCAATTATATATGGTGACACTGAAGCACCAAATATACGATATCAGATAAGTTTATATTTTGATTTAATTATAAATTAATGTGATATAAAAAATTATACATACAATTATAGATCTAATTCCTATAGATTACGCTTAAATAAAAAATAAAATTATATTATTTAAATATTGAATTCCATAATATTAAAAATAACTTTAATTCTAATTAATTATTCATCATAAGAATACACATACTTAATTCACTTGTATGAAATACCTTAAAATTAATATGTCATAAATTTTAGATATTCTAAAATATAACTTAATACGATAATAATGAATTATCCAGCATACTTTTATAAATTAAAATTAAATAAAAAAGTTTTTTCAAAATATATTAATATTTATAAATTGGTTATTTGGTAAGCATCAAAATTATAAATCAAAGAGTTTCAAGGTTCAAATCTAATAACTAATATTCATTCCTTGTCATTTTCGTCCGTCCGACTATATGTTGCTTATTTGTTTTTTTATCCTTTTAGAAAATTACTATTCACTCATTTATTATTATTTTCAATACTTACATTCTTCCCATTATTTTTTCACTTTTCTCCATCAAATCAAATGTACTATATCAATATTTTTATATCCTTCTTAATATTAATGCCCAAAAATTGTGAGCAACTTATAAGGGGACGGAGGGAGTATTTTTTTAAAAAATTAGTCACAATTAATATTAAATTAAGATGCTACTTAATATATAATTGCCACATGTACACAAATATAAATAGTAACTTTACAATGAAACGACATGTGAGAATAAAGACATAACAAATTGACACGTAAGCAAAACACATAAAAAATTCACATATAATTAAAAAAGAAAACCCTTATTTATAAATAGGGGGATTTACACAATTTTTCAGTACATTAACTGACACAATTCAAGTTTATTTTTAAAAAGTTAAACAGTTTATAATTGAAAAGTTAAACAGTTTATTACTGAAAAGTTAAACTACGAAAGATACAATTTTCAGTAATAAGCTGTTTAACTTTTCAGTTATAAATTGTTTAACTTTTTAAAAATGAACTAGAGTTGCACCGTGTAGCTGGTACACAGGAGACTTACTATATATGGCTGAATTTCTCATTATTCAATAAACGGATAAAATAATTCAAATCTAAGTTATAGAAATTGAATCAAAAATATGTTGGTGTGAACCTTTTGACTTTAGTTATTATAAAAAAAAAATTCTCATCTAAAAGTTTTACCGGTAGATAAGTGTGTAATCAATTCATTTTATATTTTTTAGAATCAACTAATTCATTTATGTGTATTATGATTGTCTCTCATGTATATTTGTCGTCATTTTTGTACTTTCCAACAGCCATTAGTGGGATTCCAAATTGTGCAAACTAGCGCAATCCATAATCCTTTGAGATTTATCATTTTTTATTTTTGTAAATTTTTAAAAATATTTTTTGAAATTTTTGTATATTTCAGATCGTCCTTTAATTTTGTAGGTTTTAAATCTGAGTCGTTTATGCGGCTCCTAGAACTGAAGAGTTATACTCCCTCCGTCCAAGAATTTTTCTCTCATTTTTTTGTGGGCACGGGATTTAATGAAAAATAGTACTCCCTCCGTCCCGTAGGAATTTGCACCCTACGGGACGGCACATTTTTTAAGGAAAATGTGTTTTATATATAAAGTAGTGGCATATGGGTAAATATGTGTAAAGGTTTGTGAGTGTGCACGTAAATCAATGTTTCCTTTTTTAGTAGTGTGCAAATTCCTGTGGGACGTCCAAATAAGGAAAGTGTGCAAATTCCTATGGGACAGAGGGAGTATTATATTGAAATAATAGATAAAATAAGAAAAAAGTAAGTATTGTGGAGCCCAAAATTTTATTGTGAGTGTAAGTTGTTTTCAAATAAAGAAATGAGAAAAAAATTGTGGACAAATAAAAAAAAATGAAAAATAATTTGGTGGACAGAAAAAATATTATTTTGTTGTGCTCTATCATATTTCCAAATCATGCAACCTTTAATTTTCTCTCTCTCCCGAGTTGAGTGTTTTTATTTTCTCTCCTATGATGACTTTTAATATATATTTTCTGATTCTGATTCACTAGTGAGAGTAGCGGTGTGGATAGTAAAATACAATGAATATCACATGTGCAATGACTAGTAAATTTTATTAAAACATAATAACAATTATATGGTTGGTCTTGTAGTTCGTAGAAAAGCTAAGGCTATAACTCAACTATTTTCATTTTCATTTTCATTTTCATTTTCATTTTCATTCTCTTAGTTATGGGTCGAGCCTTCAACTATTATAAATGATCTTCTCAATAATTTATTCTCTATATTTTCTAATTCATAAATTTTATTTTTCTTACAAAAGAATAATTATGATGAGTAGTGATAGTCACAACACATTAAAATACAATTGACTAGTGTCAGGGGAATATAATTTTTTTATTTTGAGCAAATTTGAATATATTTTTATGTCAAATATAATTAAAAGTAGGTGAATTATTGAAAATTTCGTTCCGAATTTAAGTGTGCAAGAGTCACGATGTAATTTTTTATTTTTTTAAAAAGAATATCAGATCAAGTATATAAAAATGAACATATATTTTTATATATGAATGTATATTGAATTTTGAAAATTTTAAGTAAAATCCCAAAATTAAAAGACAGGGAACATAACATGTAACATCCCCATTTTATCAGGAAAAAAAAAATCTGTAAAAAGTGGAAGTTTCATGATTGAAATGTTTTCCAACTTTATAGGGAAATAATTAGTGATGCATCATGATTTTCCGTCTTATATCTCTTCCACAGCCGCCTATTGCCGGTCGTCCGTCACTCACCGTCCACCACTGTAACTATCAGTTTGCAATTGTAACACCGATTCTTGCAGCCTCCACCGCCGCCTCCTCCCTCTGACGCCTATAGGCAAATTTTCTTTTTATTTAAGGTTTTTCTATTTTTTTTTTAGATCGAGGGACCAATTTTCTCTAAAAGCTCCATAATTACGATGTCTATTTGGTAGATTGATCCGCTTGATTATTATTATTTTTATTTGTTTTTTTTATGTTATTTAGATTTTATTCTTTTGAATGTATTTTCCGTTTATGTTCTTTCAATACTTTAGATTTGTTTTTCTTTTTCAGTTGTGAGTCTCTCTATATCTGTGTGCATCCCTCTCTTCTTTTCTCTTATTTTGTTGTTTTATGATTTTTCTTTTGTGGACTTTGGAGATAGACTGTTGTTCTTTTTTTATCTGGTAGTGAGCCAGAAATATTTTAGTTTCTTTAGTCTATCTTGTTGGATTCGAGTGAGATGTGTGAAGATGAGAGAAAAACACCTTAGTGTGGGGTGATTCTTTTTTCCCTTTTTGAGCATGAAGATGGGAGGAGAACACTTTAGTGTGAGGTGATTCTTTTTCCCAATTGATCTTTTGAAGAAAATCACGTATCTGTACTTTTATAAGTCTCCACTTTTTCTTGATTAGATTGGAGCAATTTTTCTTCTTTCATGAAAACTTACATAGTTGTAGTTGTGATGACAATTATGCCATTATATTTCTTATTTTACTCTTTTTCCATAAAGTAAACTTCCATAATAAAATTAAAAAGACTTATTTACCCTTGTTCATAGTGGTTCAAAGGATTGAAAGATTTAGAGTAAGATTATAATATAACTGTTAGAGAGCCAAATCAACTATTTATTTAAGGATTTGAGAAGCTTTTAGATGAATACGCGTAAAGCTAGGAATAACAAAAGATTTGTCAAGTTTGTGTTGAGAATTGGACTTGAAGATTGTTGATCCTTTATTTGGGGCATTTGAGGCCAAATTTATAGGTTTACATAAGTTTGAGAGACAATATCTTCTAGTAGTCCCCAAGCGTACAGATTCTAGAGGTTTAAGGAATTTGTCCTTGGACAATCCTAGATCCAATATAGTGAAGCCACACTGGACAAAGACATATAGTGCTTCTGAGATGTACCGTTGTGTCAGACAATGGCAAGGTAAGCGCATGTCAGTGTCCTTTTCCAGTGGTTGTCCTTTATGTTATGCGTGAACTGATCATTAAGTCGAGTATGCCGTCGTCGTCCTCGTACCTTGTCGTCAGTTAACTTCATTGCTAAGATAACTCTCTATTCCGAAGTAAGGTTGACCTCTGGTCGCTTTTAATCGTTGGTTGATCGTCTGGTCATCGACGAGATCTCATGGTCGATGAAGGTAAAAAGACATGGGCCTGATGTTGTATTGGATTAGTGGGCCTTGACTATATTTAATTGGGCCTTCTTTGTCCTTATCATTGTTGGGCCAACCTCAAAATATTTTACCTGTAACCGCTATTTTTTAAAACCGGTTAAATCGGCCGGTTGAACCGGGAACCGGCCATAGAACCGGTCCGGTTACCCTCTAAAAACCATTTTTACGGTTGAACCGGAAAAAATCGGTCAAAACCGTCCAAAACCGGAAAAAATTGGTCGAACCGCTTGAACTGGTTTGATTTTATTTTTTATTTTTTTTCTAAATTTTTTATTAAATAAAATCGTGAGACATGTTACAACCCCAAAATTAATTTATTCTACAATTTATATATTTTAAATTTTTATAATAATATTTTAATTTGAGATTTTACTATATATGAGTTATTAAACATGTTATTGATTACAATTTTGTATTATAATTTTAGTTATTTTGAATATTTTGATTTTAATTGTCTATGTGTTATTAGTTTATTTGAATTATAACTTATAATTTATTAAAATTTTATATGAAAATATTTAATTTAATTTATTTTTTAATATAATATATGTATAATATTAAAAATAGACTAAAATAATTTTAACGGTTAGACCGCCGGTCTAATCGGTTGGACCGGTTGAACCGGTAACCGGTGCTCTGTCCGGTTTGATCACCGGTCCGGTTATGAAAACACTGCCTGTTACAACATTTAATAAAAAAAAAATTTATACCCACAAATATATACTTAGTAAACACCTCTTTTATTAATTGTTGTGTCATTTATCTAGGATAAAGAAAATCGTAATGAAATAAGTAGTACTTGGAAATCAAATGTAATATTTTTTTAAAAATAGTTTATAAAAAGGTATTTTTATATTTAAATTTGAACTGATATGTGAGACGGTTTCATCCAATAAATGAAAAAATATTTTTACCATGCATTTAAATTTGAACATTGAAATGGGAAATCAACCAAACTTACTTTTAAATTTTATAAAATTTAACTGATATATGGGATATTATTACTTTATAAATTGGGTGACTTACATATTGGTTAAAAAAAAGTGACTATATTTATAAAATTATTCATAATATTTGCATAAAAATGTAATTTTTTTTGCACATAAATATATTTTTTTTCTGCACAAAAAAAAATTGTAATTTTTATTAATTTTATGAACTATTTTGTAATTTTCCCAAATAAATTCTTTATAATGAGCAAGGAAATTGAATATGCCATCAAGTATTGGCACTCCAAACATGTATAATGATTTCCAACCACTCCCACATGCCATGCTTATTTTTAACTTTATGCAACACCAACACCAACACCAACACCAACACCAACATTTAATTAAATAATTTCTTGGGCTGCCCCATTTGGAAAAATTATCTCTTTATCCAATTAAAAAAAATTAACATCATAACCCCACCCCACCTAAATATAAATGCAGATAAGATGTGGCTCTAAGATTCTAAGTATAGATAGGAATTGGGAGTGGCCATAACTGTCTAGAAAAGAGAAAGAAAAGAAGTCTTCCATTGTATATTAATTTTCAATTTTTAAATTGATGGCACTAAAGAAAAATTAATTACTCATTTTGTTTTATGATTGCTACTTAAAAGTACATGCAGAATAAATTTCTTGTAATAACTTCAGACCTAACGAGTGTAAAAAGTGCACATGAATTTGAGTTTAAAACATTTAGTGGTGGTTTTCATAATTGTTGATGAATAATTTTTATATTTGACTTGTTATTAACGTCTCTCTCGAATTTAAAATTAATAAATAACAAGTGATCAAGGTCAAAATTGTCTTTTAAAAATAGAATTCCTATTTTTTGTAATAATATATTAATAAATATTAACTGTGAATTAATTATAATGATGCAAAGATGAGGGATACCAAGTTTAGATCTTTTAAAAAAAATACTGAGACCAATTGACTAGCTCGAGTAGTCTTCATGTTGCTGGTAAAACATAGAACACATGTATGCCTAGGGAGATTTTTGCAAATATATATATATGGATTAGTCTTGTATGCACCAGTTACACGGTGCAACTCAAGTTCATTTTTAAAAAGTTAAACAGTTTATAACTGAAAAGTTAAACAGTTTATTACTGAAAAGTTAAACTATAAAAGATACACTTTTCAGTAATAAACTGTTTAACTTTTCAGTTATAAACTATTTAACTTTTTAAAAATAAACTAGAGTTGCACCGTGTAACTGGTGCACAGGAAACTTACTCATATATATATATATATATAATTGATATAAGGTTGGAGATATTCTTGGAGCATTTGGAGACTTGGTGAACTAACTTCTAAATACTACCAACTAACATTTACCGATAAAATATATATATATATATATATAATTGTTTTCTTGCATAATGTAGCGTTTGGTGTTCTTTTAAGGTTGATTATTTTTTTTGGCTTAGGAATAATTAAATTATGGGATTGTTTTCACATAAATATGCATTACTCTGGGTAAAAAAAGGCTTAATCTTAGAGATGTACACAAAAAATAAAATGCGATCTTGTTTTTATAACTAGTCATAATCAATTTCTTTGAGATCTTTCCAACTACAAAATTTCATGATCTTCCAATGACCAACAATTCCTCCTTTAAACAATGAACTTTTTGTACAAGACAACAGAAAGTATCAGACATTTCCTCCCTAAGGTTCTCCTTTTAACTCACGCAAACACGAAATAATTTTTTTGTCAAATATAGGAGTATTTTATTTTAAAATATAATGAACAAAATTAACTGAATACTTTTTAATTTAGTATTTTAATTGAAAATATCTTCTTTACGAAGCAATGAGAGTGAAAGTTGAGAAGATGGTTTGGTACAACACTTTTAATTCATAAATAGTACTCCCTTCGTCCCCTTATAAGTTACTCACAATTTTTGGGCATTAATATTAAGAAGGGTATAAAATATTGATATAGTACATGTGATGAAGAAAAGTAAAAAAACAAAGTAATGGGTATAGTGTAAAAAGTATATTGAATAGTAGTTTCCTAAAAAGGTAAAAAAAAAAAAACAAATGAACATCATACAATGGGACGGACAAAAATGACCAAATGAGCAACTTATAATGGGATAGAGGAAATAATTTGAATCCCAACAATTACGGAATCCTCGTTCCACAGGTTCTAGTGAGGAATGACTTTTCTCACAATTTTCATGCTCAATCCCGTTTCCATTCTCACATACCCAGCATCCTCATTAACATCTCTAGCTCTAATACTCTACTGCTCCCTTTTCATTGAATATAATGCAAAAAAAAAAAATCGATTCGTTCCACAATGCTTTACACACTTAAAAATAATAAATTTTATCAACACTTATTTACCATAATACCACTATTAAACCACCCAAACTATTCCTAACCAAACCCAAAGTATAATTACCCCAACCTAAATCATAATTAGTAAAATTCACTAATTAGCCTAATTATTAAACCCAAACAAATACACATATATGAATCTCTCTCTCTGTTCCTAACTCTAGCCTCTATCCCACCGTTTTCCATTGTCTGTGAAACTTTAGCCTCCATCTCCCTCTCTTCCATCGTCTGTGAAAAATGAGACCTCTCTCTCTCTCTTTCTCTCTCTCTCTCTCTCTCTCCCTATAGTCTATGAAACTCTAGTCTCATATAAAGCCTTTTCAAAACCCCTCAAATTAGTTCATGAATCTCTCTC
Source organism: Prunella vulgaris (assembly GCA_026898435.1). Classification (NCBI taxonomy): domain Eukaryota; kingdom Viridiplantae; phylum Streptophyta; class Magnoliopsida; order Lamiales; family Lamiaceae; genus Prunella; species Prunella vulgaris. The sequence continues at coordinate 1,349,563 of JAPKLY010000029.1, forward strand.
CCTCTCTCTCTAATGTTCTAACTCTAGCCTCCATCTCACCCTTTTCCATTGTCTGTGAAACTTTAGCCTACATCTCCCTCTCTTCCATCGTTTGTGAAAAACGAGACCTCCATTTCTCTATCTTCCGTTGTCTATGAAAAACGATGCCTCTCTCTCTTCCGTCGTCTATGAAAAACAATATCTCTCTCTCTCTCTCTCTCTCTCTCTCTCTCTCTCTCTCTCTCCTATAGTCTATGAAACTCTAGTCTCATATAACGCCTTTTCAAAACCCCTCAAATTGGTTCATGTATCTCTCCTTAAGTTGATCTATTCGATTGAATCTTTGATCTAGTATTTGAGCCCTAAAAGCTTGATCTATTTCGGATCTAAAAAAAAATCGTCTTCTAATTTTGAGCCCTAAAAAATCGTCTCTTCTGATGGAGTGGAATCAAGATGAGTTGAATTTTCCTGAATTCGAACTTGCAAATGATATTATGGCCGACTAAAATTTTTTTTGGATTGATGACACTCTACTAATGGACATGCTAAGATTCGATCTATCTTAGGGGAAATTTTTTGTTCTTTCAGTATTATTTTCAATTTGTGAGTCTTACTTTCGAATGGGATGATGAGATACAACTGATTTTGTGCTTTCATTATTTATTTTCAATTTAGGAGTCTTATTTTTGAATGGAATGATGAGATAATTGAGTATTGTCATCAGTATTATTTTCAATTTATGAGTCTTATTTTTTATGCTTTCGGTATTATTTTCAACTTGTGAGTCTATAACTAATGAGTTTTGTTTTTATATTTTGCAAGATAATTTTTTACCTGCATATTTGGTGAAGGGGAGATACATCCGATTGAGGCGACTTGGAAGTGGAGCGAGGACATGTGGTGGTTCTATATTCTTAGGAATTTATTACTGCTTAGGTTACTTTGCTATCTCATTTGTGCAATCTTATGCATATTTATGCGCATTTGATGCTTTTATTCATGTTTTGGGGGAATAATTTCTGCAATCTTATGCATTTATGCACCTGTGATGCTTTGAACATTAGTTTTTTTAGGAACAATTTATGTGCAGCCTTATGCTATATATGCATCTGTGATGCTTTTATTCCTTTTCTTTAAGGAAATTTTTGTGAAATTTTATGCATAGATACATATGTGATGCATTTATTACTATGCATGATAGAGTATTAAGTTGAGTATATATATAATGATGTATGCTAGGCCAGAAACCGTTCAACCGCTTTGAATTCTTCAAACGCACTACTTTTTCTAATGAGGATGACTTTTCGGACAATTTGCACCCTCCAATTATGATTTTGCCCCTAATAATTGTGGGGTTAAAAAGTAACTAGTATATCACCTGTGCATCTGCACGGTCTGTAAATATAAAATATATATAATATTCATTTTTATTATTATTATTTTTACATAAAAATGTGTATTCTTTTATTGTTGAATAAAGCGTAAAAAATATTACATGCATATTTTGTGCACAATTCGTACATGCACTTTTTGTGCACGATTCGTACATGCATATTTTATGCAGTACGATACATACATGCACATTTTTTGTACGATTCGTACATGCATATTTTTTGAATGATCAATATGTACACTTCTCGTGACCGATCTGTACGTTAATATTTTGTAAATAATCCATATATGTACATTCAATACAAAATTCTTGAATGATCCCTATGTGTGCACCTTTCTTGAACAATTAGCATGTTCAGGTGCACGATTCATAGAAATTCAATTAGTAGATTGAGAAGATGAAAATCCAATAATATATCATAAACTATTTTAAAATCATGTTTTGTCCATTTCAAAACTCGTATTTTAATTGAATTTCTCTTTTAATATGTATTTATTCTCTTTAACTATATTTTGTGAAGAAACTCAATTGTTAGTTTTACAAAAAAAAAATTATGTGAATGATACATACAATAAATTTTATGGTGAACAATAATAAATTTTATGGTGAACAACAATTTATTCAAGTATTATACTCGTGCGATGCACAATAATTTTTTTAATATCGTATTAAAATATCCTGATAATACATATGAATAGACTTATACATGAAATAAATTTGTATCATTATAGCTACTTGAATTGTACTTTAATTTATAATATAATTAGATAGAAACTCAATAAACACATGAATCATAATAATAGAAGATATAAAATATGTATCATATATAATACCATCTTATACAAATTTTTTTTTTTCTTGTTTATTTATAGCTAAGTAATTTTGTAAATGTTCTTTTTATATTTCTATATTTAAAAATTTTAAAGATTTAAATATTCTTTGAAATTAAAAACTCTTACAATCATCAATATTTTTAAACACCTCTAGTAATACATAGTGGTCGAATACTTTTATAATTTAACTTGTAGTAGATGCATTGCACAAAGTTAACATTTAGGAGCCAATAAATAATTTTTCCTTGGAACATAAATTCAAAAAACATAGTTGTTCGTTTAAACTTCATTTTGTAGCTTCATAAACTCATAAACTTTCATCATATCCAACTATAATTGAAAACTATCTTTATACATAGACACATCACTTCTTCATCAAATAAACATCTCTTTGGGTCATTCTTTATTGGAAATTTCTCTATACAACTTCATCGTCTATCTTGATTGGGGGTGCATACGCAATCTTCAGTTGACACCTAAGAGAAACAAAATCTCACCATTAACTCATTAATACTTTTATTAAAACCGTAAAAGAATAACTCAATTATATATAAACTAAGTTTAATACCTAATTTTATAATGAATCAAACTAACATTTCCTTTATTGGCTGCATCAAATTGTTATACAGGGGAAACACACACATAAAAAATTGTACATAAATGAATAAACTTTAAATAATTACTTTTTCTCATCCAAAAATTCAAAATATAACAAAATACCTCATCATCAATTAAAGGAGAAAAAATGATTTATCAGTTTCTCATCTGTAGTTAATTTTATAATAATGTATTGGTTATCGTAGTATACTTACTTGTTCAGTTCTCACTTGTGAACTTTAAAAAATGATCTCCCCAGTTAGTTGCATTTGCACCATTTCATTACTAATAAATTCAAATATTCAATTAATTCATTAGTGCAAATTTCATGCTCAGATACAATTTTTTTGTTCTATTGGTTATCACAATCTATATATTCAGCAAAAATTCAATTGATTACAACTTTCGTGGAAAAAATAAAAAATTCTCAATAGTAAGAAAAATTTAGAAAATTAATAGCTTGATTTGGCAAAGCTTTAAAAGCACCAATCCATAAATTATAATCAATTGCAACTATACTTTTTTTCAACAATAGTAGAAACCCCTAAATCTCTTCTATATAAAAAAATAATAAAAAGTAGTAGAACTCCAAAATTCAAAGTGTTAGTGAATTGCACTAAATAATGTATCTCGTCGGGGTGAGTAAAAGTTTGTCATGCTGGCGTGCATACATAAATTAGAAATTCAAACCTTCAGTATTGTGATTTTTCAGGATTTGATACAATTTTGGACAATTTTTCCTAGGGTATTTGAGTGTTTTTCAAGTGTTTTGTGAATCTGATATTAAATACTACAGCAAAAAAATATTTTAAAATAAAAAGTATGTTTTTTTTATATATATGTATATGATATATGATGTGAAAATTTAAAAAATAAAAATAAAAAGGTAATTAAATGTGTTTATGCTAGTGTGGTAAACTTTCACATGCTCCGATGAGTCATGTCATTAGTTGACGACCGAAAATAAAAGAACATGTATCGAATTGAAATTTCGTAAAATGTTGAGTTTTTTTAATAATAATCGTAAAAACCAAGATTAAATTGAAAGTTGAGTACAATGTGGTGCATTTTTCATAGAATTAATCCCATTTTTTTTAATTACACAACTATATTTCACATCTTCACTGCAAATATAATTTAATCATTTGTTATTCATCAATTTTAAAAAGATATAGATTAGTAGGCATATAATTTTCATAATTATTTATATACTTAAATTATTTATATTTTATTTTTAAGTGGATAATAATAAAATAAAGACAATAACTTAGAAAAAAATAGAAAATTTATTATTTATATTTTTATTGTCTTTGATCATTTTGAAATTTTATTCATAATTTAAATTAAAAAAAAAAACTATAATTATAATATAAATGTAGTCTCATTATTTTAATTGTAAAGAGATTATGTTAATTAATAATTGAATAATTAAATTTGAAAAAACTTTAATGAATATGATAATATATTGTGAAAGTAAAATAAATTTATTCATTAAATTTATTGACCCAATATTTTGATTAGGTTACTAAAGCGAACTGTGAAATGGGTCAATAATTGCTAACTATGACATCAAAGTTGTCATATAATATTATAGATTATTAGTTGTATATTAAAATTAAGCACAATCATTTTTTCTGAAAAGTAGGGTATTAGCAAATGGAAACTTATAGTTCAAATCTAAAATTTGAACTTGTCTACGGTTCAAATTTAAAATTTGAATTTATAACATGTATTTTGATAAATGATAATCTTTTCATGAGACAATAATGCAAAATTCTTAATTACTTTTTCTTTTTAAAATTAAACTTATTTTTTTATATCATCAGAAGTTAAGATTAACAAACTAATAAAATTGATAAAATTTTGATTAAATAATATAAAAGAAAGTTGTATTTGTTATTTTACAAAAAAAGAAGAAGAATATATTTATTAAAAAATTATGCATGTGTACAAAAATTAATAAAATACATTTTTTTTTATTTAAGGTTACACTCACTTATTCCTTTTCTTTAAACGTGTGATCTTATATTATAAAAATGGTTATCCACTAAATAAAATTAGCACATCATTTTATAATAAATATGTTTAAGTAAAATAAATAAGGCACAAGTTATATGCACACATATGTGTTTGCAGTACACACATCTTACAAATTATCAAAAAAATTTAAATAATTTTTTTTATCTGTAAATGTTAGTTAAGACCTTACAAATTATCAAAAAAAATTTAAATAATTTTTTTTATCGGTAAATATTAATTGTTAGTAGTTAAGTTAGTTCGCCAAGTCTTCAAACACTCAAACATTATCTCCAAGTCAACCTTATATCTCCCTCTTATTTCGTTCCTAGAGGGAATCGAACCCAGGTCACTCACTCAAGTGAGGAGCCTGGTGGCCAGGTAGCTAACACACCTGGTTTTTTTAAATAATTTTAATTTTTCTCTTTATTTTTTTCTGCACACCCACCATTTCTCTTCGCATTTTCTTTCCTATTTTCTTCTCATGTTCTTCTTTCTCTCTTCTTTTTCCTTTTCTCACCTTCATTACATAGTCCCCGTATTATCCCATTAAAATCACACAATTTCTCACTTCACGCTACTCTCCACTAAATTTTATCTCAAACTTCAATGACGTCCATCCACTATAATGAAGCTACTTTCCCCATTTGCGAGACACTCCTATTTTAAAAAATGAAAAAAAAAAGAGTAAGAACAACGATGAATTTTTTTTTCTTTCCTCAATCTTCATTCATTCTCTTCATCTTCTCTCTCAACCCTTATTTTTACATGAAGTACATAATTTTTTTCAATTCTGATTATTCGAAATAAAGTATAATTTTTTAACTTTTTAATGGAATTTTAGCAAATTTCCGAAAAATTTTGTCAAAATTTTTGTTTATTCGAATTACACCTTTTTCTTATTTATTTTTTCGAAAAAAAGTTTTTTTTTCAAATATAATAGAGAAAAATCTGTTTGGATTGTTTGAAAATATATATTGATTATTTTATTTATTCTTGTTTATTATTTTTCATTTATTTGAGATTTTTTTTTGTTTTAAAAAAAATTATTATTTAATACATTGGTATTTTACAAGAAAAAATATAGTTATGCTTTTGGGAGTTGTTCCGATAATTAAGGTGGGTGTACACATTTAGGAAGAAAAAGTAAAAAATATCTATACTATATTTTATATATTTTTTAATTAATAAAATTATACAGTGTGTGTACTTTTAACAAATGTGGATGCATATAACCTGGACCAATAAATAAATGAGAAAGTTGGGCCAAAATTTCATTAATGGCCCATGAGACCTATATCTAAATCTAAAATTTCAGAAACCCACTTATCCATATTGTACCATCTATTATACTCTTGTTCTCTTCCTCGGTCATTACCACGGCCAGGCATCGCTGCCTCCTCCACCTCAACTGCCGCCTCCTCCCACGCCTGTGCGCTACATCAGACACAGTCGCAGCCTCGCCTCCGCGCTGCAACACGCGACGCACCCCCTGCCGTCCACGGCCACGCCACTCTGTCAACTGAAGGTATAATTGAATGTGATTATATTTTATTAGGGTTTCAAAATTATTTTTTGCAAGTGTGGGCTCAACATTTTTTGCAAACGGTTTCAAAATTATTTTTTGGCAAGTGTGGCCTCAACAATAATGAATTGCTGCGTATTTCTACTACTATTTCAAACAGGGTGGATGAAATTTGAATTGGACATTTCAAAGGGCAGCGGCAAATGGCAGAGACCCACACAACAAATAGTGGGCCCCAAGCCCACCAAATGACGTAAATGCATTTGTGGGCCCACTTTCACCATAATGCCGTCCTTCAGTCCAACCAATGATTTCGTCTATGGGGGTAAAATGGTAACTTTCCCCCGCCTCGGAGTATTGGTTCAGCATTTTCAACGGGCGGTTTGCTAGAAACCGTTCAACCCCTTTGAATTCTTCAAAGCACTACTTTTCCTAATAAGGATGACTTTTCGGACAATTTGCACCCTCCAATTACGATTTTGCCCCTAATAATTGTGGGGTTAAAAAGTAATTTCATTATGGAAGCGTGCAATATCATTATATCATTGTGGGAAATTAGTAGCCCAATTATTTTGACTTTATTAAATACTCCCTCGGCTCGATATTACAAGTTGCTAGTTGTTTTTTGGCACATTAAAAATGAAAAATTATAATATATAGATTTTTTTAAAATTATTATAATGCAGTATTGGATTTGTAACCGCACCCTAAAAGGGATAAGATTTTTGAATTCTCGTGTCGGATTCTCCACATGGCGAATCCAGCTAATGGATTCGAGAATCCAATACACAGTAATACTATAATTTATGTATTCAATTAATGTAATTCGAATTGATTTTTTTTATTTACATAATTATATTATATTATTGAATATACTCAAACTTTAGCCTTTAGGTGATAAAAAATATAAATGATTTATAATTGATTTATAAATTTTTTATAAAAAATATATTTTTTAGATATTATATATAATAAAATATAAATAAATAGATGTATCCTCAACGAATTGAACCCTAATTTTTTTTAAAACTTGTATCCCCGAACTTGTATCGTATATCATCCGCATCTGCGTATCCGCACACGTGCAAGTTGCAACATAGTGAAAAAGTATAAGTGATGTGATGGAAAAAGTAAAAAGGTATAAATGATGTGATGGAGAAAAGTGAAAAAGTAATGAAAATAGTGTAAAAAATAATAAAAATAATAAAAAAAATTGAATAGTAGTTTTCAAAAAAGGTAAAAAAATAAATGAGCAACATATAGTGGGACAGGCGAAAATGGCAAAATGAGCAACTTATAGTGGGAGAAAATGATTATTCTTTTATCATTTTTAACTAGGTAATATTTCTCCACACAAATTCAAAATTAAACTCTTTATAAAAATTATTTACATCCCAAATTATTATGTCAATATTATTCACTGTACTTATAACTAATATTCGAAATTTGCACCTTGAAACCTCACTTTTTTTTAAAAAAAAATTATCTTAATCTTGTATGCATCAGGTGCATTTACACAAAATACTACTCCCTCCGTCCATGAAAATTGGACTACCCTTGCTGTGCACGGTTATTAAGAAAAGTAGATGTTGATGTGTAAAAATGAGTGTAATAGTATAAAAAAATATTTAATTATTAAAAAAGTACTTGATGTGATGTATAAAAGTTAGTATATGTGTATAAAAAATGAAAATAATGATTATAAGTTTACCATTTTAGGTAAGTAGACCATTTATTGTGGACGACCATTTAAGGCAACGTGGACCATTTATCGTGGACGGAGGGAGTACATTTTATTACTGAAAATATTATTTTTTAATGATATAACTTTTTAGTAATAATACGTGTAACTTTTCAGTAATAAAAGAGATAACTTTTTAAAAATACACTTGAGTTGTACGGTGACACTTAGTGCACAAAATACTTACTCATATTTTTTTTTAAATAAAATAGTAGTATACGAGTAAATATGTATATAGTTATGTGAGTGCACACATAAATTAATATTTTATTTTTAAATAATGTACAAGTTTGTGTGAAATATTTAACTAAAAAATATATACAAATTTTTGTGAAACATAATGGATAATACATTACACATGATATCGTCCATCTTTAGCAAATATATTGTGTTTATCATTTTAGTAACTTTGACAATAAAATCAATCTTTGGCAAGTAATATATTTTATATATAAGTGATAAATACAACATATAAATATCCGCATTAGAAATTGATGAATATTGAAAGTGTGAAAATAAATTTATGAGATTTGTTGTAAATAAATATATAAATGTATTAAATCATGTATCATTCTATTTATTTTTTGCTTCATTAATTACAAAAATATATATTAACATCAAAATAAAAGTCAAATTTCCAAATTCATGTGCATAACGCATATGAGAAACTCTCATACTTCATACGTTACAATTTAATTATAACTCTAATCGTAGAAGGTAAAAATAAATTTAATTAATTTTTTATATAAAATACTCTACATGTCATAATGAATCATTTAATCATGATCCATCATCCAACATAAAAACGAAAACATAACAAAAAATATGAAAATTTTAATAGTTGAAAACAATATTTCATGCCTCATAAAAATTTTAAAAAAAAAACCGACAATTTTTTTTAGAAAGCCACATTTAAATTTGAACAGATATAACTGCAGTTTATCAGGACATTTAAAAAATTCAAAAAAAAAAACTAGAAAAACCAATTTATATTATGTCTACGGATATTCTGATTAAATTAGTCTAGGCAACGCAAAACAAATGAATTACATTAAAAAAATAAAAATTAAACTAAGTCCATTACCTCCCTATTCTATGGCCTACCAGCCTGAGCCTAAACTTCACCACCAAAATTGCATATTTCAGTAGCCACCGGTTCGTATAAACCGGTTTTCAAACTACAACTCACTCCATCATTGACTCAGAACCGCTGATGTCGATTCCGGTTCGGGCATATTGTCCTTTTTCTGGCGCATTTCCAACACTTTACGGTGGCTGTTCGAATGCAATTCCTTCGAAAAGGTCGGGCTACAAGCCGGTCTATACTCCGCAAAAAGCCGACCGGACTTGAACCGGACACCACAAGCATTGCACAACGTCTTTGGACCCAGCGGTCCGGTTCGCCACTGGGGGGTCTTCTGGACCTGGCAATGCGTACACCTACGACCGGTAACTGAACCGGCTTCGGCATCGGTTTTTCGCTTCGGCTTCTTCGCCGGCGGTTTTTCCGCGCTCGAAAACCACTCCGAGTCATGAACGACGTTCGTAAACGGAACCGAAGATAAAATGGAAGAACCGTAAGATGACGACGAGGTTGAGGACGAGTCGGTGGAGCTCAACGGCGGCGACGCCAGAGACCACGGCCGTCCGCTTGACCTCGACCTTTTGCTCCGGGCTTTAACCGGGACCGGCAAAGGAAAACACGGTGACCGTGTTTCCTGTGGGGGTCTGTTGACGGGTATGAACCGGTTCTCCGATATTGCTCCGGTTTTCGACATGAAACTTCCGGCAGGGCACAATAGAGAGAGCCCCGCCGCGGAGTCATCAACGAATTGTGACAACCATTCCAAGTTTTCCAAATCATCAACCTGTTACCAAAAAAAACAAAAGCAAGTTACAAAACGGAATATTAGAATTCAACGATGAAAAAAAATTAAAATCAAAATCAAAATATTTTAAATTAATTCGCAATTCTGTTGCACACGTTCATAAATTTGGGGGAAAAAATCAGGGTGTTCAAATCAATTAGCAGGGCAATATTAAAACGGAAAAATTACCGGAAGGGCGAGTTCGCCGGCGGAGAGACAATCGAAGTCGTCGGCGCCGGAGAAGGTGGAAGAAGAGGAGGAGGAATAAATTGAACTTCCCTTCAACGAGACTTCATCTTCCTGAGAAAAACACCCTTCCTCAAACTGACCTATCTCGGAGAAATCAAGGTTAAGGAGGTCTTCAACGGGGAAATCGTCGGAGGCGGCGGCGTTAATTCCAGGCAAATAGTCGTTGTAGAACACCTGAGGACTGGTTTTCATGGCCATTTGCGACAGGAAACTCGATTTCAACGCTCTGGCCTCAATGCACTCCATATCCAAACAACTGATTTCAAAAGTTGAATTCGAATAAAAAATCGAATTGAATTCAAAAGTTAAAAATTCATGTACGTATATTATATACCTGAGGAGAGAGAGAGAAAGGAAGGATACGGGTAAAGACGACAGCACAGAAATGAAGGCTGGTTCGTGGGCGAAACTGATGGAGTGTTAATGGTGTTTTTCTTTTCTTTTTTGGTTTTTCTTTTTTTACCTGCCCTCTTTATTTATTTGTCTTGGGTTGGGCGTGTACGTTATAACGGTGAGTTGTAACACACTGTATAATTAACTCTGCAGAGCGAGATTTTTGATGAATTGGTGGCTGACTATTCATACTCCTATTTATTTATTTATTCCATTTAATTTGCATGGAATTGGACAAGCGAAAAAGGTTGGATTCTTCCCACTTATGACCGTATCTACAGTTTCCACAAACATTTCTATTTTTCTTCATTTGACTATTATTATTTTTTTTATTTTTTTTGAGCTGCATTTGACTATTATTATTATTACGGAGGAGGAGGAGGAGGAGTATTTTCGAAAATAAATCAAAGTCAAAAATAAAATGGGTTATTTCCAATGGGGTCAACAATGACACAGAAACAGATAATTAACCGCGTTGGCCGTAATTTGGATTATTAATGTGCTTCTAAAATAATTTTCATGCTTTTTATTTTAAAATGTTTTAATTTTTTTATATTAAAAAAATAACTTATTAAATATATTATTTTATTAAACTTCAAACAAATTTATACTGTTAAAAAAATTATTAACTCAGTCAAACATCCTCTTAGTAATATAATTCTCCATATGAAAATATAGTTTATGTATCAGCACCACATTTATCTACAACAAAAGAATTTTATCATTTTTTAAATTAAGCATTCCATGAAGAATTTATTTAGGTGTAATCCATACATAAAAGGAATAATATAATAAGAGGGTGTTTGATTTTTAGGATTTTGCCCTAGGATTGAATCTGACCCGATATTTGAATTCAATATAATTCTACAAAAAAAATGGATAATTTGATCCAAACTATTGCATCGGATTAATTTTAAAAAAATAATCATAAATATCAAACACATACTATTTTAAAATAAGGATTGCAATCAATACAATCCATTAAAATTCTATCCTACACAATCTATCCTATCTAAAAAAATCAAACACCTCCTAATAGTAATGAGCGAATAAGGTATACTATAACGGTATTATTATTAAATATGTGGTTGAATTTTATATTTATATTAATTAATTTTCCATAAATTTAAATCAATCTTCCAAGATAATATTGAGATTTTATATAATTTAACTAACATTAATTATGAAATTTTGTAGAATTAAAAAATATTTTATCAAGAAAAAATCTCATTAAAACTAAAAAACTATTACAGTACTGGCACAAAGTAGTACCAGAAAATCTTTTAAATTAAATTAAACAAATAATACAGTTAAAATTAAGGGGAAATTACGAAATGTGTTTACAAAATTGACACAAATTACAAATAGGAATTTGTGCAGAAAATAATATGCTTCTGTGCAGGAAAAAATCATACTTCTATGCAGAAATTGTGAACCAATTTGTAAATATAGCTATTTTTTTGAACCAATATATAAGTGTCCCTAAAATTAAATCTAAAATACGTATACCCACACCGAATTACACATAAATTAGTGTAAACTTTGTATTTTTACATTTGTTGAGCCCATTATCTCTAGTTAATATATAATAGCATATAACAAAATCGACAACTTATCACTTGCGATTTTTTATCGGTAACTTCTTATTCTATTCCTTTTAAAAATAGTGGAGTCGTTAGTAACTTTTTTTTTAAGATAATATTTTCGAGTAAATGACAATTGATCCTTATGAAGTGTCCTTTCCCTCTATAATATTTTATTTAATTACAAAATTAATATACTCATGCACATCAAATGTAATTTGAAATAAATTAATAATTACAACTGAGAGATAAGTGGTCTCAGTTTTTATGCAACTGGCATTTCATTTTATTCACTCGAAGGTAAATGACTTTTAATGTACTTTTTCAATGCAACAAGGTTGAACTGATCAACAGCAACAATAGATATATTTACATTAATTCATTAAATGCTATTTGTACAGTGTATAATATATTTACTATGTACATTTTGTACCAATGAAAGATCTTATTTACGTTTTACACATTAATTAATTCAACTCTACGTTTTACACTGCATTGAGAACATCAATAATACTATAGAGTGAAGGAAGCTTATTAGTCATTTTAAATAAAAATATTACCATTTTTTAAAGAATTCGGTGATAAAATTTTAGTAAAATATGAAAAAAAAAATAAAAAAAATGATAGTTACTTTTAACAAAAATATTTATCATTTTTATTATAATTTTATCATTTTTTTAAATGTTGCAATTTTATAATTAATGACTAATTAAATAACACATTTTATATTAATCTCATGTATGACAGTCTTAAAAAAAAAATTAATATATATATATACACACATTATATTTAAAAAATTAATTTTTCAAGTAATTTGGAAAATATTTGAATATTAATAATTTGTATAAAGATAGAAAATTCTAAAACATTTGGACATTATGATCTGCACATTAGTAAACACGCATACTTTGATGTATACTCTAAATTAATGCCTCATGCAATACATCTAATTAATTTTTAATCTATTGATCGTAATTAAATTCCTACTTTGATTAAATTTATAGTTAGATAAAATTTTGATATTGAGCTATATGGGAAATTTTTCATTTTCAATAAATAAATATTTACATAATTAAAATTCAATCATGTTTCTCTTTTAATATGACAAAAATAAGTTTGTAATATGGTGTTATGGTGAGAATATTTAGGTTCACAATTTGTGTAATTCAAATTCATTTTTAAGAATTTATATAAAATAATACTGAAAAATCACACATGTTATATAATTTTTTAAAATGAATTTGAATTGTACGGTGCACAAGATACCTACTCTTTAATTACGCTATTCTTGTTAAACAAAGTCGTTAGTTACTAATTTCACATTCTCTTATAAACATAAATTTTTTGATAAAATAGAATTCTTTTATTAAATCAGATTCACTTAATGTAATATTAATATTTGCTCTTAAATTTCACCAATACCTATAATTTTATGTAGAATACCCTTCATTTTATATGCATAAGTTGTGACTATTTTTTAACTTTACGAAAATGAGCTCCTCATAAAGCAATAATCTTTCTTAATTATTGTGTTCAATAAGGTGGGTAAATGTTCTCTCCATTTTTTTAGTATAAGTTTTATGTGAATTTTAGAGAAATAGACATAAAATTAAAATAATTAATAAAAATACACATTTATAAGACCTATGATAATAACCCGACTCCATGTATTGTGTATATACTCTCTCCTAACTTTAGGAGAAATTTACACAAATAAATGGAAAGGATCCGAACTCGAGTAAATAAACATGTGATGAAGGAAGCATCATCTATAAAAAAAATTCAATGTATATATCTTGTGAATAATAATATAAACGCGAGCCAAATTGTTGAATAATCTATTCAAGATAGCAAGCCAAAAGGCCGTTTGAATTAGGTCTATCAACAAATATAATTGACAAAATTTAGCATTTTTTTGTATTTGATAGAATCCAAAACTTGTCCCACTTCTACTCAATAAATATATTTTTAAGAGTAGATCTCTTGTTCAATAAAACGTGTATTACAGTCATTCATATATATTATCACTATTGTAAAAATATATTTAATTCTTAGCAGTAATAGTGTATATATAACGTTGATAGTGAATATATATAACAGTAATAGTTGACAAACATATAAATTTTTATTTTTTTTCTTAAGTATCTCACTACAGAAAAAATAGTAAAATTTAAATTTTAAAAACTCATGCGAAATAGTTTCACAATAAAATGGTTCTATATAGAAAAAATATATTAAAATATCATCTTTAAATTATATTCTGACTTAAGATAGACCCAAATAAAATCTATCCGATTCAAATATATTTTCATATGCATGTGTCGCTCTGTATCACCAACATCTTCTCAATATATGTAAAATAAAAAATACATATATATAGAAAAAAGTACAAAATAGTTCAACAAATTCGCACAAATTACCAATTAATTTATGTGTAAAAAAAATACTTTCATTTAAATTTTTATGAACAAATTTGTAAATATAGTAATTTTTTTTTATCAATATATAAAGCACCATATATATTACGGGGGAGTCCACTTAAAAGTAATACAATCTTAAAGATGATCTTGGGACATTGATGCCCACTCAGAAAAGAAAGAATTTTCATCTATCATGGCGCTAATACCACTCATAATTCAAAATGGCAAGGGGGGAGAGCCCCTTTTCTTTTGAGATTTGTCTTTTACCTTTTCTTAAAAATATCTATTATTATTATTATTGGGTTGAATTTTAAAACCGCCTAAATATTAGATACTCCGAAAATTAGACAGCTTGGTTTTGCCCCTTTCATCGCGCCGCCTATTTTGGCCGTTACGTACGCGCAATCTTCCTCCTTTAGCCTTCACACATCACGCCCGCGGCCCCGCAAG
Source organism: Prunella vulgaris (assembly GCA_026898435.1). NCBI lineage: Eukaryota > Viridiplantae > Streptophyta > Magnoliopsida > Lamiales > Lamiaceae > Prunella > Prunella vulgaris. The sequence continues at coordinate 1,364,610 of JAPKLY010000029.1, forward strand.
TCGCGCATGTGAGTGGTATTTTGGATTTTTGGTGAGTGTTTGATTTAAGGAATAAAATTTTACTCCCTCCATTCATAATAAAATTATCAATTTTTTTTTGTATGTGATTAAATGTAATCCGTCGAAGGGTATTATGGAATATCGTGAGATCCGTTTAGCATACTTTTCATATAAAAATTTTAAATTCGTAAACCAACCTCACAATATCACGTAATACCCTCTGACATATATTGCATTAAACCGCATGCGAAAAAGATGGTCTATTTATTATGGAGAGATGAAGTATATCTCTTCTCAACATATACTTCCTTAGTCACATAATTCTCTGAACACTTTTCTTTTCTATCCGTCTCATAATTGTTTTCACACCTTATAAATAGAAACTACTACTTTAATTTCATTCTCACAATATTTACATATTTATATAAAATGTCATTATATTTTACATTCAATTCAATTAATTTTATTATTTTAATAATATAACATTACCCATTATCCAAGGGATGAGTAACTTTATCCCTTAAAGCAGGTACCTCTTTCGGAATATTCATTCAATTTTTAGACAAAAAAATGTACACAACCTGATCCACTAAGCACGTTAGATCAAAATAAGTTGGCTCAAGACTATAAATATGGTAAAGTTGCAAAATTTGTCGATTAAACTAGAGAGCTAAAGTTGGCCGCCATATCAGGGGATAGTAAGATGTGCTCTCATTTATCAATTTTAGCTTAGTTATGTCTAAAATTGTCGAAAATTTTAAATATCATCGCCCTTTGCAATCATTGTCACTATTTTGGCAAATTAAAGGATGTGTGAAATACCAAGAGTGTAAATAACGCTTGGCGGTTGTCGGGCGGCCAAACGCCAAAGAGGCCTAGGCGGGGCCAAAAAGATTTTTATTTTATTTTTTTATAAATTTTTTTCTGAACATATATTACTAAACATGTATATCATACAATAAATTATAAATTTAAAACATAATTAATACCCAAATGAATTTTTCATAAAACACAACAAGTCAATAAAATGCTAAAAATTATTACAAAATGACATTGTCCAACTTCTAAATAAAATACTAAAACAACAAAATATATCGTACAGATAAATTAATAAGTAGTTCAACTAAAAGGAACATCTAACGACAATTGTTGTTCAACTCCACGTACACACCCTTCATCATCAGATTCAAACTCCGCATCAACCTTTATTTAATTATCATCAGATGAGAAATCATCCTCGTCAAGCTCTCTAAGTCGAGAAGTCATGTCCGATGTTGAGCTAATGTCTCCCTCAACAACACCATCATCAACCAATCCACCCCCAACATTCCATTCTTGAGCATAACTTGCATCATCTTTTGCTAATAAAACTTTCACACATTTCTCTTTTTAACTTCTTGCCCTTGTTCATCAATTTTGCATTAAAATTGATATACACAAGATTGTTTAATTGTTCGGCTAGAAGTTTGTTTCTTTTATTCGTGTGTATCTAAAAAAGTTATAAATTTGTCTTTAACTTAAAAAAAATTAATAAACCTCCGTCTATTCCTCCTCTGTGGCCGCCATTTTTGCCTATTCCTTATGGCCGTCAAGGCCGCCTAGGCAGGGCCTAATACCCTGACCGTTTTTCTCGACCGATTTGGGCTAGGCGTCGGCCGCTGGGGGCCCCAAGCACCTAGGCGGTCTTGGCGGGGTCATTGCATCCTTTCATAAATAATTATATGTTTCTCTAAGACCATCAAATTGGTACAATCAATCTTACTTTGGATACTATAAGTCCACAAATTTAAATTTAAAATATTCATTTGCATCATTTTTCCAACAATCAAAATTCGATCATTTCTCAATGAATTAAATAAAATGTCATATATCAAATTGTTCATCTATGCAAGCCCGTCATTTTGATATATGGCTCGTCCTTCAATTTGATGAAAGAAAAGCTAAAAAATTGACCGAGAAAGTATTATTTTATCGCGCTTAAACTCATTTTCTAACTGAGGTCATTTTTAGATGGAATCTATAGAAAAATTATATATCAAGAGGACATAGTTGGAGAGACGAACAATTTTGTATATAGCTTGACATTCGATTCGTCAGAAATGGATGAATTTTAATCGCCGAATAATTGATGTGAATGGATTAATGTACATAGTTGGAGAGACGAACAATATTGTTCAAACTTAAATTTGTGAAGATAATGTATACGAAACAAGCAATTGGAGGACCAAATTGGCAAACCTGAAAACACATATAATTTAATAAGGATACTTTACATTTACAATCAATTATAATAGTGATATTGCACAGAGTACCACCAGAAAAAACCTATGTTGCATTCCACACCAAAAAATGGACCCCACCCTCACATCTCGTCTGACACGCCTTCCCCTTTTTTAACCCTCTCACTCCTCCTCACGATCTCCATCTCTCCACCCCTCTCTATATCTCTCTCACTCCAACAAAAAAAATGTGTCCCCTCTCTCTTGCGGTGGCGCCGACAATTCACACGGCGTAGTCCACACGTCCCTCTCCTCCGTTTGCACCACCACCATACTGCCATCCCGCGCCCCCTTGCAAGTCGATGTCGGATCATTACAACGACGGAAGAAAATCAGCATCCTCACCGATGAGAGCGTTGATGATGAGCGTCGATGAGTGATCGAAGACGCACAAATTGAAGATGCCTCCAAGCAGATCGAAGACGTTGTTGCCGCATAGATCGAAAACGCCATTGCCACATAGATCAAAGATGATGTTGCCGCCACACAGATCGAAGATGTTATCGCCATTTTAGTCCCATAACTTTTCACTTTTTTGTTTTCGTCCCATAATTATTTATTTTGCAATTTAGTTCCATAACAATTCAAATTTATCTAAATCAGTCTCAAATGGCCGGAAATTGCATTAAACGACACCGTATTGCCATTTACAGGTCACTTTACTATTTTCCGGCGAAATCGTGTTAACCATTAATATCATTTTCATTCCATATCTTTTCAATTTTTTCATTTTTATCCCATAATTATTTATTTTTTCAATTTAGTCACATACTATGAATAAATTATTTACATTTCTACCATCTCCCCTTGTGATTTTCAATGGTCTTGATCTTCAAGACTATATATGTTAATGGTGATATTAATTACCGCTCCTAATCATTGGTTTCAACATGACCAATTAATTATTAACCCTAGTGGCTATGGATCTCTCTTCTAGTCGAGGAAGTGTCAATCCCGTGTTATATATGTAAAATGTCGGTCAAGCAAATTAAAATTGGTGGTATATATATATATATATATATATATATATATATATTCATGCACTTCTTATAAATATATTTTTGGATATCCAATGATTTCACAATCTCGGGATTAATACCAAAATAGTCCCATAACTTTTTCACTTTTTTGATATGGTTCCATAACTATGTAATCTTTCAATTTAGTCCCGTAATAATTTAAATCTAACCAAATTAGTCCCATAACTATGTAATATTTCAATTTAGTCCCTTAACAATATAAATCTAACAAAATTAGTCCCATAACAATTCAAATCTAATCATATTAGTCTCATAAACGACGTTGTTTTACTCACGTCCTGTGTGAGCCAATTTCACCGGAAAATATAACACGTGGCCGGAAAGTGAGTAAAACGACATTGTTTTATATAATTTCCGGCGATTTGGAACTAATTTGGTTAGATTTAAATTGTTATGGGACTAAATTGAAACATTACATAGTTATGGGACTAATTTTGTTAGATTTTAATTGTTATGAGACTAAATTGAAATATAATATAGCTATGGGACTAATTTGGTTAGATTTGAATTGTTATGGGACTAAATTGAAACATTACATAGTTATGGGACCAAATCAAAAAAGTAAAAAAGTTATGGGACAATTTTGGTATTAATCCCCACAATCTCTGTAATCTCTATGCGCGCGGATGTTAATTTAATTGGGGTCCGGATTTAGTATCTATATATTATATATTATTTTTATTGTTAATTGTTGATACATTCACAACGTATTGTTAGTTATTCCCTATGACATGCCTCTAAATTTGTTGAATAATTTTGTCATTTTGGCTATATATCCTGTCTAAAATATTTACAGTTTATTACCTTAATTAAAATCTTATTTTGCCATTCGTTGGCTTAATTACCATGATTCCTCCCACACTTGAATAGATCAATGGACTAGCTAATTGTGGAGCCATATATTAATTATTGTTGAAACTGCAGGTAAAACATTAATTAATTCATTAATTATGATATATATTACCATCTCTATATATATTTGTCATTTCAGATTGCAATATATATATTTAATTAATCATTTATTGACATCGCGCGATCTTGAAAAACATATATCAGCCAGGCACCAAATTATTAAAAAAATTAAACTTGGAATATTTGGATGCATTTATTTTCTATGGCTGAGGCCTTATGTCTCAATCGAGCAAATTAGAACCTGCAGCTTCTTGTCATTGCATCTTTGTGGTCTGCTGACAAATTCTTTGATCTGCCTAGCTACTCAAAAAAAATATATATTTATATCCCGACATATATATATATATATCACGGAAATGCCTGCCTTTTCAGAATTTTCAACTTGAGTTGAGACATGTAACTACCACCAATTTCACCTATTATTGCATCTCAGATCGATGTCAGCTCTGGATATTAATTAATAATGCATTCTTGCATGCTAATCTCCATAAATCGCTCTCTCTCTCTCTCTCTCTCTCTCTCTCTCTCTCTCTCTCTCTCTCTCTCTCTCTCTATATATATATATATATATATATATATATATATATATATATGATGCAACTACCTACATTTATGGATTAGTCTACACCATATAATATGTACCATTTAAGAAAATCACTATGCATCCCTAATCTTAAAGCTAATTAACGACCACACTCTCTTGGCAGTCGCTAATAAATCATATCAAATCGATCATAATCAATATTGATCTCTAATATCACTGATTATCAATCGATTTGCTAATGATCGCTAAAATGTGATTTTTTTGGTACGATTAAATTGAATTGATCTCTTATCAACAAATGAGTTCACGTGTATTTTTTTTTTTTTTTAAGTGTTGTTGTTATGCATATCTACTATTCTCTCCATTTAATTTTATAAATCTACTTTTCATATTGTTCTGTCCAATAAAATTAGTTTGTTCCCTGAAAATATGTTACATTATCAACGTACCAAGTTACAATTCGCTTTAATTTTACATAGAATATATTTACTTTTTTAAAACTCGTGAAATATAAACAAACTAAGTTAAATTAAATGGAAGAAGTATAGCCTTTTCTAAGAAAAATTCATTTTTAAGTAATATAATAATAGTCAATATACATACAATAATAATATTATAAAAACCGAGTCACGTGACGTAAGATTTTGTCATTAAAATTTGTGTTGACAAAGTCTGTTGATATCACCGAAGCTAAATTATTGTCTGCATGCATGATTCGTGCATATCCACAAAACACTGTCGTTTTGCTGTACATGTGGGCTATGTACGTAATTTTGGTGTCTTAAGTAAATTGTTGCAAGTATTTCTCTCTCTCACGTGTAGTGAGATTGATTCAAGTTAAATATACTACTATTAATTTAGACAAATTATTATGTACGGAGAAATGATCGAACGAAGAAGACGTGATATACCACGACTGATCTATTTTACTAATTTACTTATTGATTAATTTTCTTCAGAGGAGGCTAATGAGTAGAATTTGATATGAATAAAGTTGTTTGTAGTAGAAATCGAATTCAAGACGTTAGAGACGAGACTAAACTCTGATATTATGAAATAATTTTATTTCATTTAAAAATTCAAAATCTATAAAAATGTGTACAATCAACATTTTATTTATTTTTTTATTTTACATGATCCATGAATTTTGATTTTTCTTGCCCCAGCAAACGCAAATCAAACTTCAATATCAGTCAAAAGGATTAATTTACCACTGCATGATAAACTCAATAAAAAAACAAAGCTACTTCAATCTCACTCAAAAATGCACTATATATAAATTTAATTTCGTAAAATTAATTACTCCACCCGTCCCAGAGGAACTTGCATATTTTCTTTTTCGGGACGTCCCAAAGGAACTTGTAGACCCAAAAAATGAAATACTTTTATAAACTCCACACTCACAATATCTACATATTTACACAAAATGTTATTATTTTTTCACTTTTTGTGCCCACATTACACTCAATTCAACTAACTTTTTCACTTTTTATATAAAATCAAATTAACCCTCAAAACACTATTATTTTTTTAACTTTATTCTACTTTTTTTTTAATTTGTGTGCCCCTCCTCCCTTGCAAATTGCTCTGGGACGGAGGGAGTATTTATTAAAAGTCGGCATATATAGACCCGTCAAAATGGGTTGAGCCCGTTGGGCCAGCCCGCCCCGCAATAATAAATTGAGGATTGGGCCAAACATTTCCAAGCCCATATAGAGGCGGGCCTAGACGGACTGGCCCTTTTGGGTTGCGGGTTTGGCGGGTCGGGCCGCGGGTTGGGGCGGGTCAGCCCGCCAATGTGTATATATTATATATGTATATATACACATTAATATATATACATATTATATGATATTTTAATTAATTTTTAAATTTAAAATTTTTATTATTTATTTTCTTAATTTCTTCCAAACAAAATAACAAATTATTGTGCTCCTCTTACAAAAAAATAATAATTTTATGATGTAATAATTGATAAATTTTAAGAAACTCTATAGTTTGTGCTAAGTTTATGTCTTTAACATTATTGATTTATTTTGTGAATTTTATTTTATGAGATTTGTATTATATTTGGCAAACTTTATATTATGAGATTTGTGATTCTCGTGGCAAGATTTTAGTTATACATTTATTATGTCACTATTTTATTTAATAAATTTAGTTGAAGTATTAGTTCATAAAATTTTAAAAAAAATAAAAAATTAGAATGGTCCGCTGAAGCCCGCAACCCGCCATTAAATGGGTTGGGTTGGAGTTTTTGCGGCCCGCCATATTTTCAGCCCGCCCCGCCCCGCACCGCCAAAAGGCGGGCTTTTGCGGGTTTAGGCCCGCCCCGCCCCGCCGGCCCGTTTTGACAGCTCTAGGCATATGTAGTATGTCTAACCCATGCTAGAGGTCCATACCATATTTTTTTAATATATGGAGGAACTCAAATGGTAGCAAGTGGCATACACGTTTGTTAATAAAACGACGTCACTATGAAAACAAAACACATGCACTTAAGAGTGAGTGGGCTGCATGACTTTGTGCCTACCCCACCCATTTTTCTTCAACGATTGTGCTATCATGCCAGTTGGCCAATTAAATTATCTCATATTTTTGTGACTTGTGAGTAACACAAATTCTATACTACATGCATATAATTTGAGTTGAAATAATTGATAAATGTTACTCAAATGATATTATTTCCGACCTTGACATCTATCTAACTTGAAATTAATTGTACAACAAATGTGGTATAATGTTTATATACTTTTCTCTAAAAGGAACCACAAATACTGTTTAATTATGAATATTAGACAAGTCTTGTCCAGCAGACTTGATCGAAAAATTGTAGATAAAAAAGAAACAAAGTCTCGCGGCGTTTGGTATGAAAATTTTCAATGATAATGGGAATGGGAATATACACACACTAATTATTGTATGTAATAAGAATAAATGAGATTCATAACATTGTTTTTCCTCTTAAATAAGGTAATTATTATCCTCATTTGATTACATTCATCTCATCTTATAATCATCAGCTCCTCAATGAATCTCTCATACAATAACCAACAACTTCTTTTTTTATTAATTTTTTTTTTTTAAATTGGGGCACAACATTAATGATATAATCACCATGAACACAAATTATCATTAAACATATGTAAGAGTAGAGGAGAAAAATAAATTTTCATTTTTATTACCATTAAAGAATTTGAAACAAACATCCCCTTAATCTTTAGTTGTCAATCACACCTACACTATCAACTCAGACCTCCTAAAGGGTCAAGTGCAAAAGATACTATATATAATTTAATTATATGTTTATTTTAAAGGATAGAGTAATCTATTTTTCATAAACATGTATATTTAGGAGGGAAGTGAACACTAAAAATATTATATATTATAATATCTAACTTTTTTCTTTGTTTAGAAAGGAATCTATTATTGTTGTCCAAAGAATAAAGTATATTGTGAATTAATTTAATAGTAAATTTATTGTATTTATGTATATTCAATATATAGTACTCCTCCGTCCACAATAAATAGGCTACCTTTTTTGCACGTGATTTCATGTACTATGTTGGAGCATTTTATGAGGTATTGTAAGACTCGTTAATGAATTTAAAAATTATAAATAAAAAATTGTACACATTTCATATATAATTTTTAAATTCGTAAACGAACCTCATAATACTCTATAATACCCTTCGACATATTACATTAAATCATGTATAAAAAAGGTGGTCTATTTATTGTGGACGGGGGAGTATTAATTATCTTATTATAATATAATAATTTAATAATATTATTTTATAATTAAAAAAGTAATAAAATCATAAATGGTATGGTGAAATTAGTTTATGAGAAAGAGACTAAAACTATCCAAAATTATGGGCACAGAATAAGTCCCACCCTTAAAACCTCTGTTTAATAAGGGTTTTATCGCTACTGCAAGTCCGCACAAATTAGATGATAAGTTTATATAAAAAAATTAAATCTGATTACACTGAAAAAAAAATTTAAATCTGATTACACTAAAAAATTAAATCTGATTATATTGAAAAGTTAAGTTTGATACTGATAAGTTTACACTGATAATTCATAATAGTATAGCATTTTCAATATAATTAATCCATACTTTTTCAATGTTATCTGAATTAACTTTTCAGTACAAAAATAACCTCAACTATTAAGTGAGTGTATCGTGCACCAATTGCATATGAGACCTTTGCATAGAATGAAATGAATATTATTATATGCATTCACTAATAACAATAGCATTTTATATTGTGAGTACATATAATAATATTAATATTATACTATAAATATATTTCATACGAGAGTAACTCACTTCTTACACATGTTTGTTTCATTAACGAAAATCATAGAAATGATTTGTGTAGAAAATATTTTAATTTAGGAAAAAAATTGTGTAAGACAGTCTCATGACATTAAACTAGCAAAAAGAAAAGGGTGATGGGATAGTCAAATATGATATGATAATATTTTTAAGTAAGTGATGGTCACTTTTAATAAAAATATTATCATTCTTGTTAAAATCATATCACTTTTTAAAAATGACAATATTTTAATTATAAATGACATATTTATAGTGATTTCGTGGCTTTATTTATTTAACTATTGTATTTTTAAATTTCAATTATCAATCTACCGTGTCTTTTACAACTATTATCAAAATAAGTAATGTCGTTAATAGTGTCAGCGCTCTTAAGAACAGACGTCGTTAGTATCGGCGCCCTTTAAATTATCTGGTAAAATAATTCAAGCCAACTGAAGGGCGCCATTGATGTCGGCGCCTTCAGGCAACATCTGACGTCTACCCTGATGAAGGGCGCTATTGGTATCAACGCCCGTTGACTAACCCTAACACCAATCATCCTTTGTAAAGTATGCGGGAATATATTCACGAATATATTCGCACCACATGCATGCGTACTTCTCCTCCCGTGAATTGTATGCATAATACATTTATCTATATAAGCAAAGGAAACATAGCACAACAATGATGATGAATGTGCAAATGAAGAGTGTCCAGATGAGGTTCAAGTAAATTTATTATTTGTATTTTCAGTATTTTTATATTCAAACTATGTGATTATGCATTGTATACTTCATTAATTTTATTTTGTTATTAATGTTGTTAGGTAGTTATATTGTTGGATGTATTGATGTTTACAATAGTTACAAAACGTACAAAGATCGTAATTTGAAGGATTTTACATCTTTATGTACTACTTATTTTATTTTATCATTGTAAGTATTTGCATCACTAAATTTATTTAATGTGCTCAGATTCAAGTTTGTTAAATTAATAGTATTATATGAAATGAAATTACAGTTTGCTAAACTACAATAATATAAGTTCATGTTCAAGTTTGCTTAATTTAAAATAATATATGAAATAAAATCACGGTTTGTAAACTACAATAATATATGTTCATATTCAAGTTTGCTTAATTTAAAATAATATATGAAATGAAATCACAGTTTAAAAACTACAATAATATATGTTCATATTCAAGTTTGCTTAATTTAATATAATATATGAAATGAAAGTACAGTTTGCTAAAGTACAGTGATACATGTTCATATTCAAATTAAAAAGTTTTGTATAAAATAATTTTAAAATATTTTGTAGGTATGTCAAATTTGAATGATATTGAAATAATAGTAAGGTGTGGCGAAGTAGTTAATTGTTGGATTAGAACGAGTTAATCGTCGGACAAAATATCACGATCTACTACCTATATTATTTGAGATAAATGTCTTCGACTTGAATCAATATTTATTAAAGGTGTTTGCAAAATATGTCGGTAATAACATGTCCTAGGTTTTTCCTATAACGTGCAATCATGACCTCCATTTTTTTATCTGAATGCTGGTTTTGGATCAGTTGACCTATTTATTGAGGCATAAATGATCTTATCGTCACGATCATCTCCTGATCCAATGAAAAATGCATAGAATCAGTATGCATCTTATATTGCTGGTGCATATGAAATTTCTAATTTTACCAACTACCCTAGTTATAGTCTTGCCTATTAATTATATGTGTGATTTTGAGCCAGAAGCACATCAAAATAACGATGAATGTGCAAATGAAAAGTGTCTAGATGAGGATCATAATGTTTATGATCCTATTTACTCGACTGTACATATGCCACAACCATTCACAATTATGCTTCACAAATCTATTTTGTCAATTATAATGCGTAAATTCACAATTAAATGAAATCATAATAAATATAAAATATTAGAGGATTCATAAAATTTATAATACAGTTAATGAGATTTACATACAATTTATGAAATATTAGAGGATTCATAAAATATTATTTGTGACATAACATACAATACAGTTAATGAAATTTACATACAGTTTATTATACATACAATTAAATTAAACAATACAACTAAATTTATTATACAATACATTTAATGAAATTTAACATACATTTACTATAATCACATTTGTTATACAACAACAAAAATTAAATCAACTTCTCAAAACTCTCACAAAAAATAAATCTCTAATAAAGTTAGTTTCATAACACACCTTAGTGAAATCACTCAATCACAATGAAGAGGGATGTCCTTTTTGCTATTCACAAAACTAAAGAAAATGAGCAGAGGCGGTTTCTTGAGTGAAGAATGGTGAAGTGAATGGTGTGTGTGCACCGCTGTGAAAAATGGTGAACTAACAGGTGTGTGTGCGCCTCTGTAAGTGAAGAGAAGAAAGTGTGTCTGGTGGGAAACGGATCCTCTGCTGGTTCAATAACCCAGCACATAATACTGGACACTGAAACAGTGTCGTATATAATTATTTTTCTTTTTATTTTGATCAGAATATAGATAAGGGGAGAGATATATGGAATTTAAACTACCCACTACTCAACATTCATAATGAAAATATAAATATGATATAAATATTTTTTATTAATTGTGATAAATATTAAAATTACACCTGGAATATTAAAATTAACAAATCATATTATAATATTTATAAAATATTGAAATAATAAACATGAATATTAAATAGTCTTCGTTATTTCATATTATTGTTGTTGAATTATTCAGATGTTATTTTATGTTCCACGTATATAATTTGTTATTTAATATGAAATCACTAATAATTAGTCAACATTTGAAATAGTCTTCATTATTTCATATTTTCATTATGAAGGTTGAGTAGTGGGTAGTTTAAATTTCGTATATCTCTCCTCCTTATCTATATTCTGATCAAAAAAAAAAAATTATGTACGACACCGTTTCAGTGCCCAGTATTGTGTGCTGGGTTATTGAACCAGCAGAGAATCCGTTCCCGTGTCTGGTGTGGTGTAAATTCACACCTACCGAAATTAATTGGTGGTTTAATTTAATAGGGAAGGACGCCGATATTAATAACGTTTTTTAGCACGGAGCGTCGATATCAATGGCGTTGTCAGTGCCCATTGACTTGGTGGCAGAATCACTCAATGGGCACCGATGCTGACGGCGCCCCTCCCTTGTGAACAGTGTCGAAGCTGATATGAAGAGCGCTCATGCTTATTTTGATAATACCCGTGAAAACCATGGTATAATAAATGAATTTTCAAAATATAATATTTAAATAAAAAACTCGTGATTTCGTGCCATGAAATGTTCTTATACAAGAATTACTCAATTTATGCATTTAGATTTTACTTGGCCCAAAACAAGTCTATTATTATGGTTACTAGTATTTTCACCTGTGCGATGCACAATCTATAATATTTATAAAACAAAAATTTTATTTATTAAAATAATTAATTATTTTATAATACGCATGAATTTAAAATTATAATGTCAAGTATTAATTCTCCTATATATTACTCTTTATATTTCAAAAGATATTGCATAATTCACTACGCATTATTCACAAAAACCTATAATACATCATATCCAACTAATAATTACACACAAATATATCTTTCTTTTATTTCTTCACTTAAATTGAACAATTTACCTTCATTAAAAACTATTTTATCCATTTAAATACTACTCTCTCCATCCCCAAATTTATTCTCACTTTATATTTTTGTCCGTCCCCCAAATTTATTCTCATTCCTCTTTTAGAAAATATTATTTTATCATCACTCACAAACAATCACTTTATTCTCTGGTGGACCCCACAATTATTCCATAATATCCTTACTTTTTCTCACTTTTCTTAAAATCTGTATCCATACAAATGTGAATAAATTTGGAGGACGGAGGGAGTACAAGTTAACTTATGTACAAAATTTTCATATTGGTATATTTTTAAAGCACTATTTTTAAATTTGTACAAAGATTTTGTATTATAGAGTAAATATGAGTTGAATAATAGATTTATGTATTTTTAGGGGGCGCTTGGTAAAATAATTATTCAATGGTAATGGAAATGGAAATGGGGATATACACATAGTAATTATCATATATAATGAGAATAAATGAGGTATATAGCATTGTTTTTTCTCCTAAATAAGGTAATCATTACCCTCATTTGATTACCTCTATATCACCCTATAATCATCCTCCTCAATCAATCCCACATACCACAACCAACAACATTCTTTTTTTTGTCAACTTTTTCAAAATTGGAGCACAACATTAATGATGTAACCACCATGAACACAAACTCTCATTCAACATATGTAAGATTAAAGGAGGAAAATGAAATTCATTCCCATTACCATTGAAGAATTTGAAACAACCGCCCCCTTAAATGAATTATTTTGTAACTGTCCCAAAATTCAACTATACAATATCTTTTAGGACAAAGAGAGTGGGAAGTTAAATTTTTGCATGTGCCGTAATGTGATTAAGTTTGATGGTGTGTTATTGTTTTTTTTATGTGTAAATTAACCACTTTTAAGAAAAATGAGTCTTTTAATATTAAAATAAATTTTTTAACTAAAATATTTAATTATATTTTTATTTTGGCTACTTTTGTTATATTAATGCTTAAATATATATATTATATATATGAGTACATATACGTACATACATTTTAATTTGTAAGGAATATTAATTTAGTTAATCAACAGATTTTGAAAATTCTTATTGAGACTACCTATTTTTAAAAAAATAGTTTGATCAGTCAAATAAAATTTATTTTATATTAAATGTTACAATATTTATAACAAAAATAATTTTTAAAATAATTTTTTATACAACAAAACTTTAGAATTATGAAAAATAAATTTCATATAAAACTTTATTAATACTACCTCCGTCCACGAAATTTATGCTCACATTTTTGCACGTGGTTTAATGCAATATGTCGGAGGGTATTACGGGATATTGTGAGGTCCGTTTTGAATAAAGAGAATATTTATGAAAAGTATATCATATGTACTTTCCATAAATACTTTCTTTACTCAAAACGGACCTCACAATATCTCATAATACCTTCCGACATATTGCATTAAACCACGTGCAAAAATGTGAGCATAAATTGTATGTTTTTTAAATATTACATTAAGTGTATGCCTCATTTATAATATTATCTAATATAATGTATATTCATGCATAAGATAAAATTATAAAAATATATTTATCCTTTATTATAGACTAATAGGGAGTTTAACTTGCTTAATCTTTTGGATCATTGAAAACTCATTCTTATTAATTGATTGAATCACTAACCAATTTCTTATGAGTTGTTTGTTGTCATGTCCAGATATTAATATACACCCATCTATGTAAAAATCTAAAAAAATTTATGTTAGTTCGTCTACTTGAAGAAATACTGAAAATGCATATTCACATTGAAATAAAAAAGGTTTAGAAGGAGACATCAAACAAAAATTAAAATATCAACTATTATTTAAATTACATTATAGCTGCAGGAATTATAAATGAGTCGAATGAAAATAGAATTGAAAACTTTTATATTCAACACAAGAAATAAAAAATTGGAGACAATGCTTCAAATTTTATAAAGATTTTACCTTTAAAGAATTTTTATATGTTTACAGAGTAATGCCAATAAATTATCATTAAATGAAACAATAAAATTTTCCAATATTTTTCTTATTGATTTAAAAAAATTGATAATAAAAATTAATTAACACTTTGGGCAGAGGATTTTTTATTAGTATATAAATACATATGTAAATAAATATATATATATATATAGATATCTTAACAAATAATAATATAATTTATATAATATTAAAAAATTTAAAAATATAATATAAGTGTAAGGGATTGAAACTTGTACTCTATAGCAAAAAATAAAATTTAAACTACATTTGCTATATGCTATAGTATATGAATAATTTTAAAATTTAAAAAACAAAGTAAAAAGAATCTTGGGCTCAATTTAGCCCAAATTTTTGTTATTATATATCTATATATGCTAAGGCCCAGATTACATGCACCCATATTTGTTAGTAGTACACACACTAATTTAATTTTATTAATTTAAACTATATACAAAATATTACAAATACCCTCGTCACTTTGCCTTTCAAATTTACGGTACACCCATTATTCTCCAAAAAAATTTACTAAAAAAAGCAAAAAATAAATTTAAAAATATTATGAAATACCAATACAAGAAAAATATGAAAAAGAAGGAAAAACATCAGAGCAAAAGGAATCAAAAGATAAAAGAAACAACATTAATTAAAATAGGAAAAGCAAAATAAAGAGAAAGTAGATAAATATAAGTAATTTAGCAAAAAAATCAGAAGGGAACTAAACTTAAGAACTCAACAAACTATCCAATTTTTTAGAAAAAAAAAAACTATTGGATTTATCTTACGAAATCAGTTTCAGACTATTACTGACTTACTGACTCATTCGTATTTTTAGAAAAATGTAATATTTTTCAAAATGAAATTTCAATACAAAAGGACATAATTTACTAAAATAAATAGAACAATTATATCGGTATATATTTTTAAAATGAGAGAAAATTTTCGAAAAAATAATTTTAAAAACTTATTCATTTTCCATAAAATCAAATTTAAAATTTTAAGATTAAAAAGAGAGAGATAAAAAAGGAAACAAACGTGCAACTACAAATTCATCGAATCGAAGAAGGAGAAAAAATTAATAAATAATTATATAATTAAGTTGGGTGGAATGAGAAATAAAATAGGTGAAAGGTAGGGTATAGCGGGGTAGAGGGTGGGGAGAAAAAAATGGTGGGCACTAACCAGGGAAAAAGAGTGTGAGCAAAGATGGGTGTGGAGAGGGAGAAGAAGAAAACTAGAGAAGAAAATTTATAATGAAAGTGGAAGACAATAGAATGAGAAAACTGGAGGAGTGGAGAGAAGTAAAAAAAAAAGTGCAGGGAAAAGAGAGGGTGTGTCCTTCTTGGAGAGAGAGATTAAAAGTGAAAAAATTAAGATTTTAAAGAGGGATAAAATGATATTAAAGAATGTGTGGACAACTAATAAATGTGGGTGCATAGCATATAACCTGAGCCATATACTAATGATCAAGGGTGTAAATGACGTTTGGCGGTCGTAGGGCGGTCGATTGTGGCCAAGCGCCAAGGAGGCCTAGGCGAGGCCAAGAATTTTTATTATTTTTTTAAAACTTTTCTAAACATATATTGATAAAAATGTACATTATACAATAAATTATAAATTTAAAACATAATTAATACTCAAATGCATTTTTCACAAAACACAACAGGTCAATAAAATGCAAAAAACTATCCCAAAATGACATTGTTCAACTACTAAATAAAATACTAAAATAACAAAATATCGTACGGATAAATTAATAAGTAGTTCAACTAAGAGGAACATCTAAAGACACTTGTTGCTCAACTCCACGTACACACTCTTCATCATCAGATTCAAACTCCACATCAACATTTATTTCATCATCATCAGATGAGAAATCATCCTCGTCAAACTCTCTAAGTCGAGTAGTCATACCCGAGGTTGAGCCAATGTCTCCCTCAACAACACCATCATCAACCAATCCACCTCTAACAATCCATTCTTGAGCATAACTTGCATCATTTTTTGCTTATAAAACTTCCACATCTTTCTCTTTTAACTTCTTGCGTTTGTTCATCAATTTTGCATTAAAATTGACATACTCAAGATTGTTTAATCGTTTGGCTAGAAGCTTGTTTCTTTTCTTCGTGTGTATCTAAAAAAATCATAAATATAAAGCAATTACAGAATTATAATTACTAATTAATATTGCTTAACAATTAATAATATGCAAGTACATATTCTCTTTTTCACTTAGTTAATTAGTTTAAGTGTAAATTTATTATTCTTAAATTAATTTACTTTATTTAAATAATCAAATCACATTTGACATTTGTACACTTTCTTAGTTTCCGCCAAACCATCGCCTAGGCCGCCGATTTTCGCCAAATCCTTGTGGCGGCCAAGGCCGCCTAGGCGGGGCCTAACCCTCAAACCGATTTTTTCCAAGGATTTGCCTCGACCGCCGGGTGCGGCCAAGGGCCTAGGGCGGGGGCCTAGACGGGGCCATTTGCATCCTTGCTAATGATTAGAGATGTTAAACGGGCTGACCCTAAGGGTCAGCCCTACAGTGCTGTAGGCCTAAAAGGTTCCGGGCTTTAGCGGTTCATTTTTAACGGGCCACTAATACTCGGGACCTAACCCTAACCCTAGCGGTCCACGGGCTAAACGGGCCACTAATGGGCTTCGGGTAAAAAAAATTAAAATAAAATAAAATTTAATATAAAATACAACTAATGATTTAATAACTAAAATAATCCATAAAGTTTATACATCAACAACATAAAGTTCACACACTAACAATATAATTCATAAAGTTCACATATTAACAACATAATCCATAAAGTTCATACATTAACCCTAATTGAAGAATATGAGAACTTAATTTAATTGATATATAGTAATCTACTATTTTCTATTTTTAATTCTTAGTTAATAATAAATTAGTAAATTAATAATTAATATGAGTAATAAGTTAATTAATAAACATGTTAGCTAGTTATAAATTATAATACAAACTGTAAGTATAAAGTAATTAATGACTTAATGTATATAAGTTTACAAATTACAATAGTTAGAGAATCAGTCCCCACTTTCCTATTTATATTATATAATTAATTTAATAAAAATAGAACCGGGCTACCGGGCCAGCCCGAAAAATCGGCGGGCTAACCGGTCCGGACAAAAAAAGCCCAGTTTTATACGGGTCGTCATACGAACGAACCTAACCCTGTAAATTACAGGGTTAAACGGGTCAGTCCGCTAGCCCGCGGTCCGTTTAACATCTCTACTAATGATCTTATCGATCCCATTATGAAGTAGGACGAGTTTTGTATGACAACAATACTCGGAAGGCAGTATTTCGTGTGACGGTATTAATTTATTTATTGAAAAAAATGTACTTCTTATATTCCACAAAATTTGTATATTTTTTTATTTGGACGTTTAACTTAAATTTGCACAATACTAAAAAAAAATCAATTTTATGTGCATATTCTTAAAATTATACATATATTTACCCACATATCATCACTATTTTTTTAATAAAACACATTTTTCTTAGAATATGTGTCATCTCGTATAAGGGTGGAGCAAATACAAAAAATATCGGTATAACGTACTTACCCTACAAAAAAATATCAAATTTATCAATAATTTTGTAAACCGAAAATTTTGGTACAATATCAGTATAAGATTTTAAATTTTTTGGTGTACCTGTATATAAACCGAAATACATGAATATTTTCGGTATAAATCGGTATACAATTTTTTTTTGATATACCAATTATTTTCGATATTACTGAAAATATTTCGGTATCCCGGTATATTGGTATATAACATTACAATAATTTAATATTAATAATTAATTAAAATTCTACTTCAATTATTACGGTAAGGACCGGTATAGACTGGTTTAACGGGGATTCCCCCCCCCCTCCCCGCCCCACTCTGTCCGTTGACATCCCTAAGAATGAGACTCGGATCCTCTTCTATACAGGATAATTCTATGCAGTGGAGAAACCGTTTGATCTCTCTTACACATACGGATTTATATGATCCAATGACTCTCCTTTTACACAAAACCTATAAGAGAATCATCTTGCTTCAAAATGGCACCATTAACACTTTCTTGCATCATATCTGGCTCTGTAGATAAATTCAGCCTCCATTTTTCAAAAGCATAATTGCATATTTGTTTTTAAGCTATAATTTCAAATTCAATTAAATATTAATCAGGCTATATATATATATATATATTCATTTGTAGTTTAAGCTTAGCTCAGGCTTAGCACTCAACATTTTATAATCAAATTATGAGTTTGATTTGTGATTTCATCTTTTAAAAAATCACTTGCAACTTAACTAAAGTCAAAGTTGACAAATTAAACGTTAAAACTATGGCCGGCATGGCAATTATAATCGATCACCATATAAGTTTTATAAAATATCTGTAGATCATTAATAAAATTGAATTTGAATCGGTTTTAAATTAACTGAAAACAAATTACATTTCAATTAATTTTATTTTGACGAATTTTGAATAATACCGATAGTTGGATATGGCTTTCGAATATGACTATATATTCAATTCTTCTGCTACTTCTAATATAGAATGTATTTACCTGAATTTATTTTAAATATCTTATAAGTTCTAATATTTTATAATTATTCTAAAATTTTATAAAATATTATTTTTAAATAATTTATAAGTTATTAAAATATTTAACTATTACAATTCGTACCTTTTTTCATAATTTTTAGAATATTCTAAATTTTTATTTTTATGTTAAAGTAGAGATTGAGGAGTGATAGTGGGATTCAAGAAGGGTCCGCGGTGTGTGACGTGGTGATGAAAATAATTTGGTTAAATTAAAATATTTCAACTTATATTTTTGCAGCTAAAAAATTTATTTTAGAATTTTATAAGATATCAAACATCTTATTTTATTAAATACTTAAAAAAAAATTATAATCTTTTATACAATTTATGAGTTATATTAATAATTTTATAAAGGCAATCAAATACCATCTTAATTACTTATTATTGATAACTATCCTCATCTAGAAATTTAATTAGAAAACAATCAAATTGAACCGAAGTAGCTCAACGACTTGAACCAATCAGTTGGGTTGGATGGATGTCAGCCTCATAATTTTATTTTTACTGGAATAAAATAATTCGTCATATCAATCATCTGGAAGAGTTCAATTTTAGAATGGTCGAACCAGTCGGTTCAATTAGAAAGTTCAATCAATCAATTTGAAATGTATATATAAATAAAATGAAGAATACGCTTGCAAATTAATTATATTGTGCAATTATTATAATTTTAACATAATGCAATAAAAACTTCTCAATTATCAATTTGTATTTCTAAAGGGTTTTAAATTATTTTTTATTTTAAAAAATTCTTAAATTATTAATTTTTTTATGAGGCTCCCGTTAAGGAAAAGAAATTTAATGTTTACTACTCCCTCCGTCCCCGTTTAAGTTGCTCGTTGCTTTTAGGCACACGGATTAAGGTAAAAAATGAAAAAGTATAAGTGATATGATGGAATAAAGTGAAAAAATAATAGAAATAGTGTAAAAAGTATTGAAAATAATACTCCCTCCTTCCCGTAGGAATTTGCACCCTACGGGACGGCACATTTTTTTAAGAAAAAATGTGTTTTATATATAAAGTAGTGGTATATGAGTATGTGTATAGGTTTGTGAGTGTACACGTAAATCAATGTTTCCTTTTTTAATAGTGTACAAATTTTCGTGGGACGTCCAAATAAAAAAATGTGTAAATTCCTGTGGGAGAAAGGGAATATACAGTAAAAAAAAAATTCTTGCTCATGGTTAAACTGGGGACATGCAGCATGCAAAGTTGTTGTTATAATCACTACACTCAGGACCGTTCTTTAGCAAGTGTATCTAGTGACATGTCACGGGGCCCCAAAAATTCAGGGGCCCAATTTTAATTTTTTTGTTAATATAAATAATCTTATTATAATTATAAAATTATAAAGAAAATGCAAATAAAAATTCGAAAAGAAAAAAAAAAGCAAAGATATTTTTTTGGGAAAAATATTGGAAAGAAGGAAAATCTTAAATTTTAAAAATTCAAATTTCAAAATGGAATAAAAATTTTAAATGGATTAAAATTTGGCCCCTGGGTTTAAACAAATCTAAAAAGATCGAAAATATATTATGAAAATGGACTAAAATTTCAAACAAAAAATTCATAAATCGTAAATTTTTCACCTAGATCAGAATAAAAAATGCATAAAATTTGAAAAAAGATAAGAATATAAGGAATGAGATTGAAGGATTAGAAAAAATAAATTTAATCTTTTACCTTTTACATTCTTATTTTTTTAGATCTATAGTATCAAATGAAAGGAGGAGAAAAATATTTGATTAAATTCATTTTGTGAGAAGTGCAAGCGTGGGGAGAGAAGGGGTGAGGGTGGGGGCGGAGTGAAGAAAGAGAAGGGGAGGAAAAGGTGGGTGTGTGCTAAAAAAAAAAGTACAGAAAATTAAAAAATTTAAATATGAGTAAAAATGATATTTAGTTGAAAATGAATATGGATGCATATAACTTGAGTCAAGATTTGAGGCTTCATTTTAAAAAGTAATACAGGGCCTCTATATTTTTTGGGGCGGGCCTGACTACACGACAGACACTCGATGATTAAAATTAGATTATTATTTAAAAAAAATCACTTTTCAATAAGCATGCAAGAGAGAGAATTAATTGATAACAATAATCATTCAAACAACATACATAATGACGGTAATAAATAGTACTAGTTAAATCAAATATAATTGACAACAGATGAAACAATCAAAAAGATGTTCAGAAAATGAATTCCACCAAAAGAGTAATCTCCACTGTGCTTTAAATCTGGAGCAAAGTCTCACCTTAAACTTGAGTTTTTTCACCTCACACGCACACGCACACACGTAAAAACAAGAAGTGAAGGTTCCACACTCACATCTCATGTGCCTCGATCGAGGAACTTCGATGCCGGGTGCGTGCTTCAACATCTCAGTTTGAACCTCTTGCTCCTGAGGATAAAACTACGATCTTTGCTGGACTGACATTTTCACATTAGATAGATATCATGGAATATGATGCACTTTCAAGATGTTTTGGTGGTGAAATATAATGGTAGACACGCGAGACTCAAAATCTCGTGCTAAAGAGCGTGGAGGTTCGAGTCCTCTTCAAGTATATACCGACCTGCACCCGCCCTAGAGTATATGATTCAACAGGAATCACACAAGGGTAGATTAGAAATCTCTGGTAAAATGCCCTCCCGCGCATGATGGAAAAACTGGAGCCCACATTGGTCACAATTCTCACTACAGTTACAAAATGGGATATATAGTGATTTATTTTGAATATCATTTGAAAATGTGAAATTGATAGTATCTTTTACCAGCAAAATTTATCACATTACAAATTGCAGAATTCGAGTCAAGCATCCCCTAAATAATACTCCCTCAGTCCCGGAACTACTCCGGGCACATGAATTAAGAAAAAGTAAGTATGTGAGTGTAAAGTTAAATAATAAAATAAGAAAATGTTTACTTTATTGACTTTTGTGAGCGTAAAAAATTTCCTTTTTAGGTGTGTGAAAGAAGAGTTGGACTTCCAAATAAGGAAAATGTGAAAGTAGTTTTGGGACGGAGGGAATACTATTTTTCGCATTCGTTCCTAAAAAGTCAGATTAATCCATTTTAAATGCAACCAATATATATATATATATGGTCTAATTAATTTCCTCATCTTAATTATTACCTGAGGGCAAACTTAAATGTAGCTAGCAGGGCTCCATTCGGCGGTGAGATGAGCAACAATTAATAGCGGATATATGGGGAAAGAATGTTAACCCCAAGAGCAGTAAATATTAGGCTGCAGATATAGTTAACGTGTGAATGCATCGCTTGGAGATGCCTGTTTCCAAAACTCATGATTAATTCTTTGGAACATTAAACACAATTGCTGAGATAAAAAAATTTCTCTTTAACTTGTATAATATAATTAGCATATATATGATTGAATCACAGACAAGCTATAACTACCTGGTTGATGCCATGTATGGAAGCATATATAGATGTTCCTATGGTTAAGTAAACTTGAACACTTCAAGCACAAATTGACCTCTTTAAAAAAAATGTTTTATAAATAAAATAGTCACATATGAATCCATAAATATGTGTATAGTTTTGTAAGTAAGCACACAAGTTGATTTTTTTTTAATAATGTGCAAATTTGTGTGGAACGTTTAGAAGAGAAAAGCGTTCTAATTCATGTGAAACGAATGGAGTAATATTTTTATTTGAAGTGACTATTACCTTTTGTGAAAATATTTGTCACATTTTACTATAAAGTACCACTGAATTTTTTAAAAGGTGATAATATTTTTATTAAAACTCACTATGACTTTTCTAAAAAAATATTATAACATTTTATTATAATTCTATCGCTTTTATTTTTTTGTTGGTCTCGTGTCATGTCACAAGTTTTTTCTAATAAATAAAAACCCTTTATATACCACATTTTATTTTTTTTCATTATTTTTTGTTATTTTATAAAAGGGATAATTTTATATAAATACATCACCTTTTACTCAACTTTCAATTTAATCCTGAGCTTCACGATTATTGTAAAAAATTTCAACCTTTTAAAAAGTTTCAATTCGATATACTTTTTTTTTCCGGCCAGCAACTGATGACGTGTCTCGCCGAAGCGCGTGAAATGTTGTCACGCTGGCGTACACGTGTGAAATACTTTTTTGGTTAATTCTATATAAATACACCACCTTTTACTCAACTTTCAATTTAATCATGAGTTCACTATTATTATAAAATACCCCAACATTTTAAAGAGTTTCAATTCGATACACATTTTTTTCCAGCCAGCAACTGATGACGTGTCTCGCCGGAGCGCGTGAAATGTTGTCACGCTGGCGTAAATGTGTGAAATTACTTTTTTATTTTTTATTTTTTTCCACATCATATATTATATATATAAAAAATAACAAAATTTTATATTAAAAAATATTTTTTGAATAAGAAATACTATAGAAAAAACGTTTTCCACCATATTCAAGAGGAACTTGAAAAAACTGTGTTAATGGTATCGAATATCACCACTTATTTTTTTCACCGTCTCCACCCACCCGGCTCATCTCGGATTCCACCACCACTTCTCGACCTTTACCCCAACATAAATATTTTTTTAATTAAAATTAATAAAAAAATATGATAAATTATTAAAGAATTTATAAGTTGTACTAATCAAACACTTCCACAACTTATAAGCTATACTTAAAAATAGCATCCTATAAGCTCTTAAATTAAATACTTTCTCTGTCCCCTTATAAGTCGCTCGTTCATACCTTTTGGGCACGAGTATTAAGAAGTGTATAAAAATATTAATATAGTACAGGTGATGTGATGGAGAAAAGTGAAAAAGTAATAAGAATAATGTAAAAAGTATTGAAAATAATAATAAAAAAAATGAATAGTAGTTTCCTGAAAAGGTAAAAAAGCAAATGAACAACGTATAGTGGAACGGACGAAAATAACATAATGAGCAACTTATAGTGGAAAGGAGGTTATAAGATGTTATAGCTTATAAGATGTTTACAATATATTGGGGTGTTTGACTGAACTTATTAGCTCTTTACGATATCTTATAAGTTGTTTAAAAGCTTATAAAATCTTAAAATAAGCTCCTTACTTCTTATAAGTTGTAAAAAAATAAGTTGATATATTTTAACTTATTTTTCTCAACACATCTACTCCACCCGCCCGTCTCACCCGGAACTCCTCCACCAGTCCACAACCCTTGCCTCAACATAAAATAATAATAAAATATTCATTTTCTATTATAAATATTTTTAAAAATTATGATAAATTATCACAAATCTTATAATTTGTATTAATCAAACACTTTAACAATTTATAAATTATTATAAAATATTAAATCTTATATAATATTTAAAATAAATTTAGGCCAACACGGTTTCATCCCACTAACATTATTATTCATGATTAAGCCAAAAAAAAAGAAAAAAGAAGAGAAGCCCGTGGTTAGCTGTATAGCACGCGTATGAACATATGCACTGAATCATGATTCAGTGGCTCAAGTTGCATTATAATGGTGTTTTACAAACTTTTTTCTTTTAACAGGATTGTTTTTTACAAACTTGGTTAAGAAAACCCTTAATTAAAAAATAAAATCACTAACTTTATAGTTTTTATTAATTATAATATGTATTTTTTTATCGAGTGAGTCTCTTGTGCACTTGGTGCACATGCAACTGGGTCAACTTATGACCCGTTTTCGCAGACCCTTCATATATTACAAAATTCAGGTTCATTAACAGAATTTGTTTGTAGTTTGGTGGTTATGTTCACTCTTAAGAAGCAAAGGGGTCGATGTAAAATTGTTTAATTTTTCAGTATAAAGTTGTTTAACTTTTCTTTGTAAAGTTGTTTAACTTTTCAGTATAAAGTTGTGTAACTTTATACTGAAAACACCTTTGACTTAACTATTTTTTGTCCAAGTTTTTTTGATGTAAATGTCTAGTATTCTTTGCACAAAATTGACAAGAAAAATCCTTAAACAAATGACACAGTTTACCATACTCCTTAAACTTCAAACAATACACTAAAATTATACTACTATACATTGAATTAACACTATTGTAAACTGAAAAGTTATACAACTTTACACAGAAAAGTTACACAATCTTATACTGAAAAGTTACACAACTTTACATAGAAAAGTTACACAACTTTATACTGAAAGGTTACACAATTTTACGTTGAAAAGTTACACAACTTTATACTGAAAAGTTACACAACTTTACAAAGAAAAGTTACACAACTTTATACTGAAAGGTTACACAATTTTACGTTGAAAAGTTACACTACTTTACAAAGAAAAGTCACACAACTTTACAAAAAAAAAGTCACACAACCTCTCCATGCACGTAGAACACGGGGTATCCGGCGATGAACCGGCGTTAAATCGGCACCAGTGGAGGCATGTTTTTCAAAAACCCTCTCAACGATCTCACTGCGCGATCGCCATCGCTAGGCCTTTTCCCCCAATTTCCAATACAACATTCATTCCAAGAAGATAATGAATAGAGCCATGATTTCTGTATCTCTTTCACAACTTAACGCTGCCGGAAAATTCCACACCTCCATGCCGGAATTCAAAAAAGCAGACACAGCCACTACTCGCAATCGCCTAGAAGCCGTTTGCCACCGAAAAAATTGAAGTCCATCTCTCGCCTCTCAGCCGGAATTCGTCCACTATGCCGGAGTTCGAAGAAGCCCTGTTCTGAAATTCTTCCTCCCCTGTTCGCCGAACATCATTTTGCCGTCACTTGCCCTGCTTGAAGATCTTGACGGAAATTGTTTACCGTCTCAGCACCGGGAAAATCCACATCAGCTGTCTCATAGCCACTCCACCGGGAATTAGAGATGTCCTGCTATCACGCCGGAATCCATGGAGGTCCGGCGGGAATGTGAAACCGAACGACGCCTCGACAGCGGCAACCTCTGCCTCCGTCAGACCGGCCTCCACCGGAACATTCAAAGAGTGAAGGTAGTGTATCATGTTTTTGGCATAGGCGGCGTAGGAGAAGTAGACTTTTAGTGGCTTTGGAGGTAGAGTCATGGATTTGGATTTTTTTTAGAATTTGGGTTGACCCAATTACACAGATCTAGGATCCGTGTAAATGGTGCATATGAGACCTTGCCTTTTTTCTTTATACTTTAATACCACCTTTTAAAAATTTTACAATTTGAAATATTTGTTAATTTTTCGTTAACAATAAAATAGTTTGGTTACCGAATATACCCCACAGAATTAACGTAGATGCCAACAAACAAAATTTTAGTTTTTTATAATTAGAATAATATTTTTAAATTAAATTTTTTACTTTAGAAACATAACTTAAAATGTATTTAAAGATGTTTTTTTATTTTTTAAATAATTTAATTTTTTTATTAGTGTGTATATGGATTTTTATGTTGCATTTTCAACAGCCACGTTGTTTATTTATTAGCAAAAAATTATCAGATGTTTTAAATTTTAAATTTTTAAAAATTAATATTGTTAGAATCAAAAGATACAATCTGGTGAAAAAGATAGACGATAATAAAACCAATAAAGAAAAAAAAATAGTACAACAATTTGCATGGTTCGATGTTCATATGATCTACGCCCACGAAAGATCGGACATACTTCATTGTTAATGTGAAAAACTAATTAAAGATTACAACTAATTTGAAAACAAGTTTCGTAGATTCGTCGAATACTCAAGAACATTTAGTTCTAATTATTAAGCTAAACACCATATTTAGACTGAAGATACAATCTCTATGTAAATTTGAATGTCTACATTACTATGGAGAACAATGCTAGCTAAGATGCAATATTTATAGACATAAATCAAAACCAGAGATTGAATTAGTCGTTTTGGTAATTATTCAGTTTAATTGAGAATGTTTTGTGTACTGATTACTATAGTAGTTGTAACATATTCAAAATTAAATTTTGCAACCGGTTCAAACTCATCTATCTCTAGTTTATTTTGAAAATAGACCGCCCCATGACCCCTCTTCAAACTCAACAAAGTGTTATGTATAGACTTAACACTAATTCACCCACTTCCAGATTAGCTGACCTTTCCTCAGTTGACCTGACATAACATCGTTTAACTCACCTAAGCTGACATCAACTCTTCTGATATAGTTTAATACCAGATGACATGTCGTGAATTCAATTATTCTTACCTCAACTGACCTCAAGAACATTAGTTGATCTGAGCTGAACTCATTTGGTCATGCCTAAGCTAATCTGATCTAACTTACTTGATCTTTCATCCTGGCGAAACATAGCTGATCCTGAAAAGACTGGTCAAAACAAAATTTTCTGATCAGTAGACTTAGCACACTCATCTGGTATCACATATTATATTGCACTTCACAAATTTATTAAATTGCAAAGAAAAAAAGCACATGTTATAATTAATAAAATCATAAATTTCATAAATGTTAGGGGATGTCCTTTTTTGGATTTAAAAACCCAAATTGAATTTTAAAATCTAAAATTCATTCTAGTTTTAGTTTTGAAAATAAAATTTTAAAATCATAACTCTTGCCCCCTGTAAATAACCTACATAAATATATCAATTAACTATTATTCCCCCTATCTCCAATATTTATTCTCACTTTCCATTTTCGCCCATCCTCCAAATTTATTCTCATTCTACTTTTAGAAAATATTATTTTATTATCACACTCATAAACAATTACTTTGTTCTCTAGTGTACCTCATAATTATTCCACAATATTCTTATTTTATCTACTTTATCTCATTTTTCTTAAAACTCGTGCCCATACAAAGGGGAATAAATTTGGGGGATGGAGTGAGTATTATATTTTTACTTCACCCAATGACTTTTCTATTTTTATTTTTTCTTACATTATAAAGTTAAAATATATCCTACTAAAAAAACTAAAAAAGAAAAAGAAGATATATTTTAAAAAAATTAAATTTAAAAACCACTAATTTTCAAATCCCAATTTTTAAAAACCCAAAAAAACATCCCTTAGTATATATGTGCACTCCTTTCAATATTTTTATGGTCAACAAATTACCACAAGATATTAAAAAAACCATAACCACATACTCCTCAATACGTGAAATTTGACCTTGTTATTTTTAGTACGATTATTTAAAAAATATATAACAAAAGTAAGAATATTATAATTAAATTAAATATAAAATAAATTATTTTAAAAATATTGTGTGTAAGATTCAATAATAAATGGTATATATAAATGTATATAGGATTTAAAGAAATTTAATTATTTTTATTTTAGAAAACAATGTAATTTTTCTCACATGAATTAGTAAGACAATGTGAATCATTTTTCATATAATATATATTTTTCACAGATGAAGGAAGTATATAACATACGATTTGGAACAAAATTTATAATAATATGTTTCATCATCCATCTAAAATAATATCATATGAAAGCCAAAATATATATCAACAAAATCATTAGTCAAGTGCATACTATCCAATGCATGGTGTAACAGTTGAAAGAGATATAAAAATATATAAATAATGACATGTGCATATTTATACCTCAACTACTCGAATATGATGAGTTGATACTGATAATGTTTGGACAAAGATAACATTCTATCTTCTAAATTTAAACCTCCAAATCATTATTTTGATACTAATTATTGTATCATGTAATTTTAATAATCTTATATTACATTATGTATTATATTATCAGTTACTTTACACTAAACAGTATTTATACAGTCTATTATATATATATATATATATATATTGCCTTAAGCATGTCATTTTAATTGAAACATAATAGCATATTATAATTTCTTTCATTTTAAGTTTTCAATTTTTTTTAATAAATTCTTTGTCACTTTATTTTTAATATTGATATACAATATATATATATATATATATATATATATATTTTGATATTTCTAAAATTTTAAGATTATAATATTATATGAGTTAACGATATTTTCACCCTTGGTACACAACTCTATTTTGACTAAGAAGAAATTGCATGAGGAGCATACGACTTTGCATAAATTCACACTTTAAAAATTACCATATATTAATAGAAAAATACAATAAATATAGTGACATTTCAAAATCTCCTAATTAATTTAGGCTTTGTTTTGTATGCATGACGAGCATAGTACAATTTAAATATATATTTTTTTAAATTATTCTTATTAATTATATATACATTTTTGACGAAACAGAAACTTAGATGCAAGGTGCATCTATCGAATAGACCATTCATAATCATCAGTGGTTCTAATCAACATTTCTAAAAGTCCTAGCAAGAGCATGTGTCATTTCATTAGCATCTCTACTAATACATGCAATCAAAAAATGAGATTTGTCTTCAAGAAATTCTTTTCCTTCCCAAATAAAGTCACCAAACATGGTAAACTCATTCTCCATAGCTCTGAACGCGTTCGCCACTCATTTAAAATCGGTTTCCACTTGAAGTTTGTATAACTCAAATTCTTCGCCCATCGTATCGCATCTATTACTCCCCGTCACCATTCTACAAAGTACAAATTCACCAGAATCATAAAAAATAACCATTCTCACTCCTGTTTGCCGCGTGTCCACAAATAGTCCTGCATCGACATTAATTTTCACAAATCCTTGCTGAGTTGCTGATTAGGTTCATAATTGCATCTTTTAGCATCCATTTCTATATGGTTTTTATGAGATTATATTCATATTTGACCCTAATTTGGTATAAATTGTGCTATTAACCCTTTGGTGGCAAAAAAATGTGCTTTGTAGGTAAAAACGAGCAAAAACGAGTAATTCCCGACTATTGGAGAGGAGATGATGGAATCCGAACCCATGGGGATGTTTCTTGTACTCAAATGAAGACCCTAGGATGCTTGGATGAGTCATAGGATCAAAAATGAAAAAGTCGAAAATCGCACATCGGCACTTGAACTACGACCGAGCTCAGAGCCTTAAGCGACCGAGCTCAGGCCCTTCAGCGTCCGAGCAAAATCTCCCTGGATGGCCAAATCTTGGCCGCTCGGTCATTAGCCTGGTTCAGCGTCTGAGCGTGGCTGTGAAGGCGTCGGAGCGCGAGTCCGGATTTTCATCAAATTAAGAGTATTCTCGTCTTTTCGCGCGTTTAATGAAGGGCATATTGGACCAAGCATTGTGGACACTATAAATACTCAAGGATCAGATTATTCCATCATAATTCATTAGTTAGATCATTAGGTAGTTTTAGAGAGAGGGATTAGAGGTTACTTAGTGGGTTCTTAGTTAGATTTCATACTTCTCTCTACAATTAGTTTTGATCCATCCATTGTATCTTTAATCTGTTTTTTCCATTAGCTTAATCTCGTTATTAGCTATGTTTCTACGGTTCGTTTTTGGATTTTGCATTCCGGATTAGAAGATAGCATTTCAAGGTTTGATGCTTGTATTTCCATTCATCTACATTTGGTAAGTTTTCCTTTAATTCTCTTGTTTTAGTTCTTAATCATGATGTTTAGAATGTTAATTGTTGATTTCCAATTCCAATTAGCCATGGGCTAATATCCCTTGTTGCATGGTTGTATGAATACTTTGGTGAATTTAGTCTCTTGTTAATCCTATGAATGAATTAGTGATCTTGATGGATTAGTTCTCTTATTAATGACTTGTATGAATGCTTGAGATGTTAAATTGGATTGTATGGCTTATATGTTTTAGCAATGAAATGAGAATT
The DNA here is from genome assembly GCA_026898435.1 of Prunella vulgaris. Taxonomy (NCBI): domain Eukaryota; kingdom Viridiplantae; phylum Streptophyta; class Magnoliopsida; order Lamiales; family Lamiaceae; genus Prunella; species Prunella vulgaris. The sequence goes on from JAPKLY010000029.1 coordinate 1,395,689, forward strand.
GAGCTATGGGAACTTTGTGAATACCAAGTGTTTGATATTTGGCTTGTATGATCAATGAGAATTGCATATTAGCTTAGACCTCTTAATTGGAGTGTTGGAAGTTGTAGAGAGATCTAGACATCCAATAGAGCCCTTACCTTGTGTTGTGGAGAGATCTAGACACTAGTTGGCTTGACTAAGACACTAAGAGACCTTTTGCATGTTAGGATGGATAGGACACTAGAGAAACCATAATAGGAGTACTTTCATGCACACACACTACTTTTGCTCACTTCCTTGAAGTGATAGCTAGATTTACTTTGCTTTGTTAAAGTAGATAGAAATCATGATCCTTTCTTGTTTTCCTAGCTATTAGCCTTTTGTAGACATTCAATGCTTGCTTGATATCGCATTGTTTCCCTGTGTTCGATATTTAACTTGGTTAACTTGTCACGACAACAACGACCACGTACACTTGTGTGGAAATCATACACGATTTTGACAAACAGTTGCATGCCATTGTTTGCATCCCCTGTAACGGTGCACCTTCTCCGGCTTGACCCTCACTCCTTTCCATTTCTCCGTAAAAAGAATAAATTTTTTTAAAATACATTTAAATTATGTAGCTCACAAGAGACTTTCTCATTCATTTACTCCCTCTATCCACCAAATATATGCATCTTTCTTTGCACGTTGTTTAATGCGATATGTTAGAGGATATTTTGGGGTATTGTGAGGTTCGTTTATGAATAAAGTAAATATTTTTTAAAAGTGCATCATATGTACTTTCATAAAATATTCACTTTACTCGTAAATTAACCTCACAATGCCCCAAAATATTCCCCGACATATTGCATTATCACGTGCAAAGAAATGTGCATGTATTTGGTGGAGAGAGGGAGCATTAAACTAGGAGATCAGTCTATAGTCGCAATATAATTATTATTTTTTATACACAACACAAAGGTAATACATTCTAACACGAAAAATGATATTTTTCAAATGGAAAGTACTACTGTTAATGCAAAATATATTTAAATGTGAAGTGAGCTTACACTAGTTATTTTCTAAAATTAAATATGAGACACAAAAATATATATGTTGAGCAATTTATACAATCGAAAGAATTATGTGGCTAATTATACGCAGGAAATTACTCAAACAATAATCTAAAGATGTAATTTGGATTAGTAATAAGAATTATAATTGGAAAAGTAGAGAGAGAAATTGTGTAATGTCTTTCTTGTATTTTGGAAATTAGCTCCCTACAAATGAGGTGTTTTCCTCTATTTATACCCTTTCTTGGGTGATGTGGCAGTTTTTTAAGCCAGATGGCTTCTGGTGGTGACAAGTGTCCTCCACTTGTCACCACCTTATCCTACAGCTCCACTAACTCTAGCCTTACCTCTCTACGTATTCCCTTCAGGCTCTTCAGACATCTTGTGTCCTCTTCCTTGGAGTGAGGCGAGCAACCTGGCGAGCAGTGGGGCGAGCAAGTAAACGAGCACCATACGCTTGTTCTCTTGGTTTATTGCCTTGTCCCCCATGAGCCAGTCGAGCAGGTTGGAGAGCATCTGGACGAGAATGGTGGCGAGCAACTCGGTCTTGGCTTTATGGGCTTGTTGCCTCGTTACACCAGAGCTCGAGCGAGTAAGCCGGCGAGCAAGCCAGCGAGCACTTAGGCGAGCAGTTGAGGAGTGGCCACGTAGGTTTGCTGCCTTGTCACATCTAGGCTTCGGCGAACATGTGGGCGAGCACCCTGGCGAGCACGTGGGCGAGCAGCCTGCACATTTCAGCTTGTTTAAACTTTAGTTATTCTTTAATTCCTCGAGCTTATATACTTTTATCAACATTTGCCCCTCAGTATATGCTTTGATTTGATTTCTCTCTATTAAAGCATATGCTGGAATTAATTTAGCATGCTGGCGAGCAGTTGGGCGAGCAACTTAGGCGAGAAACATAGTGCTCGTCTTGGTGCTCGCCTTCCTGCTCACTCTCTCTCTCGGCAACTGATGCGACGTTCCGGAAAATGAGGTGTCTCCTTGTTTTGTGTGCCAATCAATCACGAAATATCGCGCCCCTTTTCAAAACTTTTCAAATTTCTTGCAATTAAGTCCCTGAAGTTTCTTTTTTTTTTCATTTTACCCGAATGTATAAATAGGGTCTCCCAGTTACTATTCATCTTCTTCCTTATTCACTCTTACTCTCTGAAATTTCCGGTAATCTATTTTTTCGAGCCTTTCCACGGCGACTTCTCTGCTCCTTCCCATTCCGGCGAACGGTTTCGAGGTTTTCTTAAAAGGTAATTTCTTATTCATTTTGTCTTGCAATTTATCTTTTGTGTTATCCTCTTTTTCTTTTAATCTTCGAATTTTCATCTTCTGCGCTTGTTCATGGGTTCTTCGCCGGAATTCTTGATCGGAATCCTGTTGGTGATATTTGCCATCAGTAGTTAGCACATCTCTAGGGCCAACTTTCTTTTTCTCCTCTTTTCTTGAACCATGTCGTCATCTTCAAGTCGGACCATTTCTTACCGGAATTTGGGCAAACGGCCAATGGAAGAGATGGAGGAAGGCGGTCCAATCGCCGGTCTTTCCTCGGTCCATCTTGCGGGTTCTGACCCCGAGGTTGCGGAGGCGGAACGTCCCTTGGAGGAGGGAGGCGAGCAGGCAGGCGGGCAGGTGGGCGAGCAGGCCGGCGAGCAAGTAGTCAAGCAGCCCGCTGCTCGCCCTGATGGTGACGACCACGAGGAGGTAGACGTTCTCTCCAAAAGTGATGACAGTGACGACTCCATTTCCGAATGGTTCGAGTCTGTCAACTTCCCGCATCCTCACATGTCCGAAAGGTCCATCCCTGAAGGTGTTGCTCAGGAGTTCGATTGGAGAGCCTACTATGATCGGTACACTGCTGACTTCCCAACTCCTCCCCGACGGTATCGAGAGCTCGAAGAGGGTGACCGCACCAATTACAAAGCCAACACTGTTGTGAGCGTTATTGACGAGGATGATCTCAACAGCATCCGGAGGGAGTATCACATTCCCTGTGACTAGTGGTGGCAAAATGGGCCCGGCCCGATGGGCCGGCCCAGTTGGCCCGTCTTTCAGGCCAGGCTGGGCCTAAAAATAAGCGGCCCAAAATGAACCGGGCCTATTTGGCCCGGCCCAGTAGGCCCTCCATGCCAACCGGGCTCGGGCCGGGCTTAGCCCGAAAAAAATATTGGCCCGATTTTTTATTTTTTATTTTTAATTATGATGTTGCAATGCAAGTACCAAACCAAAAGGCTCAAAACAAAAAACTACCCAAACCCTAAATTCCTAATTATAATTTCTAACTTTTTTTTAGTTTAATTCTATTAATGTTTGATTTTTAACCAAAATGAATTGAGTTTCAATAAACTAATATTTATTAATTAGAATTTTCCAAAATGAGTTTAGTTCCCCTGTTTGTTTTCAGGTTCTAAACGTGTGTGTGTTTTCATTTTTCAAGTTCATTAATAATATATATAATTAGAATCTTATTGAT
>JAPKLY010000029.1:1399289-1535598 GCA_026898435.1 Prunella vulgaris
TCTATATATATATATATATATATATATATATATATATATATATATATATATATATATTCTTTGAGTGTGTGTTTCCTTATGTTTAAATTAATATTAAAAATATTTTGGGATTATAATTTAGTGTCTATCAAAATATCTTTATTATTTTTACATGCTAAAAATAATAAATATAAATAATATATTTCAAATTTAATTATTAAGTAATGGGCCATTTTGGCCCGGTGGCCCGCATAGGGCCAGGCTGGGCTGATAAAATGTAGGCCCGATTGGTACCGGCCCGGCCCCGGGCCCGGCCCCGGCCCGTAAAATACCAGCAGCCCGGTCGGCCAGTGCCGGGCCAGCCCGACCCATTTGCCACCCCTACCTGCGATGTTATGATGTATGCTCCTCGGGAGAAGGAAAGAGCTGACCGTCCTCCGGAAGGCTTAACAGCCATAAACGTGCATACTTTGGCTGCGGGTGTTACGTTGCCTCTCCATCCTCTCATTGGTCGTTTCTTAGAGACGACGGGTTTGACAATCACACAGCTAACACCCAATGCCTGGACATATCTGATATCCCTATGTACAGTTTTTGCCTTAGAGAAGTACAAGGATCGCCTAACTCCTCAAGAGGTGAACTACACTCTTTGCCTCAGCAAGTGTTCCGAGGAGGGCCAGGGTTACTATTACCTTAAGGCGAGAAGTGATTTGAAGATCCTTGAGGGGTTGCCCAACAAAGTGAGGGATTGGAAGGAGCAATTTTTCTTTATTGGCGGTGACTGGCGGGCACCAGATAATAACGTGGGACTTGGGGGACGTATCATGTCACCAACAGAGTTTGGCGAGTTGCAGCGTAGGATTTATTTATACTTGGAATGTTTTGCTTATGATATCCTATCTGACACCTTGGTTTTTATATTGCAGGCTTGATTCCTCAGCGTTGGAAAAAGACGAGTCTTTCGGAGGAATTCAAATTTACTTGTATCCTCGTTTGCCGCCGGAACAAGAAGGACAGGACATTCGAGTATCTGAACAAGTCCAGCTGCCGCATTGCCTCGGGGTTGATCAGACTCCTCATCACTTACGAGCTCAAGTCGCCCGTCCTGCAGGTACTCTTTTTATGCATTTTAGACCTTTAATTTTATATGTTGAAATTCTTCTAACTCCTTTTATGTTTTCTGATATTTGCAGCTGCAGAGGTTACTATCGCTATCCCTCCGTCCTTCAAAACTTTGAACCAGAGGTTCGGGATGGCTAGAACTAAGAGAGATCCGCCCTCCGTTGTGTTAGCTGCTCAACTGGCTGCCAAGACGACTAAGAAGGCCGTTGGTACTGGGCAGAGTACCCGATCCACTGCTCCCCGAGCACCTCGGGTGGACGATCGACAGGCTCCCAGCAGTTCCCCCAGTGGTGGTAGCCGTCGGTTGCAGCGAGGCGATGGCTCACGCGTTGAGCGTGAAAGTGACGCTGCCAAGAGGTTACGGGTCACAAGATCTTAAGCATCTGGGGGCCCGGGTCGGACCGAGGTTTCGGAGTCTACTTTTCCTGTACCTGCCGGCACGTCTACTGCTCCTGCCCCCATACGGTCCGTTGGGTAGTTGTCAGACATCTCGATCCTTGGATGGGATCAAGACCGAACAACTGGGTAACATTCTTATGCCTTGAGCATACTTACACTTAGAAAAAAATTCATAAATTTCTCTAAGTATCTTCTTGTACGAACCTGTATGCAGGTATGACCCTTCGCGCTATCAGCACCGTAGTCCAGCGGTGCACCAGTTTGCGCTCGCTCGGCCTCCAAAGTCCCTCAATGATCTTAAGGGTTTAACTCGCTTGGCCGTTGAGTCTACCGTTCGCCATTGGACTCAGCCTCAAGATGCCATCATTCAGCACCAGTCCCTTACGGATAACATCCGTACATCTATGCATCATACCAGCGGTGCCCTCTTCACTGCACAACGCGCCCTTGAGCAAGCTGTGACCTTGGAAAAGGCTTACGTGGTGCTGACGGATAGTGTGAGGAAAGAGAGGGATGATGCGAGGAAGAAAATCGCTACTGCGGAAGCCAAGGCAAAAACCTCTTTGGACGCCGAGCAGTTGGCTATTGCAAGTGTTGAGAAGGCTCAAGCCGAAGCTGATGGTCTCCGGGCCGAGCTAGCAAGTGTTCGACCTCAACTGGAAGAAGACCAGATTGCTCATGGGAAGGTCGCCGAATTGGAGAGAGATATTCAGGCAACCCAGACCGAACTTGCCGACCTCAAGGTCGCTCACACCGACTGTTACACCGCCGATGCCATTGCTAATATACGAGCCGAGTCTTCTGATTTTGGTTTCGTTTATGCCTTCACCGAGAACCTCCGGGCATATCACCATGCTGTTGGTGAGAACGAGGACCCCTGGATAGCCTTGAAGAAGGAGTTTACTGTTTTCCTTACCGAACGTCCACTTAGGGATGATTTGGTCATCGACATTGGGGACCTCGAGGAAATGGGTATTGATTTGAGCGTCGTTCCTCCTACTCTCAAGATCGTTGGTGGGAAATACCCACCCATTCAGATCGATGTTCAGGACGACGAGATGGTGGATACCGAGAGTCTGTCCCCATTCGAAGTCCTCCCTGGTCTCTCTCCTTCAGGCGCCGATGGATAAGCGGGCGACCACTCCGGCAAGCAGCCCAGCGAGCAGGCTGGCCAAGGTGATGGGCAAACTGGCGCCCAGGCTGGCGAGCAAGCTGGCGACCAGTAGAGAGTTATTTTGCTTTTGCTCTTCGTTTGCAACTTTTTACTTCTTACGCCCTCGAAGGCGCTCCACATGTACTTGAACATCCTTTTGATATTAATGAACTTGCAGTCTCCTTTTTATTGGGTTTGCTTGCGTTTGTAGTAATGTGTGTGTCTAAGTTATTTAGTGCTCGTTTTTTGATGTACGGTGTTTCAATTGATTCGTCTTACTTTTCCTTTTTACGGAATTGCGAATTTACACCTCAATTTTCATCTCTTTGGATGTAGGCTTATTGATCGGTAAGGACTCCCTTTTAATGGTATAACCTTAGGGTTAGTCTCAATACCTTGCCTTTATTATGGACTCGTAAGTCTTGTGAGCTTATAACTTGAGACATCTTTTGATACACCAATTTGAAAGGAAACCTCCTCTTTATTCAACATAATAATGACTTTACAGACTTGTCTTTATCTAACACGAACCTGCTTGCCCCTATACATGTTGGGTGAGCAAGGTTTTCAAAGAAAATTTACACAAGTCTTCACTGGTAGAATTTCTTGAGATACGTAGCGTTCCACGTGTATGCCGAAGGGTTGCCTTGCATATCCTCCAGGTCATACATCCCATTTGGCTAACTTTTTGTTACTTTGAACGGACCTTCCCATTTCGGACCAAATACTCCAGTCGGGGCTACTAGTATCCATCTCATCACCAAATCGCCGATCTGGAACTTTCTATCCTTCACTTGTGAATTGTAATACTTTTCGGCCCGCCGCTTATAGACCGCATTTCTCAATTCTGCTGAAGTTCTTGTTTCTTCAATCAAATCTTTTTCTACCGCCATATCATCTTCATTTGCTTCCTCATCGTATTTGATTATCCTCCATGTCCGATGTTGGACCTCCACTGGGATGACTGCTTCAACTCTGAAAGCCATTGTGAACGGTGTCTCCCCGGTACTTGTTCTATAGGATGTCCTATAAGTCCATAGGACCTCCGGCAGCTCATCGGCCCAACTGCCCTTTCTTTCTTCCAACCGGATCTTTAGGATGTGCTTCAAGATCTTATTCACGGCTTCGACTTGTCCGTTTGACTGAGGATGATACGGCGTGGAGTAATGCTTCTTGATGTCCCATGATGAGCAGAAGTCTCTTAACTTACTTCCATCGAACTGCCTTCCGTTATCCGTGACTATTGACTGTGGTAACCCAAATCTGCATACCAGGTTTTTCCAAATGAAGCTTATCATCTTCTCTTGGGTTATAGTCGTTAGTGCTTCAGCTTCGGCCCACTTAGTGTAATAGTCCACGACCACCACTACAAATTTTACTCCACCCTTTCCGGGAGGGAATGGGCCGATCAAGTCGATACCCCCTTTAGCGAATGGCCACGGACTATATACCGATTTCAACTCTTGTACCGGGGTGTGGATACTTGGAGCGAACTGTTGACACTTCAAGCATCTTTTAGCATATCTGATAGCATCCTTCCGTAGTGTTGGCCAATAATACCCTTGCCTAATAGTTTTGTAGGCCAGGGCTTGCCCCCCGGCGTGGGCTCCACATATTCCTTCATGGATTTCTTCTAACACCTTTTGACCTTCCTCTGGGGAGAGACATTTGAGTAATGGAAGTGAGATTCCTCTCTTGTACAACTGTCCCTCAAGCATTGTGTATCTAGCAGCTTGCTTCACAATCCGCCGTGCTTCCCATGGATCTCCCGGCTGCTCTCCGCTGGACAAGTATCTGCTGATAGGTGTTCGCCAATCATCGGAAGTTGATTGTTGGCTGTCGACTATTTGTTGCCCCCTCTTCAACACTTGGCTCTCCGGTGCTTGTAGCCAACCGAGCGAGAGCATCCGCTTGTGTGTTTTCTAGCCGAGGGATTTGCTCGATGTACACCTGGTCGAACTTGGATATCAAGTGTGCGACGATCCTTTGATAGATGATCATTTACAGATCCTTTGCCTTGTATTCACCTCGGACTTGAGATACTATTAGCTGTGAATCTCCAAAAATTTGAAGTCTGGTTGCCCCCACAGCTAATGATAGTCTCAATCCCGCAATAAGTGCTTCGTATTCGGCTTCGTTGTTGGTTGCTAGGAAGTCGAACCTTATTGCTGATGTGAACACTTGTTTGTCATGACTTACTAGGACGACACCTGCTCCGGCTGCAGAACTTGTTGCTGAGCCGTCCACGTAGAGGTGCCATGGGTAAATATGTCCCCTCGTCGGATCTTGAGGGTAGGTTAGCTCTACTATGAAGTCTGCTAGAGCCTGCCCTTTGATCGTTGTTCGGGGTGCGTATGTTATACCATACTGGCTGACCTCCAGTGACCACTTTAACAATCGTCCGGCAGTATCGGGTCTATGTAAGACTTGTCTCAAGGGGAAAATTGTTAAAACTTACACCTGATGATCGAAGAAATATGGCCGGAGCTTCCGCACGCTCATCACCAATGCATACGCCAACTTCTTCATTGGGGAGTATCGGAGCTCCGCCTCATGTAGCACTTGGCTGACATAGTATATCGGCAAATGTGTCTTGCCCTCCGCACGCACCAAGGCTGAGCTTCTGGCTACCTCTGATGCTGCCAGGTATAAATACAACTTTTCCCCCGGCACCGGCTTTGACAGGATCTGGGGATTGCTGAGGTAACTCTTTATATCCTCAAACACCTTTTGGCAAGCATCCGTCCACACGTAGTTGGTCTTCCCGGTTCTCTTACAGATGCCTTTGCCTTTGATAGACTCGAAAAGGGTCTATTCTTATCTCCGGATCTGGATATAAATCTGTTTAGTGCCGCAAGACATCCGGTAAATCTTTGAACCGCCGGTACATCCTTCGGTGGTCCCATCTTCAAGACGCATTTAACTTGTGAAGGGTTAACTTCTATACCCCATTGACTTACTAGATGTCCCAAAAACTTGCTGGATTGCACTCCAAAGCTGCTCTTCTTCGGGTTAAGTTTCATGTTATACGCACTCATGATGTCGAACGCTTGTTTGAGGTGCTCCAGATGGCCTTCTTTTCTAAGACTCTTCACTACAATGTCGTCAACATATACCTCCATTGTGTCACCAAGGTGTTGGTCGAACATCTTGTTGACTAATCTTTGATATGTGGTACCGGCATTGATTAACCCGAAGGGCGTCCTCTTCCAACAAAACAAATTTTTGTTTGTATAGAAGGTTGTATGTTCTTGATCATCGGGATGCATGGCAATCTGATGGTAACCTGCAAAGGCATCCATAAACGTCATTAGTTCATGTCCTGCCGTATTGTCTACCAGCTGGTCGATGTGAGGCAAAGGGAAGTTATCCTTTGGACACGCGGCATTAAGGTCTGTGAAGTCTATACAGAGCCTCCACGTTCCATTCGGCTTCTTGACCAGGACAGGGTTTGCCACCCATTGAGGACATAGTGCTTCCTTTATGAGTTTATTGTCTAAGAGCTTCTTCACCTCGCTGGTCAATGCTTCATACTTATTTGGTCCATATTTTCTTCTCTTCTGACGGATGGGCTTCTTTGTGGGATCTATGTTAAGGCGATGGCACGCGTGCTCCACCGGTATGCCCGTCATGTCCTCGTGCGACCATGCAAATACATAGAGGTTAGCCCGAAGGAATTCCTCCATCCTGCTTCTATAAGGCTCCTCCAACTCCGACCCAATAAAGAGTTCTAAATCTTTTTTATTTGGGTCAACCTGTATGGACCTGAGCTCCTCAACTAGTGTAGCACGTCGCATTTTATCCTTCCACCTGGGGTCATCAATTGGTCCTTCGAGGTGCATATCCATCTCCACCGAGATAGGTTCATAACCCAACCGAGGTTCAATGTCTTCCAGAGCACTTGTCTGGCCTTCAGGTGTTAACTCTTCGGCTTGCTTCGGCCACCGTTGTCGGATCATGATCCTGAACTTCCGTTTCACTTTCCGTTTGCCTCCCAGTTTGTTGGTTTTGTTGAGGTGTATCATCCACTTCCATGTCTTCTGGCGTTTGATCTATCTCCATCATCTCGGTATCTATTGAGATATCATCCAAACTGCTCTGCTCATCCAGGGAGGGTTGCGATATCAGATCTTCAAACACCAACACCTGGGTAACAGGCTTCTTCAGAGTTAGTAGGCATTCCCGCGCCTTCTTCTGATCCCCTTTGACCGTACCTGCACCCTTAAGAGTTGGGAATTTGATACAGTAATAGTAAGTAGAACATGCGGCTTTAAATTCGGAAATGAAAGGGCGGCCGAGGAACCCGTTATAGGTGGACGGTTGATCTACGACTAAAAAATCTAGCAACCTAGTCATCCTCCTTTCCGGGTCCTCTAGCGCTACAAGTTTTACAGGCAATCTTATTACACCTAGTGGGACGGTCACAGCCTCTCCGAATCCCACTATTTTGTGATTACAATCCTCTATATAGGATTCGTAATCTCCTAACTGGTCTAATGTCTTCTTGAACAGGATGTTCATGTAGGCTCCAGTATCCACTAGCAGTCGGTGTACTCTCGTGTTCATGATATTAGCGTTGATAACCAGGGAGTCATTGTGCGGTGTAAGGACCCCTTCGAGATCTGCTTGTGAGAAAATTAAGTCTGTAGTTGGCTTAGCTGATGCTTTTGATCTGGACCCCGTCTCCCGGACCTGATTGACCGCCCAAATTTCCACTTTCTTTTGTCTTTTTTATGTTGAACGGCCATCCACCATTCCTCCCGCTGAACCAATCTCTTCAAGTACAAGGATCTCTCGGTTAGGTTCCAGATGTGTTGGCCTTGCCGGTGGACCTCTCCTCACTTGTCTGTTTGGGGCCCTCTCTGCCTCATCGCTATCTTCATCATCTGAGGCCTCTTATCTTGGCTGACGCTGCCTTTTCCCCGGAGCTTTCTTGACGAATTCAGCAAGTTTCCCGTCTTCGTAAAACTTCCATAATTATTTCAGAAGATCCCGACACTCACTGGTGAAGTGTCCGATACTCTGATGATATGCACAGAATTTATTCGGGTTTAACTTGCTTCGATCCTGCCTGATCCTCCGGGGTGCGGCTAACATGTCCTGGTCTTTCACAGCTGTGAAGACGTGGTCAATCGTGGTAGTTAATACTTGGTTTAGTTTTTCTTTGTACTCCGCCGTGTCTCAAAATGATTTCAAATTTTTCGGGGCTTTGTAACCACTACCACTAGGCTTTTCCCCATTTTTCTTATCATCAGCCTCTGAACCCAACTGTTTGGCCATTGCTTCTTGCATTGCAACATATACACCGGCTCTGTGGCGGAACTCGGCATATGTACTAGGACAAGCTAGATGCATCTCTTTCCATAGATCCGTTCCTTTACGCAGTCCCGCCATGACCGCCGCAACCTTTGTGTCATCGCTGACCGACTCACCTTCTAAAAGGATCTTATCGAAGCATTTTAAGTATTGTTGATCGGTCTCCTCGGCCTCTTGTGAAATATTGGCCAGCCTATGCTTTTGTGTCAAATATGTTCCGAATCCCGAAAAGTGGGATAGGAATTCCCGGGTCAACTGTCCAAATGATTGAATTGATCCGGGTGTCAAGGCTGAGAACCATCTGTGTGCACGGTCTCCAAGAGTTAAGGGAAAGTTCGGGCATTGCGTCGCGTCTGATGCCCCCATTGAGATCATGTAATCAGCATATTTTGAGATGTGGACCTTGGGGTCAGACTCTCCTTCGTACAACACTAATGAGGGAAACTGTATCTTCTTCTGGATGGGTGCTGTAAGGATAACTGATGACAGTGGTGAAATTGGAAGTGACGTGTAAGTCTCAACCTTGTCTTTGATGGCCACTTGGTGTTGCAAGTCCTCCACAGCTTTCTTCAACTTTTCTATTTCCAGAACTGACGACCCCCGGGATGATCCCCCTCCTCGAGGCTGTTCCGGGTGCTCCTCATGATGACGTGCTGCCCCCGGCAGTCCCTCACTTCGGGTGATCTCTCGGTGTGGTCGTTGGAGGTTACTCGCGGCATTGGGTCCTAACCTCTCGGATGCTCGCCTCCTCAACCTTTCCTGGACTAGCCTATGTTGATGCCTAGCATCAGACTCAGAAGGTTCTTGATGCTGAGAGTGCTCGGACCTTTCACTCCCGGTTCGATGGCTTGACACATTGTGTCTTACACCTTGTGATCCCTCCTGGTATCCTAGATGATCTCCTGCTCGCCCAGCTGGTCACCCTTCTGCTCGCTCAGCTAGTTGCTGGTCCGAGCGTTGAGGTTGTGGCCCCAGGCAGTCACACATCTTCTGTTTGCCTTTCGAGTTTACCGGAGCGACTCGTCCACTACTAGCCTCCTCCTCCTGGGCATGATAACTCGTACGGGTCTCATGCCTGGTCTCTGTTGGGGCCGCCTGAATTACGGGTTGACGCGCCACCACAATTTGCTGCCTTTGCATCTGTCTGAGGGTAGCCATCGCCCTCTCGATGTCTTTTGGAGTCCTGACCATCGACTCGATGGTTGCTTCAATCTGGGGTCTCTCCCGTGCCACTGACAATGCTGGGATTCGCGTCATCTCAGCATGACGATGTCCCGAAGGCTTCTTTCCCTTCCACCTTCGACTTGTTAAGGTGGTACGGGATTCATCGTGGGAGGCCTCGTACATTTGTCTCGTCATTGTTTCCGGTGACAATTGAGTATAGGGGATGAGTTTTTAAAGAAATCTTTTCTAGTTCGTGTTTTCGAAGACAACAAATTCTTGAAAACACTCACAGTTGAAGATATTCCTCAAAACTTTACCCAAATTCGAAGGGCGTTCTTGGTGTTCTTGAGAATAATGAAGAATGAGTATCAAATTCTTCAATCGACGGAGGTTCAGGCCCTCCTTCTAGCGCCAAATTATTGAGCAATTTATACAATCGAAAGATTTATGTGGCTAATTATACGTAGGAAATTACTCAAACAATAATCTAAAGATGTAATTTGGATTAGTAATAGGAATTATAATTGGAAAAGTAGAGAGAGAAATTGTGTAATGTCTTTCTTGTATTTTGGAAATTAGCTCCCTACAAATGAGATGTTTTCCTCTATTTATACCCTTTCTTGGGTGATGTGGCACTTTTTTAAGCCAGATGGCTTCTGGTGGTGACAAGTGTCCTCCACTTGTCACCACCTTATCCTACAGCTCCACTAACTCTAGCCTTACCTCTCTACGTATTCCCTTCAGGCTCTTCAGACATCTTGTGTCTTCTTCCTTGGAGTGGGGCGAGCAACCTGGCGAGCAGTGGGGCGAGCAAGTAAACGAGCACCATACGCTTGTTCTCTTGGTTTATTGCCTTGTCCCCCATGAGCCAGACGAGCAGGTTGGCGAGCATCTGGGCGAGAATGGTGGCGAGCAACTCGGTCTTGGCTTTATGGGCTCGTTGCCTCGTTACACCAGAGCTCAAGCGAGCAAGCCGGCGAGCAAGCCAGCGAGCACTTAGGCGAGCAGTTGAGGAGTGGCCACGTAGGTTTACTGCCTTGTCACCTCTAGGCTTCGGCGAGCATGTGGGCGAGCACCCTGGCGAGCACGTGGGCGAGCAGCCTGCACATTTCAGCTGTTTAAACTTTAGTTATTCTTTAATTCCTCGAGCTTATATACTTTTATCAACAATATATAAATCAGAACCTACATGAATTCATTTTCTTCCCCTATAACATATTAATTATCACGATTTAAAAAATAAATAATATTTGATATTATACTTTTAAATAGTAAATTGAATAGTAGTGACATTTAAAAAAATCATAGGGTTCAAACTAAACCTACTAAAAAATGTAATTGACCAATCACATTGAGAAACAAGGAAGAAAAGGAAAATGCAAAAAACAATGACATCTCGGTCTCGGGGGTCTCTAACCTTTTCGCCACCGCAATAGGAACAACCATAATTCATTATTATTTTTATTATTCAAAATCTCTTATCTGAAAATATCAAAATTCATCTCGCTCGCTCGACCGACGTTCTTCCTTTATGCCCAATCTCCTCTACTGTATATCCTTTTTCTGTAAAAAGTGAGTGAATATTTGTGTGTAGATACAAATCGAAAGTTGTTGATCTAGTCGTGAATGGAGGCTATCAGAAAACAAGCTTCCAGACTCCGGGAACAGGTTGCCAGGCAACAACAGGTACTCTGCAATTGTAGGCGCACTCAGATTCTGTATTTACATCTACTTGCATTTCGTTTCTCAATTTGGATGTTTATGCGAAGCTTGGTTGGATCAGTGCCGCGCTTTATGAATGATACGATGAGTTGAGATCCGCCTTAGTTAATGACCGTTTCGGATTTTTTTGTACCTTGAAGTTGGAATTCATCGTTTTTATTGCAAACTGGATTTGAAATCCAGCGGTATTTTGCTTTCGCACCTCAATATAGCATATTGAATTATTGATATAGGTGATGTATGATTTATTTGTTAAATTAGGTTCTGGCAGCATTGTGCTGAACTGATTTATCTGAGATTTTTTTTTTCTTTTTCTGTGGAAGCTTTGAAGTTTACTCCTGATAAATTGACTCGCTATGTTGAATGTGGAACGTGACATTGAACTAATCTTAATTGCTGATTTCTTCGCAAGCCTGTGAGTCTGTCTATTTGATAGCTGGGACTAGTAGTTGATCATCAACTGATAGAGTCAGTACCTCATTAAATACTGAATTTATCACTCAAATCTTATATTAGCTATGTTGCTTTGTACTTTATAAACATCATTCCTTCAATCTGAAAGACAATGTGTTCTTACCGTGTTCATTTTTCAGGCTGTCCTGAAGCAGTTTGGTGCCTACGGTGGTTCAGATAATGTTGGGGCTGATGATGCTGAGTTCCAGCAGCACCAGAAACTTGAGAAACTATACATATCTACTCGTGCTGGAAAGGTTACTTTGCTATTAAAAGCTCATTTGCTAAAGAGTGTGTGAGTGTTAGGGGTGGGGGTGCTGTCACAATTGCTGATTTCCTTGTGAATCTCTTTTGTGATTATGTATTTGTTAATTGTTATGTATCATCTATGCGTTCTGATTGAAATTTATCTCTTTCCCTACTCTTCAGCATTTCCAGAGGGACATTGTCCGTGGAGTTGAAGGTTATATAGTTACAGGGTCCAAGCAAGTCGAGATAGGTTATTTTCTGATGATTAACTATGTTCTTTGATTCTTATTGCAAATCTGTCTTAAGTGTAAAGATGTTTCTATGTCTTTTGGTTGCCGTTCAGGAACTAAATTATCTGAAGATAGCAGGAAGTATGGTGTCGAAAATACATGTACCAGTGGAAGTACACTATCAAAAGCTGCATCAAGTTTTGCACGAGCTCGTGCTCAAATGGAGAAAGAACGTGGAAATCTGTTGAAGGCTTTAGGAACACAGGTCATTATTGTTCTTTTCCAACTTCTACAGAATCTTGATAATCAGTTAGGTTTCATGACTGAAAATTCTATTATTTTGGAAATAACTGCACTTATTTCATTCATGATCAAAGTCATGTTTTTCTATTATCAGTGTTATGTGTCTATTGCATGATATTTTTTTAACTTCCATGCAACTGTACCTGTGGCAATCTCCTGTTTACCATTGTTCATGCTCTAGCTAGATTGGAGATAAACTTGGAGAATGGAAATTTTGTATCACTGGGAAATTATGTCGTTTGTCAGGTTAACCTTAATATTCTGGAAGAAAACTTATAAAGATTTTTTAAGACTTGTTAACAATTGGTGTTTTGTGACAATATTAGATGTCTGAATATCCTTGATTGACATTAAGACTTATCTTTCTGAATGCAATGACATGGAATTCTACTGTTTTTCGTCATTGTTGTACATCAATTACTGATTTGAACTTTTAGTTGTCTATCTCACGATACTTGACATTTGATTGAGAAATTGGTGACTGTCTTGTGACAATATTAGATAACAAGAAGTTAGAATATCCTTGATTGCATTTTAAGACTAATTTTTCCAATTGCAATGGCTTGGAATTCTACTATATTTGTATTATTTGTGCATCAGTTACTATTTGAACTTCTTTTGTCTATCTCATGATACTTTAGACTGCTTCATAGTTAAAGTTAAAAGTTCTGACTTCTCATACTAGGTAGCAGAACCATTAAGAGCTATGGTAATGGGAGCTCCGTTGGAAGATGCTCGTCATCTAGCTCAAAGATATGATCGGATGCGACAAGAGGCAGAAGCTCAGGTATTTGATAAGCTTTTCTTTACACGTTTCCGTGGTGATTAACTGGATAGTATACCTGTCAGATTAGTATAGTGATACTGCTTATTAAACCTAGATAGGCTGTTGAAGTTGCCAAAAGGCAAGTCAAATTGAGAGAAGGAAATGCCCATCCCGACATGGTTTTTAAACTTGAAGCAGCTGAAACCAAATTGCAAGATCTAAAGGCAAATGTGGCCACACTGGGAAAGGAAGCTGCTGCTGCTATGGCCGCTGTTGAAGCTCAACAACAAAGGTTGACACTACAAAGACTAATTACTATGGTAATGCCCTCCACGATTTAGAATTTTGGATAGGAAGTTCCAAAACTAGTTTGAAAACTGAGTCTAATTTATCCCTGTCATATAGGTTGAAGCAGAACGCGCTTACCATCAACGAGTTCTTCAGATGCTTGATCTGCTAGAGGGCGAGGTAGTTGTCATGTTTTGACTAGTTATATATGAGAAGACTCACATGCCATCTTGTTCCGCCTTTTGGGATTCCTTTTCTTATATGTTTATGCACAGATGATGTCTGAGCGTCAAAGAATCGAAGCAGCCCCTGCTCCAACACCAAGCATGGATAGGGTGCCTACTCCTCCACCATATGAAGAAGTAAATGGCATTCCTACTTCACCAGTGCAGAATGGATCGACCGATGCCATGGGCTACTTTCTTGGGGAGGTAAGTAGATTAGCTAAGGTGATATATTATTAGATACTTGAACCACTTGAATCTTGGCTGTTTAACTCATCCCATTGTTCACTCCTATACAATAGGTTGTATATTCATATCAAGCCGAATCTGACATTGAGCTCAGTTTGTCTATTGGAGACTATGTCGTCATTCGAAAGGTTAGTGGGTTATCATTGATTGATATTGTTGTCAACTAGCCCTTATATAATTTTTCATATAAATAGTTGTCTGGCTCCACTTCTTGCTAGTGTAAGACAACCAAAGTATTGAATGGATCCATTTATAATTATCTAGTCATGTGAATTCCTTAGGGTATGTTTGTTTTGGGATTTAGGTGTGTGTAGCAAGTCATGACTTTAAAATCCTGAAATGTGAAAATCTTGATGAATAGTAAAAATGTGTGTTTGTTTTGGGATTTTGTTTAGGGTAAGATATTACTTTATGACAAATTAGAGTGTGATAATGATTGATATTATAGGTATAATAATAGGTCTTTTATGTGTGTGTTGTTGGAAAGAGTAATAATAGGTATAATAGGTATTTTTAGGTGTGGATTGAGTTTGGGATTTAAAAACCGGATTTTAAATTCAAAACTCGTGTGGAGCGTGATCGCAAAGTCCTACGTCCATCCGAGTGAGTCCCAGAACAAACATACCCTTATTGTTCCATCATTCACCTTTTTGGTTTACCTCCATAGAACGCCAGGAGGAATTGTGTGAATTGTGTGCTGAGTTTCAATTGGCTCCATTTTCCAATTCCTGTTGGAAAAAAAAATGAAAAATCTTGTTTTTAAAGAACTACATTTAATTGATGAATTATAATTTGTAATTATGAGTTGGTTATATTTTATTCTCCCATCTACACTAAATTTGATACCTGCCCCTTGAAAGTATAGATATTTTAATAGTATCAAACTGTACCTGAAAAGTAGTTGTTTCCAAATTTTATGCGATTTTTTGTAAACGAATATTCTCTTCTGCTTCCTTTCTAGGTTACTAACAACGGTTGGGCTGAAGGGGAGTGCAAAGGCAAAGCTGGTTGGTTTCCATTTGGGTACATAGAGAGGCGTGAGCGTGTTCTTGCAAGCAAGGTAGCTGAAGTTTTCTGAACTATTGTCTCTCATTTTGGTTGCCGCATGTGCTTCTTCTGTGTTGTGTATCATTGAAATATAAAATACACACCTACATAAAAGTTTTCTTTATAGCTCTCCGTTTCTTTCAGTAGATTATCTAGTCCAAATTTTGAAACTTGTGTATTGCCTCCTGCTGTTTTATTACATGTTTTTACAACATTTGTCTGATGTTGCTCACTTGGTTTGTAAATCTGTCGGACAATTACAATTCTTTGCATCCATTAATTCTCCATTTTTATTATATACATCGGTTTAGTTGCCTTTGAGTAAGTGTGTCCAGTCCTATTTAGGTTGTAGGCTAACAGATCAGTTTAGTATTACTTTAAATCTGTTCAACAGCAAAAAATTATAAACAAACATTTCTGGTCACTCGGTTCATTCCCAGATATATAATTTACTATAGTATGTATTCTACTTTATACTACTAATCAGCAGTCACATTAGTAAATTATAAAAAATAATTAAATGCAAGAAGTCCTATATATTATGTCAAATAAAATTAAATCGACTCAAATCACCATAAGTCTTAATAGAATGAAAAGCAATTCAAACTTCAATGTTAAAATGGAATTAAAAAGACAGTATACTCTATGTGTAAGGTCTCAAACTCGAAATAGAATTTATTCAAGTGTTAAAATAGCAGTACCTATGTTGCGAGGTGATAGGTTCAAACTATTATTTGACTTTTAAAGAGATGCAATGCAAAATAATTATGTGACCAATCCAATTGAACAGTTCAAGACACGTCGAGATCTGCCAAAATATATTTCTCGTCCAATTCATAGTTGGGAACTATGTCACAAATTTATAAGCTCTACTAATTATGAACAATATAAGAAAAGACATCTCTATATAATTTGAACGTACTTAGTAAAATAAGACCAACTCTATGTTGAGATAAATAAGTTGATAATACATGTAGTGATAAAATAACACATATCCGAATTTTGAGTGGAATAAATTTTCACTGAAATATTACTGTCTACCACTCTACACATTCTAAAGATGGTTCTTCAGTTCCCCCCAAAAAAAAAAATGTTTCATGGATGGTCAAAGCTTCAATTACTGACGGCACTTGTAAATGAATGATTTTGTTCTCCCCACTTGTGTTTGCCTGCACACACTCCCATAATCACTCAAATCAATCTAGAGAAGAATCAAAATCAATTGAGTAAAACAACTGACAATCTTTTAGTTTTGACATCATTTCGACTTGTGTCTACTCATTTATTCTTCGACTTGTTCATATATATACTGTTTTTTGATCTCCAAATTATAGCATATCATTTTCATTTGTTTATTTCAATACTGCTCATGGCGTAGTAGCATCGTGTATCAATGAAGAAGAAATACTAGCAATAAACATTACACAAAATGAGTTGTATTACAACACATTAACAGAATATAAACAATACACCTAAGTGTTACCAAAAACTCGATCAACATGCAAGTTGCAATTCGAACACAACTGAAATTCTAATTTGGTTAATTGAAATAAGAGTGTACAACATTAATGGCTCAATACTACGAGGTTGAAATCCAAATATATGCACAAAAACGACGAGATATCTAGCCTGCACTTGGCTTTTCCTTTTTGTAGCTAGATATTAACCGTCGAAAGAAGTCAACCCTGCAATTGGAATGAGAAAGCAGTGTGAGAACGAATTTTCATAAGGAAAAGTTCAAGACTACCTCTTTTATGCACCAGGGTGCACCGTGAGTGTTTTTTTTTTTTTTTTTTTTTTGCAGTTGTAACTGTTTATTGCAAACATGTGCAGTTGTTCAATAGAAATAGCCAATACTTCTAAAAATGCATTTGAATTGCATATTGCACAAGAAACTTACACAAAGTTCAATCGGGAGGGGGCGTAGAAACTTACTATGAGATGGACGACTTGCAGACAAGTAAGCTACAAGGATAGCTAATATGACGAAGATGAAAACAATCTGCATCGAAATGTTTGAATTAGATAATTGCTTTCTTTGAGAGAAGCCAAAATAAAGAGACAAAAAAAAAAAAAAAAAGTAAAGGCTCCCAGGACTAACCAAAGTTGGACTGTACTGAGGCTGGCTCTCGATAATGTAAGATTTCCTGTTAGAAAACAACCAAAAAAGATTATGAAACAATCTTGAGATTGCACTCCTAACTTTTATAAGCTAAACTACCTTTGAGCTAAGGTTCCAGAGTCCCTGCAAATTTTTATTATTGCTTCTAGGTGGTCCTTCGTCTTTCTTGCGTTAGGATCGTTGTCTTCAACCTAGAAAGACAGACCAAAAGAAAACATGTATTAGCAAACTAGGATATGCATCCTGCATCCTTTTGCTTAAGTAGTAAGTATAATTCAGACGGTAAAGACTCGTATAAACAGCATCTATTTAGACGGTAAAGACTCGTATAAACAGCATCTAACTTTCAACATATTCCGGACTGTAATTTTTACAAGAAATATCATTGCATTGACGATTTAAGCTTTAAGATGGTAATTTGGCAATATAATTACGTAATATCAATTTGAAATTCAACATTATGCCTAAAAAGAATAGTTCAAAGCTCAACTTTCTGACATTCAATACAAGATTTAGGTTAAATGATGCAATTTAATTTTCTTCTTGAATGTAAATATCAGGAGGATGGCACCATAGACTTAGCACTTCCCTATTTCACATAGTAAAACAAGAGGGAAGGTACACTGTGCTTTGGCTCTACCAGCCAAACTAGCTTTCTTGGTTCCTGAAGCATCATACCTTAGATTTCAGCATACGAGAGAAGTCGTAGAAAGCTCCATACACATCAGCCATTGTTTTAGTTCTATCCATAACTTTAGCAGTAAGGCCTAGAGGTAAAGGGCAAAAAAAGAAGGCAAGCGCTTAGTATCTTTTGTTGATATAATAACACTTGGATACAGCATGAAATGAAGAACACAAACAAACAGCCTCGCATATGAATCTTCCTATTCTTGCTTATGATGGGAAGTTAGTGGGAGAAGTGAAATTTGGATTATAGACATAAAGAAGTATGCCCGAAGCTGAGATATAACTGCATAAAAATTTACTCTCTCCATCCCACAATTATTCGCACACTTGCCTTATTCGTCCGTCCCAAAATTATTTGCACACTCCAAAAAAGGAAACATTGATTAGCGTGCACAATTACAAATATACACATATTACCCATATGCCACTATATTACTCAAAGCGTGCATTTTCCTTAAAAACTGTGCCTTGCAAGTATACGAATAATTCCTGGACAGAGGGGGTACATAGTATGTACATCTACATCACAATTTATCAATTAGGGTCAACAGTTATGGCACTTATCAGTTAATAAGGTGATTCAAAGGGTTAATAATTAAGATGCACTTCCACATAAGAGCTCTTATGAAGAAAAGATCACGGAGAAGCTCTCAACATGAAAGGGGAATGTATATGCTCACAAAATGCATATAAGATACACTTCCAAAGAAGTCTCCATTTAGGTTTTGTTCTTCTAAGTTTATGCCAAATATTCCATTTCAAGACAGTGTTTGACTGAGCTAATAAGCTCTGTAAAACAGTCTCTAAGATATTGAAAATCTTATATGTTGTATAGACAAGATGGCTGTTTTAAGAAAAACATGAAAATCCTAACTTATTTTGATATAAAATCTTCTCAATAAGTTATTAGAAATTTGGTTAATTTTATTTATAAATTTGCCATACTAATACCTAGTCCGTATAAAGCTTAAAACATCTTATAGCATATCTACTAAATAAGCTTAGGGAAAATTCTCAATGGTCATATGCAAAATGTGCAGACATGGAAAGAAATAAAGATATGTATGGCATAAAGAGCACACTAGTTATGTTTAGCTTACCACGTCTCATTTTCACAACACCTCTGAAGAGTTGAATGTTATTGTAGCACAAGGCTAATGTCCCAATTGCCATTACCTGGAAATATTCAAGAACACGAAATCAGATGTAGTGATTAAAAACATGTGAAAACACTACCTGCAGACAAATATGGACCTGTGGTATCGCACAAAAACGAAAGATGGCTGGATCTCGCAGCGCAGCCATATACTTGAGGCTGTCTTCTACATGCAGCAAAGCATTTGTGACCATATCATTCAGGCACTGCACTGCCTTAACTGAGTTTTCCTCGTATTTCAAGCCCTGAGTACGTACAGACGAAAGTGTGAATAAGAATTCATATTGAATAATTTGAACCTACATCTAACGAGTCAACTTGACTACCGAATGCATATATTTTAACTTCAAAGAGGAGAAAAGGGTGTACCTCAAGCTTGTTAACATATTTACTCCAAATCTGACGAGGCCAGAACATGCGGGACTTTGGTATCTCATTAATATCCTCTAGGTAATCTCTTATAATGTTTGTTTTCTGTTTAAAAAAATAATAATTAAAAAAGACAGTTATTATAGTTTCAAATACCAGGTATCTCTCAAGGCGAGAATTGAACTTATCACCGTATAATGGAATTGGATTATCAGTACCTGAAGAAACAAACCCATTGAATTGGAGAGATGCTCTGTAGCCAGATCTTCTTTTCCAGAAGCATGGAACAGCTTCGACAATCCTAATCCAACAAGGCCAGCCACATAGTGACAATACTCATCATAATCATCAACTGTTTCTACCTGGCAAGAGAAGAACGTCGCAAGTATTACCTAATGGAAAATTCATGTTGAGTGCAGAAGCCTGACATGGCTATAAGCTATTACTTCTGCCCATAATAATGCATAACCAGGGTTGTAACCATGACATCGTGTTTTTTATTTGTGATTACAATATTAAAAGGAATTCAGCATCAGTAATGTGGTCAAGGGAAGTATTCTCATGTAAAACATTCAGATTTCAGAAGCAATAAAACAGATTATGATATTAATCTGTAGACTTCATTCAAAGAAACTTCAAAATCCACGATAAATGATTTCACAAATCTATCAAAGTATATAGACTATGACTCTTAACATGATATTCTTCAGCATACCTCCTTGCTAATAAATTTTGCCATTCCTGCACCCATTCTCATGGTAATATCTTCAATTGCCTCCTGATAACTGCCATATAGAAGAACTAGTTATTAACATATGTAACTCCTATTGTGGTATTGAATACTAGAAAGGCAGCAATTTAAAACAGCAATAGTCATTTGTATGATTAGAAAGAAACCTTACATTGATAATGGTTAGCTATGAAATAAATTTGCTAAATCAATGCTTAATCCAAATTCATCGCAAATTTAATTTCTTCGTTTTTTGGACAAGACACAAGAGCTTCTACACTTAAGTCACTCGAAAGCATTAACAAATTCATTTAAGATAAATAAATTAAATATGTTCCTAGATTATCATATATAATGTGCTCTACGTTGTTGGCCACTGGCCTTCGACTTGAAATTTTCTCCAGTCAATATACCTTGCCAAACTGATGCAGGTGACAGGCATAAACATGATCACTTTCTAGCTAACTCTCAGCCTTTGATTTCAAGATGCTCATCAGTAATCTAATTCAGAAATAGGGCCATTAATTGACATATCAGTGGAAAAGTGTATGCAACTAATGCAGAACTTGTATATCTTAGCTAATTCATCCACAATCAAATCACTACCCAATATATTAGAGCTGTACAATATAACTTAATTTCTTTTTTTAACAATGTCATGAATCATTTGACAGAAACACATTGGTACTTGAGTACCTTCGTCCAAGCTCCTGGAAAGCAGTGGAAACATGATGAAACTCATCCATCAGCACTTTGTAGGCCTTTGTACCACCTGCCGAACATTTATATAAAAAGATTTAGACATATCTGCAATATACTCTATTGAACAACACATTGCCTTAACAAGATGTCCCTCCCCCTAAAAATGATATGCAGAGTTGGTGACAACAATTATAATAACAATACAACTTTTATTTTCAATTTTGAACCCAAATTTATAGCAATAAGATATTCAGTTGCATGAAACAAGTTCATTCGACACCAGAGTTGAAAACAATGGAAATATGCCTCTTAAGTTGCAAGGGATAAATAACAATATGATTACTGGAAAAATGAATGTTCAGTTGATGTTATAAATAAGTAGACTTCACAGAAGCTTTTAATGCAACATTGCAGCAGTGGTTAACTTAGTTGTTCATACTTCATTACTCTTCTTAAAGGGAATAAGAACATCACAAATACTAACATTGGAAGCTTTATAATATCAAATTCACCATGATAGATATCATCATATCAATACTCAATCGAAAAAGATCATCTGGTTTGTAATGGGGCAAAAGAGATACTCAAACCTGGACATAAGTACAGCAAAATGATAATCAAGTCATAATAAATCAATATCACTGAGTTGTGCATATAATATGGTTTTAAGCCTGACTACTGGCAGTTGGCAATAGATGTATCAAGTAGCATCTGGCTATGCATTGTACTGAATGCTGACAGATTCAGTTTCCAGACACATCTTTTATTTTATTGATGGCTAACATCTTAAAATGAATCAAAATGAGAATTAACTCTTATAATGTTCCTTCGACTTTCTGACTAGACTGAATAAGGTAGAAGGCAGAAGTTGAAACTCACATGAAAAATGCCAGTCACGGTTATATATGTAACTATGGAAATCCATCAGGATAGGTATTTTGACATCAGTCGCTATGCTTGTGTCATCCTCTGTCAAAATAACAATGAAGATAATCAACAACAGCGCCAAATTTTGCATTATCAATTATGAGTAGGAAGCTTACCAACAGTGTCTAGAGCTCGAAGAACCAAATAGAAAATGCATATCTGTGAAATTCAAGAAAATAACACACATATTATCCTTTGAACATAAGTATGTGAGAGCAGAACAGACTTGGTGTCAATACTATCATCAATTGTTTTAGAGAGGCCAATAATCAAATATTGAAGTGTATAATATCATAACCTGCTAGCTGGAGAGACAATAATAGAAGCACTGACACCTCAAGAGTACCAAATGAATAAATCATTCAGAGCTCTATAGCAACATTATCATTATCAGTGTATGAGTATTTCATAATATTGTTGGTTAATTCTAACACCTTTAGGAAACTCCCACACACTATTGTAAGCGTGATGAGAAACGTAGTAATCCATTTGTCAAAATTGTTGGATTTGATTAGTCTTTTCAGCGAAGTCAATATATTAATATATCATTCACATAGTCAGAGAAAACCGTCAATTTAAATTTAACAGGAAATATTCAACGACTATCACCTCAAGCATAACCAAAGTGCAATATTTCATAAAGAATTCGAGAGAACTAAATCAAAAACCTGAAAAAATAAACAAAGAAAGAATCACTCACGGCATCGCGGAGATCGGTATCGAGCTGCTGAATGACGAGAGCAAAACTTCTGGAAACTCTATGAAGCATAGAGTAACAGAATCCCCAGTGCGGTTCGGGCGGGATCTGCTTCTTCGCATTTCTCATAGCCAATTTCAGCTTCAACATTGGGTACAGATCATCCGGATGCTTCAAAATTGCACGTAAACTCGCCATTTTACACCTGCTAACAAACGAAATAATAAGTTAAAACAAAATCCTCAAAATTCAAAAGTCTCCATCCGAAAATTTGTCATTGCATTCCTTCGATTCGGAACACAATTAACAATTTCTGGAGCGGAAACGCACGGATTTGATTTGAACGAACAAACAGAAAGTGCAACGCTTCAATCAAAAAAAAAAAAAACATCGCAAGTTGATATCAATACAATCCATAACAGTGTGATTCGCTTTCGAAACTTACTTCGGCTCGGAAAACGCTTGGATGTGGATGTGTGATCAAGGCAACAATAACTCTGTAAAGGAAGGTGGAAAAAAGGCGTAGAAAATCAGAATGGGAAATGCGTGGAGCAATAACGTATTTATATCGCGGTGTTATATTTATTTATTTATTAATTTAGAGAGACCGTTGTGAGTGTGTGAAAGAGGTGGTGGCGGGCGAGGCTGGTTTTTCTTTTATTGAGGGAACGCATAATTGTGGTGCTTTTGAATGGTTTTGCGATTGCCAGCTGGCTTAGGTGGTGTTTGGCAGTATTCATTTATTCTCATTTTTAGATTCCGTAAATGTAAATGTGCCTAATTTTGGACAAATTACTTCATTTTTTGAATTATAATAATAATAATAATAATAATTGTATAATAAATGTGTGGCTATCAACTTTCAAGCCTTATAAGTTATTTACGAATTTGTAAAATATATATAAAAACAGCATTTAATGAAAAAATATACCAAAATAAAATTTAAGTGTCTATTGTTCTCTAAAAATTAAAAATGTAAAAGAAACAACTTAGACAGGATAAAGATGAAAATGATGTCTCAATAAATTTTTGCAACTTCAACAAGAGCAAGTTTTGAATTAAATTTTTTCATAATTGAGACGTAATATTTTACAAATTTTATGTTTAAGTTTTAAAGTGTGGTGAATTCGTGCCTCTTAATATCTCATGGTTAAGACACACTCAAATCTTATGTTGCTCAAAATTGACCGGCTCCGCTTAATGATCATTTGCAAATGTTATAAAATAGCTTTTAAAAATATTTTTAAAAAAAACAAAAATATGTGAGAAATGAATTTTATAAAGCTTTTTTAGAATTATTTTTAGTGTTTCAAAACGATATTTAGAAGGACAACACAAGATACACAAAATATCGAACTATAAACGTCATTGACTCCTCTTCTCCTTCCTAAGAGAGTAGAGAGTGACAAGTGCGGCTTATATTGTGTATCTTGTGTCTTCTATCCTTTACATTGATCGATTCTGAATAATAGAAAATTCGAATCTGTTTCAATCAGTGATGCAGAAATTGACCTAGGCGGCCATCTGCAGACCCGATTTCTGCAAAATCAGTAATGCTGGACATTTTTGGGCCTAAACGGTCCTAGGTGGCCCAAAATCTATATTTTTACCTATTTAAAAAAAATAGGCGTCCGCCTAGACATTATGGGTACGTTTGTTTTAGGATTAAGGGGGTCGTGGGAAGTCATGACTTTGAAATTCTGAGATGTAAAAACCTTGATGAATAGTAAAAGTGTGTGTTTGTTTTGGGATTTTAGTAGGGTAGGATGTTACTTTATGTCAAATCAAAGTGTGATAATGATTGATTTTATAGGTATAATAGGTATTTTATGAGTGTAGTGTTGGAAAGAGTAATAATATGTTTAATATGTATTTTTAGGTATGGATTGAGTTTGGGATGTGAAATCCGGATGTTACATCCCAAACTCGTGTAGAAACGTGATCGCAAAGTCCTACGTCCATCCGTGGTAGTCCCAAAACAAACATACCCAGACGACCAGAAAACACCGTATTATCGATTTTTTACTTTTGCACCATTCGTCCCAACAATGGAGAGGTGCTCTATTGCCAGGATGAATACACAACATAAAAGTACTACAACAATTATAAAAATATCGCATCTCATAAATTAGATTGTCTTTTATTTTCGTGTTTCAACAATTATACGTACTAAATTACTATGCAATCTTAACCAGGTGAGTTAGCTCACCTAGCCACCGGACTCCTCACTTGAGTGAATGACCCGGGTTTGATTTTCTTTGGGAACGAATAGAAGGAAGATATAAAGTTGGCTTGGAGATATGGGTGTATGGAGACTTGGTGAACTAACCACTAACAACTACTCCCTCCGTTCCGTAGGAATTTGCATCCTACGGAATTACACATTTTTTAAGGAAAATGTGTTTTATATATAAAGTAGTGACATATGGGTAAATATGTGTAAATATTTGTAAGTGTGCACGTAAATTAATGTTTTCTTTTTTAATAGTTGTGTAAATTTGTGTGGGATGTCCAAATAAGGAAAGTGTGTAAATTCTTGTGGGACAGAGGGAGTAATATTTACCGATAAAAAAAAAATTACTATGCAATCTTTTATATTTATTCTCTGTCAATGTCCTAACAATTTATTAATTGATTCTATCTCTAACTCACTCAGTATCTCTAAAAAATTCATTAAAATCAATTTGGCTAAGAAACATTATTTGTCGTTTGTAATGCATGTTTCCACACAATGATACTATATCTGAAGGCTATTGTTATATAATAAGTCAGTTGAAGTATTCTATAAAATTGTCCTTGCATCATGTGAACTTATGCTCAAAAGTTGGTTCTATCATGCCAAGGATTTACGATAAATAAACAACTAAGATATTTATTGCTTTGTGCATAATTAATGCATAATTTATCCTTCTTCACAATCCACACTTTAGATTATTGAGATATTCCATGATATTGTGACCTTTGTAATGTTTCACATGCTATTGTGACCTTTGTAATGTGTCACATGCATCATGTATATAATGCATAAAATCTGGCATTAATAAATATATGGATCATGAAATTATTATTTTTTACTGTAAGTTCATCTCTTTTTTATTTTTTCCCTACTAATTTTTAAATTTTAATTTTCGCCATGTAATTTTATTTTCTTTTGATTTTGATCCTATTAACTTTTAATTTTTTATTTTCATCCTACAACTTTACCTCTTTTTAATTTTGGTCCTATAACTTTACCTCTTTTATACATGAATGGGGTGTCACAGGACCAAAATCAAAATAAGGTAAAGTTACAGGATGAAAATCAAAATTTAAAAGTTAGTAGGACCAAAATAAAAAAGGGGTAAAGTTACATGATGAAAAAAATAATTTTCCCTGAAATTATATTATAGCTTTGTGCATTTTCTCCTGTGATATGTTGTTCTTATAAAATTATCCCGTATAGTTTAATTATCCCTCCATTCTATTATATATTTTCTACTCGAGTCACATGAATTCGTATCACTGTTATATATAATCACTATCACTGTTATTCATATATACTATCACTTTTATAAAAATATACTTGATTTATTAACAGTGATAGTGTATATGCATAACACTGATAGTAAATATACATAACAGCGATAGTGTACATACATAAATTCGAGTTCACCGTGAACTCAGATTATTACAAGTTTTTGTCTTTTTTTCATTTTGATATGTTTACTACAAAATTTCTATTCTATTTTATTCTTGACAAATTCCTTGTAAATTTATATCATCACTTTTGACTTTTTTTTTTTTTGAAAGGTATCATCACTTTTGACTTAAAGTTTTTTCAACTCTCACCATCATATCTATACATATTTCTTGTACGTAAATCCGTGAATTTTGTGATATGAATAAATAAGTATAAATAAATTAAATTAAATTATTTTATTATTTGAATATTTTTTCTACACAAAAGTATTCATATTACAAGACACACATTCAAACTAAATTTTAGTTCAAATATTATTTAATACTTGATAATTTAATTTTAAAATATAAATATAGTAGTTCACATGACATTAATTGATCAAGAAAATTTTATAAAATAGTCAAAATTCAATAATTGTTTTATGGAATGTATTATTATAATCTACAAATAACAATAGAATAAAATATGATTAGATTTTTGAATAATATAAATAAATTAGTAAATTTGAAGAAAGATGATTAGATCCACACTTCAAGAATTATCAACAAGTGAATTAACACATTAGAAACCATGTGATGCATAAATAATAATAATAAACATAGATACACAAATGATTAATTGAAAAATAACATATTAAACTCAGACAAACAAAAGATAATTAATAATTAAACTAAGACTATACTGCACAAATACAATCCTTGTTCTAACTTTAAATGAAAAGGTTAATTAAATGAGATTAAACGAAAAAATAATTAAATTGAGATAAGAGAGAGAAAAAATTAATGTACATCATATAAATAATCAAAATGCAATATTTGTTCAATAATCTTGTGTTATTATAATTAGGGTGTGTTTGTTTTGTAGGATAAAATTATCTATCCTCCCAACATATGCGTACTAAACATGCATATTTTGGCGAATAGATAATTTTATCCTTCAAAGCAAGCACACTCTTAATTTGCAGATTAAAAAAATTAAATTGAGACTATTGTTGGAAGAATTTACTAATTATGTGTTTATATGACTGAATTAATCTCAGAATTCTTCCAAACAATAATCAAAGTTTGATTATGAAATAGGATTTATACTGAGAGAAAGTAGAGAGAGGTTTGTTTTGTGTAATATGAACTTAGAGAGAGAAAATCAGTACAAGATACCTATTTATAGTTTTGTATGTTCATAGGTGGCATGTTTTAAGCTTATTTAGCTTAATACACTGACAAGTATCCTTAACACTTGTCTTTTTTACCACTATTATGCTTTAATTACATTACTCTTGACCTACTACATCACTAATTGACAATCTACGCAACTACTGACTTTAACTCCGGATAAGGGCGAACTTTCTTCTTTGGGTTGTTCCGTGGTGCAATGCTTGTACTAGGGGATGGTCTCTTGCTTCCAGCTTTGAGCGAGCTCCTTCTCTCTCCATCATGTTGACTAGTCAAAGGGTGGTGACGAAGCTCTGGCTACCTGGGGCGAGCTATTAAGCCTTGAGCTTTTAATTTTGCTGATTCACCTAAAGTAGCTCGCTTTAGTTCGCCTATCAACAACTATGTTGCACGCGATAAATGCTCGAAAAAATTTGAGAAGTAAGAAATAAATTTTCAAAATATGGAAGTAGAGAGCATACATATTTATAGCAAATACAATATTAAATTAATA
Source organism: Prunella vulgaris (assembly GCA_026898435.1). Taxonomy (NCBI): domain Eukaryota; kingdom Viridiplantae; phylum Streptophyta; class Magnoliopsida; order Lamiales; family Lamiaceae; genus Prunella; species Prunella vulgaris. The sequence goes on from JAPKLY010000029.1 coordinate 1,426,688, forward strand.
GATGAGTAATACACTTAATATAAGGTGAGTATTAATTATAAATATTGGAATTAATAAAAATAGAAAAAAATTGGAACAAAATTTTAATTTGGTCACGAAAATTGTTATATATGTTTGTCATGATATAATATTAAAATTATATCGCTTTTCCTATTTTTTTTTTTTAAGTGTCACAAAGACCTGCTACAAATTCTAAGGAAGTAGTATACTAATTTTCAGTCCATGCATTATATTAGAGGTCAACTTAAAATTAAGTTTTAACATTATTATTTCTTAATCGGGTCAGAAATCACGATAAAATTAATTATAATATCCCTAAGTCAATTTCTAGGACCAGAGTTTTTTCCCCAGTTTGGCCTTTGACATTTCAGTCAAATTTCGAGCACAAAAAGGTGATTATATTATAGTCCACCCTCTCAATTTATTTTTCTATTTAACTTTTTATAGTATTTAAATAAATAGAAGTAATTTTTTAATAAAAAAATATTAATTAATTTTAGTGAATAAAGCTATAAAAATATATTTTTAAATTTAATTATTAATAAAATAAATTATAATTTAAAGATATATTTAGAAAATAAATAGTGATATAAAAAATAAAAAATAAATTTAAAAAGAATAATAAATTAGTGGAATTGTCAGTCGTCAACCCTGATAGGAGGCAGGGGAAAGAGGCGAGAGGGTGGAAAGATTGGTAATAAATCAATACCATAATTCATAAATATGTTTGCGCGTTGAATAAAATAATTAAATAAATTGATTTCTTATATTTGATTTTTCTCGTTTACCGCTCTTTATTGTCAATGGACTAACAAAAAGGGAAGTGCACTAATTGGATGGATTAAGTTGGCCAAAATTTCTTTCGTTTGAATTCACACTACTCACCAGCCAAGTTTTATGTTTATATTATCACTACAAAGAAAACGGTTTTGGGATCGCATCAGCGATCATTATTTGGTCGCTAATTAAATTCAATGACCGTCTTATGACAATTGTTAAATTTAGCGATGATCTTTTGGGACGATCGTCAATTTAATGATTATTTTTATGATTACGGATTGACTCGAGTCTTGACCAAGTTGGGTACTATTTAGCGATCGCCAACAACGGTCGTTAAGTCGTTATATTAATAGTTAAATTTATTTAAAAATGTTATAATAAATTTGGCAATGGCCACTAGCGTAGCGAAATAAAAATTAGCTACCGTCCTTGGTGGTCGCTAACTTTTTCGTAAAAAAATGTGTCAACTGAGTTCAAACACAAGCCTATGGAGTCTCGAATCACTTGGTCAAGGGTCCAATAACTTATGTATAGTGGCTTATATAATATATAGGTTTTTATAGATTTGAATTAAATTGGAACATTTATAGTGACTTTATAGTAGCTTTAAATTTGGATATATGTTTTCTACCCACTGGCTTTGATTTGGTAATTAGTTGTTTGCAATTGACTAGTATTAGTCTTTGTGGTTTGCTATTGAAATTATATATTTGATTTGTGACATTATATGCTTTGAATTTCAATTTATTACTTCATTATTATATGCTAATGTTTTTGAAAGTTTTTTTTTTTTTTAGAGGAAATGATCTTTTATAAATATAACAACAAAGAAGTACATATATCAATTTTCCATTTCCTAAACCACACAAGAGGGATAACAACTACTACAAACTAATCTAGAGGCTATGGAGAGCATACAGTAAGACAGACGCTAAAAACTAAAAGGCACAATAGCGAATAACTCACCCCCACACTAAGGTGATTTTCATCATCTAAATGAATTAACATCTATCTCGCACCCACCCACACTTCAGCAGAGAGACCTACAGAATTCAAAAATATCTTGCACACTACCAAATGTGAATTCCCAACACCACATATGCGAAGAAATATCAAAATCCATAATCGGGAAGAAACCACAGAACGTGTATGAAAACTCACAACTACAGAATAGAGGAGAGGGATACGAAAATTAAAAAGGCACACAAAAACTAAACAGCTGAAAAAGAAAATAAAATTTAACCGGTCATCCTACCAATCGACACCGTAACCACGACATCGTTGGAAAGGATGGACCAGTTAATTTACAGAAAAACTAGTAGAGGCAGACGACAGGGCACTGATTTGACGACCCTCTCTAAAAAACTACAATTGAAATCGAAGGACTGGCGAATCATATCACGGTGGCCTGAGCACGGGGTGGAACGGTTGTCAGACCACCACCAACGGCGCTCACCAAAAGCCGAACCCCAGCGGCGGCGGATCTATGGCACGGGAGGGGCAGGGGCAGCAACGGCCGGCTGGATGGCACGGGAGGGGCGGCGGAGGCGGATTCCCTTTTCTAGGGTTTTTAGAGAGAGGGTTGCGTTTTCAGAATGATTTTTTAAAAACACTAGGAAACTTACTCAAATTTTAAATCTAAATTACTAAGTATATTTAAATCTTACAATTTACATAGATCTACTACTTATCCTTTTCATAATAAAAATAGGTGGCCCAATTACTTAACTCTCAATGTTTTTGAAAGTAAAAACAATGATCTTTTGAGTTTTACATTAATGTACACAATTAGGTTTGCTAGAGGTGCGGAACTTGGGCCTCTAGTCCTTCATTTTTCTTGGATGGCAATGGCATTGCATAAGCTGATGCCGTTAGTCCTTCATCGTCTTTTTTAGTATTAGGGTCACCAACATGAGTCGCATCATCAACAAGCTTATTCATACCTTAAAAAAGCTGAGAATAATAATCAATAATTATGCTCACTTTTGTGTATTCATCAAGAGCCCAAAGATTATAAGATGTGATTAAAGTAATTAAATGATAAAAATTTGTATGAACTCGAGTTCACGATTAATTCAATTTTATCAATTATCATTGTTATGTGTATACACTATCAATGTTATTCATATACATTGTTATTGTTAACAAAATCAAATATGTTTTTATAAGAGTAATAGTATATATGAATAACAGTGATACAATTTCATGTGAACTTAAGTTCACAAGAGACATATTCTAATAAAATAGAGTATTGATTATCTTATTTTGGAGAAAAAATAATATTATGTACATATTTTATTATCATTAATCACTATATTTACTAGCATTTGTCTATGGTCAGTAGTTATGTTCGCCCTGCATGACGTCAGGAAACCAATAAAATATTAACACATCATCTAACTTCGCCTAGGACAATAGGCAAAGTATTATTTGAACGATACACACATGAAATTTTATGGTGAGTAATAATTTATTCTAAGTATTTTAAGATTTTATTATTTTAGAGATAAATGACATAAAATACTTTATAAGAACTAACACAACAATGTATATGAATTAACACCACATTATATATGAATTAACACCACATGTAGTATGCTATAGTGAATTAACTAAAATCATATTGTATATGACCTAATATCACATTGTATCTGAACTAACACTGCATTGTATATGAACTAACACTACACACCGAAATGTGTGTTACTGCATGAAATGAAATATATTGTTCACGAAATTATTACCGTGAGTATTACTCACATAATACCTACTCTGGACAATATAATTTCGACATGAATAAATAAATTATTTTTTTAAAGAAAAAAATATGTCTTAATCATTTATACACCATGTGCATCGTGCAACTCAAGTGCATTTTTAAAAAATTATATAAAATATTAGTACTTAAAAGTTTATATTTAATGGTGTAACTTTTCAGTAATAATTCGTATAACTTTTTAATAATAAATTGTGTAACTTTTAAAAAATACACCTGAATTGCGTGGTGCACAAAAGAATTACTCAATATATATGTCACCCTCAACCTAACAAAATCTGTAATCACCATATGCACACCCCTCCCTCCAACTTATCCTTATGTTGATATGGCTAACTAACACTATCGACATGGGGTAATTATGCTAGGCTTAGCAGGTCGCCAGGGCCCACCCGGATCCGTTGAAGTGCGGAGCTCGCCCATGCAGGGACGACTTAGCTACGTAGCTCGCCCAAAAGAGCTAACCTCTGTCGTTACCGGAGCTCGCCCTGGAGCTCGCCGAGCCACTGAAACTCATCTCCGAGCTCGCCCACGAGCTCGCCTGTTAGCCCACTAGATCTCGATGGTTGTACTATTTTTCCCTCCGTCCGGTTTATCCACAAGGGTGGTTTACGGCGAGGTTTTTAATGAGGCCCATCTAGTCTAAGGCATAGTAGTAGGACGAGGCACAACATAGGTAGCAGTGTAAGGGACCAGGACGAGGGTTACGGACCCTCGTCAACACCGGAAGCCATATAGGCTCGTAAGGTGCCGTCTCACACCCACACACCTATAAATAAGACCTCTCTTGTACTATTCACACAATTCACACAATTCTAGAAATTAATACAATTCTTATCATAATATTTCTCTCTCTAAACCCTCTACTCGCCCTCCTCATATTATATCCAAGAGCACAAATTCTTGGATTATTGTTTGATAGGATTAATATGTTGTAAAGCCACATAAACAAACATCTATTAGTAAATTCTATCAACAATTTGGCGCTAGAAGGAGGGTACCCAGGCCCGCAAGAGGACAAGGTATACGGGCCTGGTCGACGAGGAGTCCGACCGGGCCGAGAGGACCTCGACGAGGTCAGGGCAGGGGGGTTCTGCTCAATCTGCCGCCCCGCTGGCGGCCACGCCCATCCGGAGCTCGCCCACTTCGCCGTCTCCGTTCGGGGTTCAAACTACCGACGACACCCTGCTAGGTTGGGATCCCGACCGAATTCAGTAAGTAGTTCGCCCAACTGACCTCCTTTGCCCATCATTATTTTATTTTTCTAACATTTTCCATCTGTTTTGATTCCGCAGTTATGCCCCCATTGCCTTCCCGAACCGCCACGAGGCCTTGCATGCTTTTGAGCGATCTCGCTCTCTCACATCGATGCGGAATCTTCCTCCGGGCATAGCCCGGAATGCTGTGAGTGAGATGCCTAGGCACTGGACGACCCTACTGGTGGCGGGTGTCAACTGCCAGGATCTGAGAGAGAATCTTCTTCTCTCAACCCACTATGCGAGCAGGGTGGTGCTCGCCAACCAAAAGGCCCTTGAGCAGATCGACGAGCTGGAGGCAGGGCGTTCTGACAGGAACAAGCGAATGCTGGCATTGGCGGACTCAGCCGACAAGGCAAAAAAACAGGCGCAGCTCGCCGAGGAGAGGGCCGAGGCCTCATTGGCTGCCGAGCAGAGTGCCCTTCAACAGCTTGACGCCGTCCAACGCCGGCTCGCCCGGCTCGAACAGGAGACGGAGGCGAGAATAAAAGCCAAGGAAGAGGAGTTCGCCGACCAGCTCGCCCAAGAGGTCGGCAGCCACGGAATCACGAAGAAAGACCTCGCACTGCAGCGGGGTCTAGTGAAGAGCTCAAACGCCGACTGCGAGAGGCTGAGGGGCGAGTTGGAGGCGAAAGCTAATGAGATCGCCGAGCTGCGTAATGCTGCCTTCTCCTCGCCGGACCTGGCGGCCGTGAAGGCCGAGGCCTCTGACAAAGGATGCGTCCAATGTTACGCTGAAGTTTTACGGACTCTCTGGTGGGCGAGCTCACAAGGATGATGAGGTGGAGGCAGTGGTGGGCGATTTCAAGGCCTGCTTGGATCGGGTTCCCTTTCCCGATGGCGCCGAGCTAGATATCGGCGACCTACCTGAGCTCGGCATTCCTCTCGACTTTGTACCGGACCGCTTTAGAATTATCAAAACTGTCGAGGTGCCGGAGTTGGACATTGCTGAGGGGGAGGTCGTCGGCGGGGAGGAGCAGGTCCCTCTCACTATCGAGCAACTGCAGGAGGCCTGTGGGGATGCCGTGCTAAACTTGGGCGAGTTCGACGCCAGCGCGCTGACTGGTAATATCACTTCAGAGGCCGAACTCGCCCTTCCCAGTGCCCAGGTCGCTCCCGTTCCCGCTGAGGTTTCCGCTGCCCCGATTGAGGTCGCCACCGCCCCTGCTGACGCCCCCGGGACTTAGGCTTTTTCCTGCTTTCCTAGATTAGCTTTTATTTTCCAAGTTGTAGCAGGTCGCCAGGCTTCATAGCTCGCCTAGAAGGAGCTCTGTTTTTGTAGTCTTACGTTTTTCGTTCAAGTAGTTTCAGCTCGCCGGGCACATACAACTCGCCCAGAAGGAGCTTTTTTGTAGTTCAAAGATGGCCAGCTGGTCGGCCTTTGTGGCCAGCACCACTACTCATACTTAGGATTTTTTCAAGTATATTTTTGGCTTGAAAATCTCTTAAGTATCCTTTTGAATATAAGTCGAGCATTTTTTGTCCAACTCTTTTTATTTATGTTTTTACGCTTTTACGTTATAATTTCTTAAAATAGCTCGTTCTTGTTTATTTTCCCGGTACATAATTGTTCGTCTTATTCTACTTTGAGAAGCGAATCGTTCGTTTTACGTCACTTACGACTACGAATTGTACCTCTGTTTTGAGAGTGCGTATTCTTCGTCTTACGCCACTTAAGGCCGCGAATTGCACTTCGATTGATTCACGTTGGGCCATTGGGTTTGATGAACCTTGCCTTAGACGTTTCTGTCTTTTTCGCGAATTTTTCTAACTTGTGGCAGTAGGTGCTTAGCTACCCTTTAAGAAGGGTACCTTCGCGACCTTGGGCACTTTGGCCTTTGCCTTCGAGCTATTCAATTACAACGCTTGGGACCTTGGTCCTTGAGCACCGCAGATTTTTGAGCACATGGGCGAGCTGGGTTTGGCGAGCTGGGCCTGGTGTAGTGGGCGACCTGGCGCAGCTCGTCTGGTTGGAGAGCTGCACAGGTCTAAACACTTGGAATTTTTCTGAATTTTCTGAATTTCTCTGACTTTTTATAGCTACGTAATTTACATCGGTTGCCATCTACATTTTTGATGCCAACCTCCGACTAGTCTATTACAGAATTCTAGTCTATTGGTAGAACTTTTTAGATGTGCCGAGCTCCAGGTGTATGACGAAGCTTTGCCTTCTGCGTCTTCTAGATCATAGGTACCGTTCAGCCAGGCTGCAGTGACCCGGAATGGTCCTTCCCAATTTGAACCAAATACACCTGGTGGGGCCATCAATTTCTTTTTCAACACCAGGTCCCCGACCTTGAACTTTCGGTCTCGGACCTGAGAGTTGTAATATTTTTCCGCTCTGCGCTTGTAGGTGGCGTTTTTCATTTCTGATGAAGCTCTGGTTTCTTCGATCAGATCTCTTTCTACTGCCAAGGCTTCATCATTCTTTTCTTCATCATATCCCACCACCTTCCAAGTCTTGTTCTGGATTTCTACCGGGACTACGGCTTCAGTCCCGAAGGCTAGGGCAAACGGGGTCTCCCTAGTGCTGGCCCTATAGGAAGTTCTATAGGACCATAGGACCTCCGGGAGTTCGTTTGGCCAGCTTCCCTTCTTTTCCTCGAGGCGGAGCTTCAGTATGTGTTTCAGGATCTTGTTCACCGCCTCGACTTGGCCGTTCGACTGGGGGTGATACGGAGTTGAGTAATGCTTCTTGATGTTCCATGAATTGCATAAGTCCCTCAACTTTTGTCCATCGAACTGCCTTCCATTGTCAGTGATGACCGACTGCGGGAGTCCAAACCTGCAGATCAGGTTTTTCCAAATGAAGCCGATCATCCTTTCTTGGGTTATGGTTGTGAGAGCTTCAGCCTCAGCCCACTTAGTGTAGTAGTCTACTGCTACAACAACGAACTTTACACCGCCTCTACCAGGTGGAAATGGGCCGATCAGGTCGATACCCCATTTCGCGAAAGGCCATGGGCTGAAAACCGACTTAAGCTGGTTGGCTGGGGAGTGGATGTTAGGTGCGAAAAGTTGGCACTTTCGGCACCTTCGAGCGAAGCTGATGGCATCTTTGCGAAGAGTGGGCCAGTAGTAGCCCTGTCTGATCGTTTTATATGCCAATGCTTGCCCCCCAGCGTGACTCCCACAAATCCCTTCGTGAATTTCTTCTAACACTTCGGACCCCTGCTTCTTAGTTAGGCATTTGAGTAGGGGTAGAGAGAATCCACGTTTATAGAGCTGGCCATCCAGCAGCGTATATCTGGCAACTTGCTTTACTAACCGGCTAGCTTCCCAGGCGTCTACGGGGGTTGTTCCGTCTGCTAAGTATTTTCGGATTGGAGTGCACCAATCTTCACCATCTTCACTATCCTCTTGCCCCCCACTCGAGGTCTGATTTATCTTGTAATCGGACGTCGAGGGGTTTTTCAGTGTGGTGATCACAACCTCCGTGAATTCGGCTTCGCCGTTGCTAGTAGCTAGCCGGGCTAGAGCACCTGCCTGTGTGTTTTCTAGCCGCGGTATTTGATTGATGTAAACTTGTGTAAACATCGAGATTAGATGCGCCGCTATCTTCTGGTAGGTCATCATCTGCTGGTCTTTTGCTTCAAATTCCCCCCGGACTTGGGATATTATTAGCTGGGAATCTCCGAAAACTTGAAGATTGGTTGCCCCTACAGCTAATGATAGCCTAAGTCCTGCTATCAACGCTTCATACTCCGCTTCATTGTTGGTCGCTCGAAAGTCGAACCGAATTGCGGAGGTGAAGACTTGTCTATCGGGGCTAATCAGGACCACGCCGGCGCCTGCTGCCATGCTAGTTGATGATCCGTCCACGTAGAGATGCCACGGAGCTATACGCCCCCTCGTCGAATCTTGTGGGAAAGTTAGCTCGACGATGAAGTCGGTAAGTGCTTGTCCATTGATCGCTGTTCGGGGTGCGTAGGTTATACCGTATTGGCTGATCTCTAGTGACCATTTCAGCAGGCGTCCGGCAGTGTCTGGGCGCTGTAGTATTTGACGCAGTGGGAACGTTGTCAGCACCTCCACCGGATGGTCAAAGAAGTAAGGCCTCAATTTTCTAACACTCATCACCAGTGCATAAGCCAGCTTCTCTGTTGGGGTGTACCGCAGCTCAGCTTCATGTAAGACTTGGCTCACGTAGTACACTGGGATGTGTGTTTTCGCCTCTTCTCGGACCAGGACGGAGCTGATGGCCACCTCCGACGCGGCTAGGTACAGATACAGCTTCTCTCCAGGTATTGGCTTCGACAGAACCTGTGTATCTGCCAGGTATGTTTTAATATCTCCGAAGGCTCGTTGGCATTCATTTGTCCAGACGAAGTGGTTTTTTAGGTGAAGCTTGTTGGCCTTGGCCGCCTCTTTGTACCTCTGTGTGTTTGCTTTAATTGCCTCGAAAAATGGACGATTTCTGTCGCCGGACCTGGAGATGAATCTGCTCAGGGCTGCCATGCACCCAGTTAGTCTTTGAATTTTCTGGACGGAATCGGGTATCCCCATCTCGATTATGCATTGGACCTGTGTCGGGTTGACCTCGATTCCCCGCTGGCTAACTAGGTGCCCCAGGAACTTCCCAGAGTGTACGCCGAAGCTGGTCTTTTTTGGGTTCAACTTCATGTTGTAGTGGCGCAGTATGTCGAAGGTCTGTTTCAGGTGGTCCAAGTGGTCCTCCTTTCTCAAACTCTTGACAACTATGTCGTCCACGTACACCTCCATGGATTCGCCGATGTGTTGGTCAAACATTTTGTTCACCAATCTTTGGTAGGTAGCTCCGGCGTTGATGAGTCCGAACGGCATCCTTTCCCAGCAGTACATGTTCTTGTTGGTGTAAAACGCCGTGTGTTCCTGGTCTTCCGGGTGTAGAGCTATCTGATGATAGCCTGCAAAAGCATCCATGAATGTCATCATCTCATGGCCTGCAGTGCTGTCCACCAGCTGGTCAACGTGAGGTAGTGGGAAGTTGTCCTTCGGGCATGCTTTGTTCAGGTCCGTGAAGTCAATGCAGAGTCTCCACGTCCCGTTGTGTTTCTTCACCAGGACGGGGTTCGTGACCCACTGCGGACACAAAGCCTCCTTGATGAGCTTGTTGTCTAACAACTTCTCCACCTCAACTGTTAGAGCTGCGTACTTGTCTGGTCCATATTTTCTTCGCTTTTGGCGTATGGGTCTCCTCGTCGGATCTATGTTAAGCCTGTGGCAAGCATGTTCCAACGGGATCCCCGTCATGTCTTCGTGGGACCAGGCAAATATGTCCAGGTTGGACATTAAGAACAGCTCCATCCTCGACCGGTACAGTTCAGGTAACTCAGAACCGATGAAAAGTTCTAAGTCCCTTTCCGGGTCCACCGGGAGTGTCGTCAACTCCTCTATGGGGGTTGTTTTTCTCTTCTGACATTTCCACCTCGGGTCGTTGATGAACTCGTCCCACTCCCCTTGTGACATCTGCGCAGGCTCGTGGCCTATGCGCGGTTCGAGGTCATCGGGTTGGCTTTCAGCTTGGGCGAGCTTGTCGGTTGTGAACTTATCGGTTGTGAACACCTCCGGAGGTCTGTCAGCTTGGGATGGTGTGGTGACTTGAGGGATTGGGTTAACGTCCATGGGCGTTGGTTCTTGACCTCCCGCAGGTCCTCCACCTTGGGCCTCATCAACTACCTCCATGGGAGTAGGCTGCTGTCCCTGCGCAGCTACCGACCCCTGCGCAGGTCTCAACACTTGGGTTTCTTCCACGTCCTCCATTGGTGTCGGTTGTGTGTCCTGCACAGGTCCAATGCCTTGGTTGATTTCTGACAAATCGACTACCTCCATCATCTCAGTTTCGACTGAGATGATGTCTAGAATGTTTGGCTCGTCTGCAGGGATCTGTACGTCCTCTTCGAGGATGTGGACTTGCGTAATGGACTTCTTGACCCGGCCATCTTTGATTTGGAGTAAACACTCTCGGGCCTTTTTCTGGTCACCTTTTATAGTTCTGGCACCCTTTGGAGTTGGAAATTTTAAACAGTAGTAGTAGGTCGAACACGCCACTTTGAATTCATTAATAAAAGGGCGGCCAAGGAACCCGTTGTAGGAGGACTGCTGGTCGACAACTAGGAAATCTATGAGCCTAGTCAGTCTCCTTGCGGGGTCCTCAGCCGATACAAGTTGGACGCTCAACCTAACACTACCTAGGGGGACGGTTACAGCTTCTCCGAACCCCACTATCCTAGCATTGCTAGGTTCCAGGTACGACTCGAAATCACCTAAGGCATCCAAGGTGGATTTGAAGAGAATGTTGGTGAATGCGCCGGTGTCCACAAGTAGCCTGTGAACTCGGACGTTCATGATGTCGGCGGTTATCACCAACGAGTCGTTGTGGGGCATCAGTACCCCCTCCAGGTCCGCTGAAGAAAATGTCAGCTCATCAACGAGCTGTGAGACGGACCTGAGGCCGGAGCTGCCTTCCTGGACTTGATTTATGGCCTGGATTTCGGCCTTCCTCTTTCTCCTGGATATGGAGGGTCCCCCGTCCTGGAGACCTCCTGCAGCTCCGATCTCCTCCTCAAGAACCAAGAGTTCCCGAGTCGGCTCCATATTTTGCTGAGGTTGGGGAGGTGCCCTCCGTCTGTGATGGGGACCAGGTTGGTCTGCTTCCTCCTCCTCGTCATCGGAGGTAGCCCTCCTCTCGAACCTCGGTCTCTTAGCTGGGGCCTTCTTCACAAACTCGGCCAATTTCCCTTCCTCGTAAAATTTCCAGAGTTACTTGAGGAGGTCTCGGCACTCGCTGGTGAAGTGGCCGATGGCCTGATGGTAGGCACAGAATTTGTTGGGGTTGAGCTTCGTGCGGTCCTGGCGGATCCGCCTTGGCTCCTCCAGCATGGCCTTGCTTTGGACGGCAGTGAAGACATGGTCGACGGAGACAGTGAGGACCTGGTTGAGCTTTTCCTTGAGCTCATCTCCCTCGCCAAAGGCCTTTAAGTTCCGGGGAGCTTTGTAGGTGCCCCCGGACTTCTTCCCGTAGGGCTTCTTTTCCTCGTGGGCACCAACTTCTTTTAGTAGTGCCTCCTGGCCTTGTGGCGGAATTCGCTATAAGTGTTGGGACATGCGAGGTGCATTTCCTTCCAGAGGTCGGTGCCCCTCCTGAGTCCGGCCATCGCCGCGACGACCTTGGTATCCTCGCTTACCGGCTCGCCTTCCAGCAGAATTTTGTCGAACCTTTCCAGGTACTGCTGGTCGGTCTCGCTCTCGCCTTGATGGATGTTGGCGAGTCGGTGCTTCTGGGTAAGGTAGGACCCGAACCCAGAGAAGTGGGCCAGGAACTCCCGCGAGAGTTGGCCAAATGAGCAGATTGACCCCGGGGCAAGTGAAGAGAACCGCGGTGAGCTCGGTCCCCTAGGGTCAGTGGGAAGTTCCGGCACTGGGTGGGGTCGGTGGCACCGACCGAAATCATGAAATCCGCGTACTTGGCCAGGTGGACTTTTGGGTCCGATTCGCCTTCGTATGCGGATATCACCGGGAATTGAATTTTCTTATGGAACGGCGCGCGGAGGATGGCAGGTGCCAATGGAGAAGTGGGGAGAGTCGTGGCGTCAGGTCCGCCAGACTTGGCTGCTACTTGCGCTTGTAGCATTTCAACGGCCTTTCTCAGTGAGGCCAGCTCGTCATCTCGGGTCACCTCCGGCGGAGGGTGCTCAAAGGTCGTGCGTCTCGCGGACGCACGTCCCCGAGGTGCCTCACTCTGGGGTGACCTCTCAGTGGCGGGCTGGAACTGGCGTCTGCCGTGGGGGCCTAACCGGTCAGCGGCGGGCCTCCTCAGTCTTTCGTGGGCTGATCTGCGTGGCTGCTGGTCGGAGTCCCCATGGGACGCAGCTGGGACTGCCGTACGCTCATTCTCTTCGTACCTCGGGCCCAGGCGGCCTTGGAGGACTTCCCTCCTTTGAGATTGGTGGGTGCCAGACGCCCCGGTGTAGGCCGACTCCCTTCCAGTGTAAGGAGCGGGACCCTCCTCCCCCATTTTGGCTTTACCTGTCCTCTCCCTGCGCTGGCGAGCTTGTGTCGAGCTCGCCTCCTGCTCGGTGGGGAGTACGCTGTAGTCTCCCCTGGTTTGGGTGCCCTGGGTGGGCCTGGTCTGCTCCCTGGTTTCGGCGGCTGGAGCTCGCCTAGGTACTAGGGCGAGCTCGTCCTGCTGTCGCTGCTGCAACCTTTGTAGGGTCGCGATGGTGCGTTGGAGCTCGTCAGGATTGCTGACCAGGTCCCTCAGAGCGGGGGCTAAGTCTTCCTGGGTCGCCGCAGTTCGCTGAGGTCGCGGAGCTGCGGTGCTCTTCTGGGGAGGCGGTTGTGATGTCTCCACCACCTGGTGTGAGGTCTCCACCTCGGCCTGGTTTTGATTGCACCCTCTAGACCTTCCCGCAGCTGCGGAGGTCTGTCCCTTGGCGGCTCGAGTGTTGGCCATTTTTGGGTTTCGGAGGGGGTAACTCGCTGAAGGGCGTCGAAGTGGAGGGAGGTCGCCGGGGTGATGGAGGTCGCCTGAATGGTTATCGTCCAGCTTAGGCGGAGCTGTGCAGGTTTTCGTCTAGCCTCGCGTGTGACGAATTGTCCGAAGTTCGGTTTATTCGTGTGCACGCGCGCGTTTGAAAACCTTCTCCGGGCAGATTCCGTGAAATCCGAAAACTTGGGTTTTTTGTTCGGAAATCTGGGCTCTTTGTTCAAGGGATGAGGGTGTATGTGTATCTTCAAGTGTTCTTGAGTTTTATCAAGAACACCTTCAAATCTTCAAACCTTCAACCAAACCCTAACTTTTTGTTCTTGAGTTTTTTTATTTTTCAGATTTGGAGGTTCGTAGGGGCCCTTCCTCTAGCGCCAAATTGTTGATAGAATTTACTAATAGATATTTGTTTATGTGGCTTTACAACATATTAATCCTATCAAACAATAATCCAAGAGCACAAATTCTTGGATTAATGTTTGATAGGATTAATATGTTGTAAAGCCACATAAACAAACATCTATTAGTAAATTCTATCAACACCTTACACCCCCGGTGATCATCCTCCCCTTACATTTAAATCTTCAATTTTAATTTTTGGAATAGAAACACTAATGTTATTTAAGGTGTTATTTTGTTTGGATTCGTCTTTATTTTGATTTATCTGGCGTATGTATTTCCTATTGGATCCACTTCAAAGGGTTTGGTATGATTCTTATGAATTCCGATCTCAAAATTTAAAAAAAAAAAAAATCAATGTAAAAGGGGTTCGACTTTGTTTGATTCCAGAGAACTAGTGGTCTTGTATTTTGAAGTTTTGATGGATCACACATTCACATGTGTGTTTTTTTCCATCAAGCAGGGGCTTCACAAAAAATTAAACTAAAGGGATTTTTGTATATTTATTCAAAAAAGTGACACTGTATTATTTAGAATTTACAAATTAATTCAAAATATATACACAGAAATAAATTTTTTTTACACAGAACCAGTTTATAATTAGCATCAATTTTATAAATCATGTTGTAATTTTTCTTAAATTCAAATTTTATAATTCATTAAACATTTTGTTAATTTATTTATTTTATATTATTAAAATAAGATGATTTGTGATTATCTAATTATTTGTTAATTCATTAAACATTTTTGTAAATAGATGTCACATAAGAGATGATTAGGGGACGACGAAATATCTAAAATATATACTGGTATACCAAAATTTTCAATACTGTATGATATTACATTAAAAATTGGATACGGTAACGGTATATAAATATAGAAAATTCGAATAATGTAATATACCGAAAAATATCAAAAATTTTATATATCAAAATTTTCGATATGACAACAGTATGACTTTTTTCGGTATCGAAATTCGGCATACCGAAATTTTTATTATGACAATGGTATTATATTTTTCAGTATTAAAAATTTCTATACGATAACGGTAAGTCATATCATCCATTCATTGCATATTTATTTTGTCATATCATACTCGGACAAGAAGGGATTATTGATAGCTTACATTGCAAAAAAAAAAAAAAAAAGATGTTTGATTTGTGATTATCTAATTATTTTAGATTAAACTGTAATTAATAAAAAAGATAGGTATTGTTTTAAAAAAAAGAGATGTTTGATAACTGTAATTATTTTAAATTATTTTTTAAATAAAATATAAATAATTGTTGTCGGTTATTTCTTTATCTATCTTTTTTTAAGTCACAAACTTCTCCATCTATTCCACTACTCCATATTTCTAAATATTTTTGTTTTCCATCTTTAAAAAAAAAATCTTTTTGATAGTTAAAAAATAGTAACCACCATCCATAAATCTCGGCCAAGTAAATTCCACCATCAACATATTCGTAAGAATATTAATTTCCAAAATACTATGTTTTATTTTCACATTAAATCATTTATTTTCAAAAATAAAAAAATTCATAAAAAGTTATTGAACAGATTCGTATGAATTAACTAATTTTATAAAATACTTATGAAAACAAAATGTTTACTCACATCCAAATCCAAATCTATTACTAATATAAAAGAGGTTAAGCCTTGTTAATCATTTTTGGACTAAATTACCCCCGGTATAGTTTGGCTTTCCCCATAATCTCCTCAAACTCTCCATCCTAATGTTCCTTTCTCCACTCTTTTGGTAACCTCCAATGCATTCTCTCTCCTCCCCTCTCATTTTTTTCCCCGATCAAACATAGGAAATATTTTCATCATCTTCCGGCTCTCCTATCAGTTGACGACCTGCAAGGAAATTTGTTTTCGGGATCTGCAAAATCATCAATCGACTTACGCTGCCTGGAAACTTGAAGAAGTCGGTACATTTTTCGTGATCGAAACTGCTCTTCCGGTTATCTCCTCTATCAATCGAGGATCTGCAAGAAAATTTGAATTGGGATCTGCAAAATCATCAATCGACCGATGCTGCCTGGAAACTTGAAGAAGCCGGTACATTTTCCGTGATCGAAACTGGAGAACTAAATTGTATGTGTATTTAGATACTCTTATTTCTTCGGGAATTAATTGTCAATTTCTCTGATGTAAGCATCCTATCCTCTTCGTTTGATTTGTATTTGTTTAAATGCTCTTTAGATTGATCTAGATGATGATTGAATCGCAGATATTTGTGGGATGTGTTTTGGGATGTGATTACACTGAGGCCTGCAACATTGCTTTTGTACCTAGGGTGGGCACTTTTGTAATGGTGTATAGCTCAATTGTGCAGATGCTTTTTCTATTGCTGACTCACTTTTGCTAATTCACTCAGTTTCATCAATAAATGGCATTATTTTCTTCATAATTCCCTGCAAAATAAATAACAAATGCCTTTTTCGACGATTGAGCTCAATTAAATGATATTAGTGTAAAAATGCATAAAATTCTCTCAAATTAAGCAAATAAAGCACCTAAATTTTAAGCAAATTTCACACCAATCAGTGGAGGATAATTTTACCACTCCAAATGGGCAAATTCAATGATAAGGTTTATATCTTCATTCTTTTAGTTTGATATGTTATTTGCTACATATATAGTGTTTTACTTGCTGCAGTAAAATTTATAGCACACATGGTGAACCAGCAGGTTGTTCATGAGCTCATTGTTCTTGAGCTACTTACATTGCTGCTGGAAAAGGCAACTGATGATAGTCTTGAAATGGCTTTTAACTTCATTACAGAATGTGGATCCTTGCTCCACGACCTCTCTCCTCAAAGATTGCATGGTGCGTACCGGAATCTTTCCCTTTTCTTTGTTTTATGTCTGTATATTTTAAGTTTCGGGCTTTGCTTTCGGCTTTGGGTTCCTCTTCCAGTTTCAGTTGCTTTACATGCTAAGGTGAAATTTGACAAGACTTACGTCAACTGATGATAGTCTTGAAATGGCTTTTAACTTCATTACAGAATGTGGATCCTTGCTCCACGACCTTTCTCCTCAAAGATTGCATGGTGCATACGGGAATCTTTCCCTTTTCTTTATTTTATGTCTGTATATTTTAAGTTTCGGGCTTGCTTTCGGCTTTGGGTTCCTCTTCCAGTTTCAGTTGCTTTACATGCTAAGGTGAAATTTGACAAGACTTACGGTACATGGTCAATTTAACATGTCAATATGGTCGATGTGATTGCTAATTTTCAAAGTAGGTAAGATTTCATGAATATGGATGAAAATGAGCAGCATTCTTCGCAAGTAGATCTACAAAAGTAATTTTTTTCTCAAAGGACACATTTTTCTGTTGTAGTATGGTAGATGCTCATTGCATTTGTCAAAGGACACACTTATTTCCTTCTGTATTAGAATTTTCTTCTAGATATCTCAATTATTACATTCTCAACCATTAATACATGCATGCATAAAAGAAGCTGATAGTTTGTTATTGTGTTGCCATCGCATAATGATAATGATGTTTATCTAGCATCCTTCATTAGTATTGTGAGCTTTGAAATTGAGAATGAGATGCATCTTGGTTGGCTTAAACATAAATTTACTATCTTAAAATTGTAATCTAGGTGAAGAAAAATGCTTCAACTTCTAATAAGGAATGCCCTGTCCAAATGCCAATCAACTCTAATTTTGTGGAGGATGATGATGACCTGATGCAGGTAAAAATATACGCTTCTCTTATGTAGCTTCTTTTACTTACTTTTTTTTTAGGTGCCTAGCTTGCAAACCATTGAAGTCTTCTTCTGTTTAATTTTTAAATGATTTTATTATGCATGCAATCACTCTATCACTACAATATTCTACTAAATTACTCTATTTTCTTTGATCCCAAGAATAGTTGGTGAGATTTAATTTGGACCGCTTAAAATTTTTTAAATGTGTAGTCCTAATTGGCCAAACTGTGAAAATAAAAGAGTATACATACATCAAATTATAAGCTTTATTTTTTCAGTTGGCGTGTAATGATTCATTTCTTGATTAGCCTGGAGTTGGCCTGATTTTGTTATCAAATTTCAGTTTTAAGATATTTGCTGCATCGAGCATTCATGTTTCAAGATTGTTGATCTAAAGTCTTTGGCAGTAGAAAATTCATTTCAGATTAGCTGGATACTGTGAGTCGTAGTTGTTTTCATTTAGCTTAAAAAAGCAAATATCTTATGTGTGGCTACATGTGTTGATGTGAGATAGGTGTTGATGGTTCATCTGGTAATGAGGAGATAAGAGAAAGAAAGACTGGTTTTGAGAATTCAGAGGACAGAAAAGTTTGATGATTATCAATGATGTTGAGGTTAATATTCTTGTTTGAGTATTTATGAATTGAATGTTGGAAGGAAGGAGGAAAGGGGCCTAAGAGGCTAAGGTTCCATTACTGTTTTTACAGACCAATTCCTAATCTCCTTAGGTTAATATACCTCTCATTATTCGGTGGGCATTAAGGCATGCCTCTTTATTTGATCTACTTCATAAATCTTTGTTTTCTCTTTGGAGATTTGTGTTTAAAAAGTTATAATTTATTGTCACTTCTTCTCTAAATCTCTCGATGCTCTTAGGTGAACGATTGTTCAATCTTCTAATATGATGTAGTTTGTACTTGTAGGTTTCTGAAAGCAATGGAATATGACATTGAAAAGCCGAAGCTCTGGTGGCTGATATGGCCCAGTGGAGGAAAGAATTTGGTACTAACACAATTACGGAGGTAAAACATAGTATTTTTCTTATAAGGACTCATAAGAATGACTTGATTTTCTTGTGCTTATTTTCTTATGTTTTCAGCATTATCTGAAATGTTTATGACTCACTTTTTATTCCCAACAGGATTTCGAATTCAAAGCATTCAATGAGGTTTTGAAGTATTATCCCCATGACTATCATGGAGTCGATAAAGAGGGTGACCAGTTTACATTGAGAAACAATATAATGCAAGTTACGATCATGAATCATTATATAAGATACCATGTGTAAGAATTTGAGAAATGCTTTGCAATTAATTTCCCAGCTTGTACCATTGCCGCAAAAAGGCACATTGATTCAAGTACAATTATCTTGGATGTTCATAGTGTGGTATATTTTCACATTTTCTTTACTTCAATTTTGCAGACTGCCATGATTTAGGAATCTGTTATATCACAAGTTGTAGCATTGCACTTAACTTAGTTGTGCTTGCATAAATAATTGTTTTGCAGGCAGACACAACTTAAGTTGAATGCATCTGGAAATTGATGATATGCTTGATATAGGCCATAAGAAAATGTAATTAAATGCATTTGAAATTTTTAATACTAGCCATTACAAATATTCAAATAAGTATGTATTTACTCAAAAAATTGTATTGTTCATAGCATAATTATAATTTCAATTCTTTACCAAAAAATTTAAAATTATATAACATATAAATATTGAAAATGTGTATATTTTTTATTTTTTATTTTTGCATATATATATATATATAATGAGATAACCAATCACTATATAAAATTTTCATTCACACCCCAAATTAAAACTTACACAAAATACTCAAAAATTATTTCAAAATATAAAAAATTCTGTCCAAAAAACCACAATAATTAAAGTAAATAATTACGAGCAACGTGCGTAGCACTTGTATACCGACTAGTACCTAAAAAAGGGACCATAAATCTACACCAAATAAATTCCACTCATTACTTATTTTAAAATTTAAATTATACATATTAAGAAAACCATTTATTTTTACAAATTAAAAAGTAATTTCTAATTTAAAAAAAGTTAGTCAACACGTTCGTGTTAGTATCAATTTAAAGTTATTTAAAGTTTTAATGTCATCTTACTAATTATTATATTACACAAATTGCAAACTCAAAATCTGTTTATAATAGCATTACCAGCTTAATATATATATAGTTAGTATTTTTAATTACTAAATATTAAATATTTAATACATTTTTTAGAATAATCATATTTAAAATTTAAAAATATTTACAATAAGTATTTTTCAATACAATTATATAATCTTCAATATTTTTAAAAAAAATTAATTTAAAATTAACATATAGTTTTTTATAATCCCGCATATTGCAGGGTTATGTACTAATCGTTACTTATTATATATTCATAATTTCATACCGAGTGACCCTACTTTGGAGAAAAAAAGTTTTTTAGTCCCATAACTTATTGAGTGTCCGCTTTCGGTTTCAAAAATTTTAATTTTTCAATTTTGATCCCATAACTCTTAGAGTTTGTACAATTTTGGTCCCAAAAATTTTAACTTTTCAATTTTGGTCCCGTAACTCTTAGAGTTTGTCCAATTTTGGTCTCATTTTTATCGAAAAAATGAAAATAATATTATTTTTCTCCATGCACGGTGCACATGGTAGTTGAATTTGGAATTTTCCATCATCCTTGCTGATATTTTATTATTTTTATTAGTGTTTCAGTAATACAGAAAAAATAAAATACATAATAAATAAAAAAAATTAATTATTTGGCACCCACGTCAGCAAGAGTGCCGAAAAATTTCAAAGTCAACCATAACATGCATTGTGCATGGCAAAACATGACATTATTTACAATTTTCGGTAAAAATAGGATCAAAATTGGACAAACACCAAGAATTACGAGACTAAAATTAAAAAATTAATTTTTTTGGAATCAAAATCGGACACTTAATAAGTTATGGGACCAAAGAAACTTTTTATCTCCCCTACCTTGTGTTCTGTACCTATTTTTCATTAAATACAGATTTTTTTTATGAATTTAATAAGACAAGTGTAGATTTTTATGCATAACTTAATATTGAAATATAACTTCTTTATACAATTTGCATTTAAAAGAGAGAGAGAGAGAGAGAGAGAGGAAAAAAAGTCGTTACAAGTTGGTGGTCTCTCCAATTCAACCTAAAACCTGAACCGCGAAAACTTTACCGTACAACTGTTCGATTTCCATATCCTGCTCCTGGTCCCTCTACTCTCTCTCTCTCTCTCTCTCTCTCTCTCTCTCTGTAGCGCCATAGGTCTCGCCATGAATCTCAAAACCCTAACTCTCAACCTTTACTTACAATGCCAGCATTTCCGCAACCCCCGCCAAAAGTTCAATCCTAAATTAACTTCACACAAAGCCAATCTCCGAAACCTTAATTTCAGAAGAAACCAATCAATTATCACGAGTTGCAGTTTCTCAAGCGACAATGCTGCTCAAATTTCGCCAATTGAAAGAGAGAAGGAAACAGAAGTAGTTTTAGTCGTGTTGGAGAAAACGCAGTTGATAGAAGAAACTTTAGAAAACAGTCGAGGAGAGCTATCGGAAAATCAGAGTTTGTGGGATCAAATTATTGAGATTGTGAAGTTTTCTGGTCCGGCTGTTGGGCTTTGGATTTGTGGGCCGTTGATGAGTTTAATTGACACTGCTGTTGTTGGTCAAGGCAGCTCCATTGAGCTGGCAGCTTTAGGTATACAAACTTCCAATTTTCCAGTGTTTTTCATCAGTTATCCATGTTACACACTGAATGTGCGGACTAATTAGTATGATAATTGCCTAATTTTTTAATGCTTTTGCTTAATTGTCATTGGAAATTCTAGAACATATAGTTGGAGTAAGTCTTTTGGTTAAATTAGGTTTAATGGTGGTTTTACTGTCTTTTTCAGGACCAGGAACGGTGTTGTGTGATTATACAAGTTATTTATTTATGTTCCTTTCCATTGCGACTTCAAATTTGGTTGCGACGTCTCTTGCTAAGCAGGTCTGTTGATTAAGGCAAAAACTTGCACGAGACCGTCTTATGACATCAGATTATATAAATTAACACATACCCCTATCAATGTGATAATGAGTTATGCCCAATTCATATCTCATTTGGTTGTCCCAGGTCATGAGACGGTCTCATACAAGATTAACTCGTTGATTAAACTCTATCTCGGGGTTCTTAAGATTGTCAATCTGTGTTCGAGGCTTTTTAAGATGTATAGTTTACTTAACGTAAGTTCTATGCTTTCTTGCAACTGGCACAGGATAAAAATGTGGTGCAACATCAGATTTCTAACTTGTTGTTTGTTGGATTAGCATGTGGTGTGCTGATGCTTTTATTTACAAAGTTTTACGGTTGTTGGGCTTTGACTGGTAAAGGATGACCTAGTTTCCACCACCACCACCCCCGATATTTTTTTAACTTGGTAATATGATTATGTTCTGATGAATTTCTCTTAATTTTTCCCCAGCCTTTGCAGGGGCGAAGAATGCAGATATCGTAACTGCAGCAAATACATATGTTCAGGTCATATTACCAAGATCAGTAAACTATTTGATTAGTCATTTATTTTTGTAGTATCATTTAGTAATACGCAGGTATCAAAACTTTGTTCATTTTGTTGCATTCTTGTTAATTAATTAATAGTAGGCTATCCTGGGGAGTGGGTACTACCTCTTGTCATCAAGGATCACATGATAAAGTTCTTGCATGAGTAAACGGGTTGACTGAAGCAAGTAATTTTATAATCCAAATATGAAGAAAAAGCTACTCCCTCCGTCCCAAAACACTTCGTGCACTTTTCTTTTCGGTCCGTTAGACAACACTTTGCACACCCTATAAATGGAAATCAGTTTTTAACTTTTTTCTCACAATATTCACATATTTACACAAAATGTCATTACTTTTTACACTTTATCCAACTAATTTCATTACTTTAATGATATAAATTTACACACCACCTCAATACTCTACTTATAACACATTTTTCTTGAAAAAATGTGTAAATTTGGGTGTGAAGAGTGTTATGGGGCAAAGTAAGTACAACAGTACTCCTTTCAAAAGGAGACACTTTCAATGAAAATGTAAAACTGTAGATTGCTTATTCTTTTCCCAGATAACCCATTATTATGACTTGGTGAATTTCAAGACTGTTAATTGTTATGGTTAATAATACATTCTTTTTAATTAGCAGGCTTTATCCTTTAGTTTGTTTGTTAAAAGTACATAAATTGTGACTTACAGATTCGTGGGCTTGCTTGGCCAATATGGCTCGTTGGATGGGTTGCTCAAAGTGCAAGGTATGGCATCAAGAGTTTTTAGTTGATGATCTCTCTCAGAAAGTGTTGAAATTTAAATTTTAAGTCGATGAATGGTCCTCTCTCTTCTATTAATTTCTTGGCATGATACCCCTAATCTGTCCAAGAGTCTTGGGCCGTATAGGCTATCTATTTTTCCATGTGTTGATTATGTTAAGATATATGTCAGAGTGATACACCACTCAAACAGCTTAAGCTTCTTATTTATTTCTACTGGCCAAATTTCTTTAACTTAATTTGCTTTGTCACTAGATTCTTATATCTTACTGATAAATTTATAATTAGTGAGCATTATGCATGAATGCGCATGCACCCAATGATTTTGATCAAATTCTGAACTGTGTTATGGCTATGCTTGGTGGAACAAACTTTAAAGCGAATGATTTTGGTCGACATTGGAGTCTTAAGATTCACATATCATGATGTTCAGAAGAGTTGTAGTTTGATAAATATATGAGTTTGCATATAATATGCTTCCCCTGGTCTTAAATGTAATGGCTTGCTCGACTGGGGAATTATTTGTGAATTCATTTTTTTCTAAACTTGATTGTTACAAAAACAACAAACAGCTTAGGAATGAAAGATTCGTGGGGGCCTGTCAAGGCTTTGGCAGTTGCAAGTGCCATTAATGGTGTTGGGGATATAGTATTATGCAGATTTCTAGGATTTGGTATTGCTGGAGCAGCATGGGCAACAATGGTGTCACAGGTCCATACTAGCAATTTCTATCTTAATATAAGATCTTCGAAAATGACGTTGATTTTCTTCTCCTGTTGAATAATTGGAAAAACTCCCTTCTATATTAGATCATGCTAACACATGATCACTATAGATTGTCGCAGCTGTAATGATGATTGGGGATTTGAACAATAAAGGATACAATGGTTTTGCCATCTCCATCCCATCAATTGATGAATTCCGTGAGATATACATGATTGCAGCACCAGCATTTGTGGCAATTATGTCAAAGGTCTAAGATGCTGTTAAAGATTCTGTATCTTATTTCTTTTATTTAACTACATTTCATTCATATGAAAAGTTTTCAATGCAGACTGTATTTTATGCGTTGCTTGTCTACTTCGCTACATCAATGGGTACAAAAACTGTTGCTGCTCATCAGGTTGGGTTCTTGAGATCTCTGTTGAAATTTGTATTGTATTCAGATTTTGCCAATGCCTCATTGAAGTTGATCTTTGTCAAATACCCAATTATCAGGTGATGATACAATTGTACTGCCTATGTGCTGTTTGGGGTGAACCTCTTTCTCAAACAGCCCAATCATTTATGCCTGAGCTGTTATATGGAGCCAATCGAAATTTAGTAAAGGTTTGTTGTTCATAAATTTTTAACAAACAATAATGTTATAAGGCTGTCTTAGTTTCAAATTTCAATTTTTCAATTTTTTTTCTTTTTTCGCACTTGATTTATGTTTTCTA
Source organism: Prunella vulgaris (assembly GCA_026898435.1). Lineage (NCBI taxonomy): Eukaryota > Viridiplantae > Streptophyta > Magnoliopsida > Lamiales > Lamiaceae > Prunella > Prunella vulgaris. The sequence continues at coordinate 1,450,889 of JAPKLY010000029.1, forward strand.
GTAATTTATGATGCACAACAGGTGCAAGAACTATTTAAGTCACTGATAGTCATTGCTGGATTAAGTGGACTCCTTTTAGGATCTATTGGGACATCACTTCCTTGGTTATTCCCTAACCTCTTTTCCTCTGACTCTGAAGTCATACATGAGGTCATCTCTCTCTCTCTCTCTCTTTCTCTCTCTCTATATATATATATTCAGCAAAAAGACGCACCCTTTGGATAATTTTTTTTTAATTTATGTGGCTAAGTTATGAAATTTAACTTCACTCTATATGTCAGAACACCATCAATAAATGTGAGCGTCCGTACTAACTGTTAAAATGGACCTTGAGGCATAAGTTGGATTAAATCTCAAATGGTCCCATAACTTTGCACCTTCTTTGAGTAATTGGAAACGCTCATTATAACCCTGCAAGCTGAAAATAGTAAATGCTACTTATTCTATCTTATTGGTGCAGATGCACAAGGTGTTGATCCCTTTCTTTATTGCACTAGTTGCTCGACCACTAATTAATTGCCTTGAAGGCACGTTAATGGTATGTTGATGCTATATTAATCGAGTTTAAGTTCCTATTATGTTTGTACATAGAGCCCAGCAATGATACCCATTAAGTTGCTCTTTACACCCATTTCATACCTGTGTTTGATTGTACAAGTATCTATAAGATGCTGTGCATATCACATATGGTGTAAAAGAACAATTCAGTGGATGTCAATAGCCGCCCTCTTCCATATATTGTCCCTCACATTACTAGTGCTCGAGTGTCTTCTCGAGGGAAGGGATTCATGGATGATGAGAGTGTGTGTGTGTGTGTGTGTTTTACGCATATTGACATTTTGTTTCTGGGGTTTTTTTTAACTCGAGACAGGCTGGAAGAGAATTGAAGTTCTTGAGTATATCAATGACTGCGGTCACTTGTTTATGCGGACTTGTGCTGCTGGTAAGCTACTTTTAATTATCATTTTTTTAGTTTCTGTTTTACTTGTTCAAGTTTACAAAGCTAATTACTTCATATATTTGGTATAGGCATTGAGCAGGAGTGGTTACGGTTTAAATGGGTGTTGGTTTGGACTAGTTGCCTTTCATTTTGTAAGTCTGTCCAATCCCATAACTTCTCTTAATTTGTTGTTTTAAAATGGGATTGTTCTCTTGTGCATTAGGTTGATCGTAAAACTTAAATATATTTTGAAAAATATTGATATTTTTTTATTAAAAAATACAATTAATTTTATTAAAAAGTAAAAATGCATGGTTGTTTTCACCTGCACTTTTCAATTGAAACAACCTCACTATTAAAACAAAAATTGATATTATTTTAAAATACATTCGAGTTGAACGAAATACCCTGTATATACCAGCCTTTGTCTTAAAATGAGATTATTTACTCATTTGGCATTTGTGGACAGTGTCTGTTTACAGTTTTGCTGCGACGCATCACGTTACCAGATGGGATATTGTTTTCGAAGCTCAAAACTCAATGATATGGATCTGTTTGCTTCAAAAACCTAATTCGTTTCATTTTTATTTATTGTTGTAATTATTTTGACTTCGTAGTCTTCATGTTCATCTGCTTTAATCCAAAGATTAAGTCTCTTGTGCATCAGTTATACGGTGCAACTCAAGTTCATTTTTTAAAAGTTAAACAAAATAATACTGAAAAGTTATACATGTTATTATTGAAAAGTATATCTTTCACATTTTAACTTTTCAGTAATAACATGTGTAACTTTTTATTAGTATTTTGTTTAACTTTTAAAAAATGAACTTGAGTTGCATCGTGTAACTGATGCATATAAGACTAATCCTAATGGAAAAGCTATTATGTAGTTGTAACTAGTCATTCTCGTGCGAAGTACGAGATTGACTTATTTTATATTTTAATGTAAAAAAAATTTTATGTTGTTCACCTAGCAATTAATTTCTATTTAATTTTTTTTTATTACTTTTAATTAATGTATGAAAAATTTAATATATGTGGGTGTCGCACATATATTATGTAATTTATGTAGTTTTAAAATATGTACTTAAACACTAGAAATACTAAAATTTATAGAAGATATAAAAACTCAACAAAACGTGCATAACTAAAAAGAAAAATGTTTAAATTCAACTTGAATAATTAAAATCAATGAAAAAAAACTTCTAAACTAATAAAACTAATAATTTAGATTGAATTTTCCTTTATATGAACAATATAAATATTTGAATTAAAAATTTTATTAAAGACATTAAATTTGATATTTAGAGTGCTACAAAACAAATTAAAATTAAAATCTTATCAAAATTTAAAATTAATTGTGAAATAGTAAAAAAATATTGGTAAAGGCAAGACACTTGGTTTTTTTTTCGAATATTTTTTTTTAAAATTGAATTATCTATTTGCTGTTGTTTTTTGCTGGGTTTGCAAAATAAGCAATGGCTTCATCGCTGATGACGCCCAGACTGTAGAAAAGGGAAGGGCGCCATCGCTAATGGCGCCCTCACCCTGCTGATGCACCCCACCCCGCTGACACACCCCACCCCTATCCTGTTGACAGCACCCTGCACCCATGAGCGCCACTAGCGTTGGCGCTTCCCCAACCCAATTAATTCCCACCCACCACATTAAGCACTCCCCCAACCGCCCCCCAATTAATACCCACCTACCATATTAATTTTTGTAGTTACGAATTTATACCCCCATCAGGCCATCACCATATATGCATACTTTCACCTTGCAGTATACATTCATCCTCTTTTTCTTCCTTTTTTTTTCTTTTCACTCCTTACAAGCATTCTGCCGGAGACTCACTCCCTCGCTCGCTCATCCTCTCGACTGCTCCTCCTCAGGCTCACTCCTCCCCATTAAGGTATGTTATTCTTATGATAAAATTGAGAGATTTATTATTATGAGAAAATTAATTTTTTTTAAAGATTGATTATTTTTATTTTTTTGTATATATTTCAAATGTAGAGGGTGAACCCGTTATTTGTGATGATCCTAATTTGACAAAAGCCCAGTGGATGCATTATTGTTATGAGTTGCTAGGTTTCATACCCGACGAAACTAATATGAAGGGTAAGTCACGACTCAAGCTCTCTGCATTGAGTAATCATCTGAAGAACATTGTGATTACAGAAGACACTAATCAAATAGTTGTGGATCAGTATGCACGAGGGTGTGCACTTCTTATGTTGGGTGGATTTATAATGTCTGATTCTTCCCGTGCAGTGGTTTCACTGTTATATCTATATTTTCTCAGTGATATAGAAACTGCGGGATCGTACAGTTGGGCTAGTGCTGTGTTAGCCTATTTATATAGTGAGCTTTGTCAGGCTACAAATTTTGAGCGACAAGTTATTTCTGGACCATTGTCCCTTTTACAGGTATGTATTTATGTTTTTTGTTTAAGATTGTGTTTTAAATTGTTTATTACATAACTATATGTCTCATTCAATTATTATTGTAGATATGAGCATGGTCAAGAATATTGACAATACAACCACTGAATATTCGTAATACCCGCATACAAGGGTCATTATTCGGTGCTGATGGTCGCGACTTAGGTCTTCCACCATATGGTATCAGGTAAAGAATAAGTTTTGGATATAGTCATTTTTTTATTATTATTAATAATATTATTATATATATAAGTGTGTGACATATTTTCATTCAGGTGGTTGCAATATCATAATCATACTCATAGTACGAGAAACTCCGTACGTGTATATAGAGACATATTTGATCGCATGACAGATTATGAAGTAAGTAACATTTCATATTATTTTAATCCATGAAGTAAGTATGTACAAAATCTAATTAATTTGTTTTATGTACAGTTTGATTGACAGCCATATGATATGAATCTTCCAGAAATTGAAAGCCTTGGTCCTAGATGCATTACTGCAAATTGGATGTCAGAGTGTCCACTTATCAATATGTGCATAGTGGAGTTTCATCATCCAAGTTGGGTGTTGAGACAGTTTGGACGGAGACAAGACATTCTTCCCTTTTTGGATAATGCTCATGATGAGTTGCACAATGTCAGTTTTCAGGGACGAGAAGGGTGTAAATGGACACAATACCATCATAGTTGGATCCAATATTGGGAAAACAAAGTTCCATTGGAAGCTGCTGCTGCACATGGTTCTGCACTGTTGAGCAGGGACGTCTAATATCTCCCTCTCGTTATGGTACCGGAATATCACACGACGTCTAATATCTCCCTCTCGTTATGCGATGACTACAGGCTACTAACCAGCAAACACATCGGGACGTGATGATATGGTATGTTTTTTGTGTTAATTAATAACATATTCTCATATCAACTAATCTTTTTTTTTCAGTTTCATTTGATGCAGCGCTTGTCTATTGCAACTGAACAAGCGAGTATTGAAAATTCCGAATCAGTGGAAGAATTTCGTCGTACCAGTAGTCAGGTCATATCACTATGCATAACTTGCTTACGAGACCTCCATACCTAGAAGATCCCCCTACGACAAATGAAACGGGTGTTGGGCCTTCTACATCTAGAAGCCAACGGCAATAAAGTGCTAGACCTTCTACATCTCGAAGTCAAAGGCGTCAAAATCCCACTAATGAGTTTACTGTTGGGCCTTCAAGTGTTAGGTCTTCTAGGGGTCAACAAAGAAATACTAATCAATCACAATATGCTTATTCAGGTATGATTATATAGTGTTACACAATTGATTATATAGTCTTACACAGTTGATATTATCATGCAAGGTTAATTGATTATATTTCATATTTTAATACAGACATTCCTAGAACTTATCCTGACACAGAAGTTAATGAAGTTCCTTACTTTCCCGAGTCAGAACCGCTAGATATTCACATGTCTGATGCAATCACTCCCCAAGGCATGTCATTTATATCTTTTTTACAGTCAACTTATCCATCCGCAACATATGCACAAGGAGTGTATGATCAGTCTATTCCTGGGACACCTTACTTCAACACATCTCCAGTTCCATATCCTGACTACGAAAATGTAGCATCACATGAGCATGGGGATCATACTGAAAATGATGGTGAAAATCAAGATCGACAACATCCTACACGTCACAGACGACCACCAAGGTGTGGCACCGAGGATCATTTATTTATGCGTTAGTTAATATTGGAAAACATCATTTTGATACTCAGTTTTATAGTTATTAGTTTTTCGTCAACATGCAATTATAATACATACTAAAGTAATAGTACAATTATAATACATACTAAAGCAATTATAATACAAACTTAGAGTGAAACTACAAAATTAATCTTTATCAACTACACGTCTTCGACGCCAATCGGAGATAGTTGGTTGAAGGGTCGGCGCTTGAAATAAAATACTAAGCATATCCCACAGGGGCTCGTCGGAGTACTTATATGAGTTTCCTTGATCATCCACCTACACCAAAATAATGAATGAAATTATTAAAAAAATTACAAGGTTGAATTTAATAAATAAAATACATACATCTAACCAAAACTCCCATATCTCGGCTGATGCAGAAATAGTAGTGAAGTCCCTATCCCATTCACACTGCCCCTTAGTGTTGATCATCATGCACCAATAATCATGTCTTGATTTAAAAGAAGCAATTCGTTCAATCACCTGATCAATGTTATAATTTTGGGTTTGAAAATGTTGATTTAGTTATGACGTCGCATTCATAATGGATTGACTGTTATCGATTTTACCAACTTTCCATCGACCAACAGAATACTCGTAAATGAGAGCATTAGCAAGAGTAAAATCAGCTTCTGGAGTCCATAAATCGTTGTTCTCAAGCCTCTCGAATTGATTCTTTGCCTTCCATTTTTTTTCATTTGCCAATTCTAACATAACTATTAGAAAAAACAAGATCAAATATAATTATTACAAAAAATAAGAACAAACATAATCATTACAATAAACAAGAACAAACATAATCATTTGTACAAACTAGAACAAACATAATTAGAACCCTAATTAGAACAAACTAGAATAAACATAATTAGAACAAACTAGAACAAACATAATTATTTCATCTTCGTCTTGATGACTGTTGATAAAATAATCGACGTGTGTGCTTAAGAGAGTAATTAATCAAGTCCGGATTGACGTGTCCAGAAGAATTGATCGAGCACGAAGAAAGAGCCAGATTGAAGAACGCTCTGACGAGTCGCCAGTTGTTAAGCTGGTGACGAGTCAACAGCTTATAGTGAAGCAGTTAGCTGTTCAGCAGCTTATGATGAAGCAGGCTGGTGACGATCCAGTAGCTTGTATTTCTATAATGTAATCGAATTCATTCGAATAAGGGATACGAAATTTACCCCCTAACGAAGTGCTACTTAAACGACGCACTTATATAAACGACCGACCTGCTTATATATAAAACCTCACACGCTCGTCTATTTCAGCTTATTGATGGTGTAATCGAGGTCATTTCAGCCACATAATCGTGTTTGTGCAAATTACATCAACAATTTGGTGCTAGAAGAAGGGGCCGAACCGTCGTTTTGAAGAAACATATAAAGAATCAATTTTCAATAATTTGCCGATGAAAGTAATTTGTGAAGAACTACAGCCGTGGAAAATTATATACGAAGAATTATGCTATGGGAGATTATTTAAGAAGAAATGGTTGGAGAAGCGCCAACTATCAGATGATCAAAGATCCTGGAAGCGGCAGAGATATAGGTGTCTTGCTAGAAATTCTTTACAACGCTTGAATTGTATAACCGGCAACGAAGTTTCGACAGCCCTTCCCGTCGCTGGAATCGCACGCAGTCGCCAATTAAAAATTGTCGCGGAAGTGATGTCTACAATGCTTAGAGGCTGTTAACAGATCATCATACGACAGCACCGCCTTCGAATTTCATTGATAATCGCAAGTAGAAGGTGTGAAATAACCGACTCCTTTATAGCAGGAGGTGGACGGATCGGAGATATATTCGGCCGCAATTTTTGACTGAGTCAAGGGAGGATTTTTTTACGTATAAGGGGTTGTTCACTCATTGAAATGGTGGAAAATTAAACTGATGCGTGGAAAAATATGCAACCACCCAATTTTAAGGTAAGTTCATCAAGTCATAAAGTTCCTGCATGTTCAATCTTTGACCAGTTCAAAGTATACTTCTTACAATTTCTAATTCATGCTAAATTGCCGGAAAAAAAATAATAAATAAGGAAAAGAAAGAAAGAAGAGGTTGCAAAAAGAGTTCAATCCTAGCAACTAAGGTTGACTGAGTCTGATGCTTCATCATATTCCTTGCAATTAACTTTTAGCAGAATGTCTTTATTCCCTTATTCTGGGCCAATTTATTTGGGCCTAGATTGATTATATTTAATATTATTAGCCCATTTGTATTACTGCCCAACTCAAATAAATTTAAAAAAAAAAATTATTTCTTAAAAGCAATTAAAATTCATTGAGAAAAAATTGCTTCTTAAAGCAATTATATTCTAGAAGAATAAAAAGTTGCTTCTTAAAGCAATTAAATTCCAGAGGAAAAAATTGCTTCTTAAAGTAATTAAATTCCCAAAGGAAAAATTGCTTTCTAAAGCAATTAAAATCCAGAGAAAAAAATTGCTTCTTAAAGCAATTAAATTCCAGGATGCCTCCGGGCACGATTATCACCAGATGCCTCCGGCCACGATTATCACCAGATGCCTCCGACCACGATTATCACCAGATGCCTCCGGGCACGATTATCACAGATGCCTTTGGGCACGATTATCCCGTCTTTATAGGCGATGTCTATCCCGCCTATATTGACGACGCCGCCTATATAGGCGATGCGCCTCCCAGAGGCATGATTCCGCCTTTATAGGCGATGCGTCTCCCAGAGGCATGATTCCGCCTTTATAGGCGATGCGCCTCCCAGAGGCATGATTCCGCCTTTATAGGCAATGCGCCTTCTCGAAGCAGTAATCCTTCTTGAAGGTAGGATTATCCCGTCTTTATAGGTGATGTCCATCCCACCTATATTGACGACGACGCCTATATAGGCGATGCGCCTCCCAGATGCATGATTCCGCCTTTATAGGCGATGTTTTCCTTCTCGAAGCAGTAATCCTTTTCTTGAAGGCAGGATTATCCCATAAATCATTCAACTCTTGATCATAAATCACAATCAACGGTTGAATGGGGGGCAGGAGAAAATGTTGTTAAAGAGCAGGTAGCTGGTTGTCTGACTCAAGCAGGCAGCTCAAGACTCAGACAAACAACTCGATGAACAGGTATGCGAGCGTGAAACTATTGATACCTCAACACTACACTGGGGGCAGACCCTGATACAAAAAAATCATCAAGAAGCAAAAAGCTCAAAATACGCAAGGACACTAGTCCCAAAAAACGTTATTGTCAAAGCTCGAGGTAAAGGCCATCAAGGTGCCCAGGTTCACTAAAGTGTCCTTCTTAAAGGATCACTAAGAACCCGCGGCCACTAAAGTGCCTAGGTTCACCAAAGAATCCTTCTTAAAGGATCGCTAAGAACCCACAGCCCAACATAAAAAGACTCTCAAAAGACGAAAGTGTCTAAGGCAAGGTTTATAAAACCCAATCGCCCAAGAGAGCAAAAAAGTATGATTCGCGGCCCTAAAGTGGCGTAAGACGAACAATTCGCTTCCGTAAGTGGTGTAAGACGAACATTTGCGTACCAAAATATAAAAGCGAGCAAAAGACAATAATGTGCGAAAAATATAAACAGTTGGGGGCATATTCACCAACGACAGGAGTAATCTATCCTTCAACCGGAGTGAATGGTGGCATCTCAGCAGGCTAAATCTCATCCATCAGTATGAAAGAAGCAGGGCACTACAACGAAAGTCGCAAAGTAACCAAGCGGAAGTGCTCGCCAGGAAACCATACATTGAATATTCCAGCAATAGCAAAGCACAAAGGATCTCCAGGAAGATTGAAAAGCTGCAAACTATTTTTCAAATGCATCTACTTGCAGGTATAAAGAAACACAAGAAGTCAGTGCTCACTCAGCCCGCACGAATGGAGCAATGAACACAGAGATTCAAATAACCTATGGGTATCTGGGAGGATTGCACGGTACTCTTTTTTCCCTACGACCGGTTTATCCACAAGGGTAGTTTACGGCTAGGTTTTTAACGAGGCCAGTAGCATCCTTCTATGTATTCGTAACACGGTTATAGAATCCTGCGGAGCCACACTTGATGCATCTATAGCCTGATGCTCGTTATTCATCTAATGATTCAAACAAACACCAGGCTAGGGGGTAATTGTTGATAAAATAATCAACGTGCGTGCTTAAGAGAGTAATTAATCAAGTCCGGATTGACGTGTCCAGAAGAATTGATCGAGCACGAAGAAAGAGTCAGATTGAAGAACGCTCTGACGAGTCGCCAGTTGTTAAGCTGGTGACGAGTCAGCAACTTATAGTGAAGCAGGTAGTTGTTCAGCAGCTTCTAGTGAAGCAGGCTACTGATCAGCAGCTTATGATGAAGCAGGCTGGTGACGATCCAGCAGCTTGTATTTCCTTTATAATGTAATCGAATTCATTCGAATAAGGGATACGAAATTTACCCCCTAACGAAGTGCTACTTAAACGACGCACTTATATAAACGACCGACCTGCTTATATATAAAACCTCACACGCTCGTCTATTTCAGCTTATTGATGGTGTAATCGAGGTTATTTCAGCCACATAATCATGCTTGTGCAAATTACATCAACAATGACGAACCCTGATTAGAACTCCCAGCTCTATCTCGTGCTTGGTATTGCTGCCTCAAGCGAGTTTGTGCCCAATCCATCTCATTTGGAATTCTGGACGTGATATTTCAACCACGACGGTTGATTCGACGTTCAGGGTTGTGCTGCAACATGAACAATGGTTCATCCCATTCCTCTTCATCAGCCAATGGCTCAAAAATACCAGAAGTGTATGTCAACACATATGCATGTGTACTATAACAGTGATGCACAAACCCCGTCGGATCCATTCCAAAGTGTCTGCAGACAGCCATTGCATGTGAGTATGGAATTCCAGTGTTGCTCCATTGACCACATGAACATTCTTGTGATGATAATTTCACTATATATGTATGAGAGCATCTGGATCCATCATGGAATGTTGTTACACACTTACACTGGCAGTCTGAAGAGAATAATTATATATACCTGTCCACATTGTGTCGCAAATTAAGTCCCAATCGCTGCTCTTTGTCAAATCTTTTCAATACCTCATCTGGTCACCACTGATTTGTTTGTTGTAGCCTTAATGCAGCATCTTCCCTTTCAAGAAAAGCATTTTTTGATCGAGTAAATGTTATTCGGACAATTGCTGTGATTGGAAGACGCTGTGCACCAAGCAATACACCATTGAAACATTCAGACATGTTGGTGGTCATGACACTGAATCAACGACCTTGGTCGTAACAGAGTGTCCACTTACACTGATCAATTGTAGATAAATATTCAAAAGCCTCGTGATTCAACTCTCTAATTTGCTCCATTATTCGTTCAAATTGTAAGACCGTCGATGATTTACCCGCCATGTAGCACAAATCCTTCAACTGGACATTCTTAAAATGATTATTGAAATTTGAGGCAATATGTCTTAAGCAAAAACGATGTATACCCTTTGGTTCATGAAAATCTGGGATATACTCAACGGCTTTCACTAAACAGTTATGTCGGTAAAAAATGAGACAAATGCCCTCAATGCCCCGAACAACATGTGTTGCCAACATACGCAGAAACCAGCACCATGAGCTGAAACTTTCTTCATCGATAATAGCATAAGCTAAAGGAAGGACATTCTGATTGGCATCAACAGTAACTGCAATCAACAACTTATGCTTATATTTAGTGTAGAGGTGTGTGTCATCCACAGATATAATCCTACGACAATGTTGAAATGCATCAATGCATGGTTTAAATGCCCAGAACACATAGTTCAGTGTATACACACCTCTATATGGTTCACGTTCCATATGACACCACTCGACAACTGTTCCAGGGTTGTATTTCTGCAATGCTCTCATGAACTTGGACAAATACTGACATGAGCTCTCCCAGGTTCCATACACATTTTCCACCGCACGTTTAATAGCGTTCCATGCCAAATGGTAGGAAATTTCATAATTATATTGATCATTCACCATTACCATTGCACATTCAGCTTTGTATGCAGGATTTACCTTCACCATACTCTCTAGCATGCCTGCAATCAAATTCTTACCCAAATTGTTATGACGAAGGTTAGTGTCCCTTATAAGACAAGAGTGATGAGGTCCCAATCGAGTGATTTTCCAACTTGCAGTCTTTTTAGAACAATTCGCTCGTAAGTACCAATTACACTATTGAGAGGAAGAGTTATCTCCAGATCCTCTTGCATTGTGTTTGCATACAACCTTCCAAATGGTTGGGGTACTCTCTTTGACTGCAAACTTACGCATGGAATGTCGAATAGAATAATTCTTCACTGCAGTTTGCAATTATTTTTTATCCTTGAAGATCATTCCCACTTTCAAAAATCCTACATCGTCATCATATGTGAAATCACCATCTGGTATGCCAATTGAATCAATAAGCACATCCTCGTATAATGAATCAAAAAAAGAAGCTCTCGACAAATTAGGATGAGGTGCAAATTGTTGTGGCATATTTGCAGTAGAGTGGATTGGATGTGGTGCAAATTGTTGTGGCATATCCTCATCTGAACACTCTTCATTTGCAGATTCATTATCATTTTGATGTTCTTCTGGCTCAGAATCACACAATTCATTAGGGCCAAGACTATCACTGGGATAATTGGTAAAATTAGAAATTTCAGATTCACCAACAATGTAAGATGCATACTGATTGTATGCATTTTCCATTGGATCAGGAGATGATCGTGACGATAATATCATTTCTGCCTCAACAAATAGTTCAATTGATCCAAACCCAGCATTCGGATAAAAAAAGAACTGTATGTCATGATCACACGTAATAGGGAAAATCTCGGACATGTTGTTACCGACATATTTTGGAGACACCTTTAACGAATATTGATTCAAGTCGAAGCCAGTTATCTCAGATAATATACGTAGTAGATCGTGATATTTAGTCCGACGATCAACTCGTTGTAATCCAACAACTACTCATCACACCTTACAACTATTCCAATATCATTCGACATACCTACAAAATATTTTAAAATTATTTTTTTACAAAAATTTTAAATTTGAATATGAACATACAATATTGTAGTTTAGCAAAATGTAATTTCATTTTCATATATTACTTTAAATTAGCAACCTCTACAAATTTGCCACCTCATCTGATATATATTGCAATTATTTCAAACCATGCTCACATTCAGAGGAAGAAAAATAATTGATCTGCTCAGCTAAATAAAAATAAAAATCAAACACGCATGATACTAAACCCTATAATTTCATTTCTTATAAAACTTGAATCTGAACACATTTAATAAATTTAGTAAATGCATACTTACAATAATAAGGAAAATAAGAAGTACCTTAAGATGTGTAATCCTTCAAAATATGATCCTTGTATGTCTTGAAACTATCGTAAACGGCAATCCATCCAGCAAAATAACTACCTAACAACATTAATAACAAAATAAAATTAATGAAATATATAAATACATAATCACATATTTTGAATCTAAAAATACTGAAATTTGCAAAAATCTAAACTTACTTGAACCAGGCTCAGCACTCTTCATTTACATATTCATCTCATTTCATTTACTTGAATCAGGCTCAACACTCTTCTTTATATAGACAGACGAATGAATAGGTTCCGATTCACGGGAAGAAAAGGGTGTGACTTTGTACGCATGTGCATGTAATTATGTTTGCGAATATATTCCCGAATATATTCCCGAAATGATTGGTCAAAGGGTGTCATTAGAGATGGCGCCCCTTGGTGTACGAAATTAAGTGGGGTGACAGAGGTAGTGTGATGGTAGGGGTTGAGGGATGGGGTGGGTTAATTGGGGTGGTTGAGGGGGGTGGGTTAAATAGGGTGCCTAATGGGTGCCATTAGCATTGGCGCTCATGGCATGGGTTTCTGCAGCATGTTGGGGACAATGGCAGGGGGTGACAGGTGCATGTTGCTACAGTGTGGGCGCCATCGTCGCCATGCTTATTTTGCAAATACATTCGACACAAACAATACAACGATAATTCAATTTAAAAAATACAATATTCGGAAAAAAAAAACCGAGACACTTTCTGTGTTGGGTGAAATTTACCATTACACCAACAATTAATAAAGGCTAAAAAAATAAAAATTCTTTTGTGTTTGATGATATATAAAATTTCATTATGTTTGATGAAAGTATTGCACGAAATTTCTTTATATTTTATTATATGCATAAAATTCTTTTATGTATAATAAAATTATGCATGAAAACCCCTCTTTTATTTGACTAGATACATAAAAATTTATGTGTGTAATAAAAGTATGCACCGCGTTTCAACGTCACTTCCTAACACCTTTGATGTTAATGTTTGCATCTATATTTTTGTTTGAGTTTGTGTAAAATTTTTAGTTTAAATATATACAATTATTATAAATTTGTGCTTCAATTTTATATCCTTAGTTTTTTTCGAACTAAGTAGTTAATTTGGTGTTTGCGTGCATACTTTTATCAAATACATGAGAATTTTATGCAATTAATAAAATATATGGACGATTTGTGAATTTATCACCAATTGCATGGAGATTTTTTTTTTGCTTTGTACCCAAAAAATTATATCTAATCATTTTTTTTAACTTTTACATAATTATAGATATGTAACTAGAGTGATTCGTGTGCGCACTCAAATGCATGATATATATTTGAATCAATAATATCCCAAATAATAATCAATAATACACAAATAATAATCATAATATTCTAACCGTTAATTCTATTACTTCAACTTTTAATATCTATACTATATTAAAAAGAGGCTAACATATGTAAAATATTTTTGGACACTTTTACCCTTCAATTCTTTCATCTCATATGTTTACATCCTCCCCAAACCTATCACCACAGCCCTGTAATTCTTCTCTCCCGGCTCCCCGTGTGATTTCACCCCCTCCCCAGAACAAACAACGCAACCCCCTCATCTCTTCCCTGTCCCCGGTGTTGGAACCCCGGCCAACCGGCGAATCCCCTAGGGTTGGTCACTCCTCCCTCTAAAGACGGTTCGTCCGCTTACGATGATCGATTTCAGACTCTCTCCAACTTTCGTGCTTTCACGGATCAACAGCGATTTCACAATTAGGCGCCTCCAAATCACGTTGGACCGACGATACTAATTTTAATTGATTTGCCTAATAGATTATCAACAACAAAGAGCTAATAGATTATCAACGATTCCCCATTAGGGTTTTCGGCCATAATAGATCGATTCCACGACATGGTTTCCGACCATTTCTCCAAACTTGCAGACACATAATGTGGAGGCCCTTGTAAAAAAGATCTATGTTCTGCCCTCGCACAACGGTGCCGAAGTTGCGCCTTCGTGTGAATCTTCTGGTACTAATTCGTCACCTATCTACTGCTGATTCTGCATCTCGATTTTCTGTGTGTCAAATTTTGATCATATAATTCAAATAAATCTTTTTTTTTTAGTAACTTTTGAACTTAAATTTCTTCAATCCATTTACATGATTATAGATGGGGTCTTGTTTGTCATTCAGCGAGGACAGAGACAAAATGAAGAACAGCCATATAGAACTGCATTCCATTTTCAGCCACCCAGAAACTGGAAGAATGGTACTTTTATTTCCTTCGAGTTGTCAGTTTTTACTTCCTTTATTTATTCACGTTTTACTTTTTGGGGCCTAAGAATTTGACATTTCCTTTGTTTGGATATGTTTATTGTCATATCTGTTGGTGGAAATGACGACTCTTTGCCTATGATCTTGAAGATCCAAATGATAATCTTTTTTCTGATTTCAGTTTCTTATGCATAATGATTTGAAGATATATGTTCTTACATTCAGAATCGTTATTACCTCCAATTTGTAAGAAATGTTCCAACTTTTTGGGAGAAAAAAGAAGTTTGATGACTTGCAGATCTTGTACTGGGGAAGTTGACTTTGATACAATCAATGATCAAAGGACTCAATTGCAATTGATCATTTGAAAGCGGGTTTCGATTTGTTTTTTATGTTGGATATTCGAGCTTGAAGCTTCCATCTTACAAAATCAGATCCATGAAATGGTCACATGGAATAACTTTTCCCTTTTTTATGCTCATAAGAGGTTGTAGTTTGCAGTTTTTCTGGTCGCATAAACCCAAATCTTGTTTCCATTTCTTCGATTCTTTACATAGTTTTTGGGCAAAATAAGAATTTAATTGACAAAAACTCGGCTTCAATGGCTGTTTTTTGTTTAGTTTATTTGCTATAATCTAATGAATTGAATAATATGTGACACAGGGCCGATATACTACAATGGAGTGTATCACTTCTTCTACACTTCGATATCCATGGTGTTTGGTCCAGTTCTGCTACAATTCTTCCAGACAAAAATAAACTCGTAATTCTTTACACCGGCGCCAACATTGCTAATGATCAGCTCCACAATCTTGCAATGGCTAAAGATCCTTCTGATCCATTTTTTTTAGAATGGGTGAAATCTTCACACAATCCTCTGCTCATTCCAGGTGGTGACATTGGTCGGCGTGGCAAAAATCGGACAAGACGTGGTGTGTGGCTATAGGAAGTGAGATTGGAGGCCATGGGGCAGCAATTTGCACATAAGTAGCAACTTCATTAGGTGGACAAGAGCTGATAAGCCCCTGCATTCGTCCAACAAATAGGAATGTGGAGTGTCCTGATTTTTATTCAGTTAGTACTAATGGTGATGAGGGGCTTGATACGACGGTTAATGGTGCAGATGTTAAACACATTTTGAAAGCGGGCTTTTTCGATAAGGATTACTACGTGGTTGGGAGTTATGATTCGACGTTAAATGAGTTTATTGTTGATGAATTTGATTTTATGGATGATCGCATGCAGTTGAGGTATGATTATGGCATATATATACATTCAATGGCCTGGATTGAGAGGATTGAGTGCACATACATACGTTTATGCTAGAAACAGAGCTTAGTGAGTGAGACTCTGTGAGTATTTTTCTTTTCTTTTTTTGGTTTATTAGAATGATAGGAGTAAAAATATATTCTGCCACTTTTTACCTTTTCGAGATTTTGTTTACTTAGGTGAAGTTTAGAGACTCATTAATTGTTAATCCATGGAACTTGTAAAATCTTTGGTAATTTCGTGTAAGGATGTGCAGTGTGCTTCTTTGATTGTTGTATAAATACTTCTGCACGACTCAAAACTTTATAGTTTATATAACCTTGCATTAGATTTCTTACTGCGGTTCATGTTGATAGACTTTAATCTTTTACAATATGTAAGCTGGCATAGTGGAATTTTTACTTCTTTTCTTTAAATAAATTGTGTTCTATTATTTAATAGTGCGTGTTTTTTCTGTTAGTTTAATTAATTGTCCTCTTGCTTAAACACGATTATGCTGGAAAATTTTGTCACGCTGTCTCAGCATTTTGTTCTTGAAGAGAACATGCTGGAAGTTGATTGTCCATGTGTTACTCCAGAAGTTGTGCTGAAGGCATCGAGTCATGTTGATAAGTTCACTGATCTTATGGTTAAAGATGAAAAGACTGGAACCTGTTACCGAGCAGATCATTTGCTCAAGGATTATTGCAAAGAGAAGCTTGAGAAAGACCCCAAACTTAGTGCAGAGAGAGAAGTCAGCAAAACTTAAGGATGTGCTTGCAGTTCTTAATGACCTGTCTGCTGAGGAACTTGGTGTGAGATCAAAGAATATGGCATCACTGCTCCAGATACGAAAAACAATCTATCTGATCCCTATCCTTTCAATCTAATGTTTCAGACATCAATTGCGCCATCTGAGATGAGCCCCGGGTGAGAATTAATTTTTGTAGATCAACTGTGTATACATATGAACATTTATTTTTTCCTCTGGATTAGGCCTCTCTCTCTCTCTCTCTCTCTCTCTCTCTGAGGATCTTTTTTCATAAGTTGATTGTTTTTGTTTCTATAATATGATGTAGATACATGTGTCCTGAAACTGCTCAAGGCATTTTGTCAACTATAAGGACTTATACTCCTACAACGGCAACAAACTTCCTTTTGCAGCTGCACAAATTGGCCAAGCTTTCTGAAACGGGGTATTTAGTTTAACTATATATGCATAGTAGCCTGTATCATATCAAGCATAAACTGGATGTAAGGTGATCATATGATTTGTTGTCAGATGTGAAAGATATGTGGTTGAAAATGTGTGGTCTGGTTTACAGGTAAGCCATCTTAAATGTGTTCCGCATAACTTGCAGTTTGTCTGAAAATTATACAGAAGTTGAGTTGACCAATGTATATATCATTGCATTCACTTTCAAGAAGCGTTGTGCTAGATGGAACCGAAAAGAAATTAAAATAGTGGCCTATCGAAGAAGTTGAAAAACTACGCGATAAACACATTACTTTAGAGGGTAAAGAGATGAAGGGCGGGAGTTCAATGACGATTGAAGGAATCACAAGTTCTCAATAGAATAACCACCAAATGTGCATTAGTCATTTTAACACCTGTAAAACGGTTTCCAATAGATAGACGAAGTCTGCTGAAAATGTCCTTAGTTGTCAAGGAGCTATGTCCGTGAAGGAGGCTGGAATTAAGACTTATATTGATGTAGGTTAGGCTTTCTCTTTGAAATTTAAGGTCTTTGCGTCCTTATAATTATCTGTTGAGCTTATGTGATGCATATGTAATTTAAGCTGGCAGGTGTTTGCAAGCTTTGTGAATCTGCCTAAACCCACCCCAAATGCTCCAAATCCTAAACTGAAACACAAAGGGCCTCTCTTTTGATGTTGGCGACACCTTCTTCCGGCATGAGAGCTCCACCGACCGTGACCTCGGTGTGCTTTCCGCTGCCATTTACAAGAAAAGCCACAATGTCCTATGGGTGCTCGATGCAATGTGCTGTTCCGGAGTCCATTCATGGCAGTATCTGGTGGAAGCTGATGCTGACTTTGTGTTGGCTAACGATGCGAATGATGAGTACGGTGAGATTATCTCGGGGAATTTGGAGAAGGCGACTAGAGAAAACAATAGGAGGGCAGTTAAGAATTTGGAAGCGAATCGTCTTTTAACAGAGTGTTACTTGGAAAGGGATTATTTTGACTTGATTGATGTTGATTCTTTTGGGAGCCAAACGACTTACTTGAGATCCGTTGTGAATGCGGTAAAATTGGATGGCCATTTGTATGTCACTTGCACCGATGGGTACTCATCTGGTGGTCATCGCCCACAGCAGTAAGTTAACTAAAATATATGTGCATGTGTATTTCTTTGTTTTGAAATTTTAGTTTTCTGCTGTATGGTTTAATGTTTATGGTAATTTATGCATTTTTTTAAGTAAAGATGCATAGGTTGTATTTGAATAGTTGATGGTTGATCAAGAAAACAGAAAAGATAAGAGTTACCTTTAATTATTTATTGATGTATGAGGGTCGATCCTATTTTCTTTTGGATTTTTTGGAATTTGAGTTTGAGCTTGTGCATTCTTTATGGTGTATTATTGAGGAGATTTCACTTAATACCCAATTCAAAAATTCAATAAGAGCAAGTATAGTGGTGAAGGATTACAAAAATAGAAGAAAATTAGGAAAGATAAGAGAATTTCTAATAAATATGAATTTCCCTCCAACTATGAATGAATTTCTTTTAGGAAAAAGATGAGTATTTCTTGGTATTCTTTGATATAGTTATTGTTGCCTTTGATTTATAAGCCTGATCATGAAATTCTAACTTACGGAAGCTACCTTTCTGCTTGATAGTACGCTGGCTGCATATGGAGTGTATGTGCAGCATATGCCATATTCAAATGAGATTGGATTAAGAATGCACGTAGGTGGGGCTCTGCGAGAGACTTTTGTGTTGGGGTATCATGTCCAGCCGCTTTTCTCCTACTACTCATACCATGGGCCTGTGTTTCGAGCTTTGCTCAAAGTTAGGCGTGGCAAAGTTCCTATTAGGAGGTATTGAAAATTATTGTGATTCCTCTCAAAAAAAATTTATTGCGATTACATATTTTGTATCTTTAAGTCTAAATATTGTTATTTCTAAACTCAGGTCTTTTTCCAGGCATTATTGTTTTACTGCATTAATTTTGGAAATTCGCAGGCGTCCCAATGGAATAAACTTGGTTAGATGAAGTGCCCTTGCAATAATGAACTTATAGCAATCTGCTCAGTTCCAATCTTTCTCTAATACATATTTTTGGGATCTAATTTGCACACAATCATCCATCAACTACTAATTAACACAATGAACTTATAGCAATCTGCTCTTTTGGTTGCCTTACTTGAGGAAAAATTAGTTTTTTTAGTCTTGCGAGTTTTTCCTCCTCTTTCAAAACTTATTTGCTTCATTAAATAACCACAAGCATCTATTAAAAGAATACAAGTGTATGATCAAAAGAATGAATTTGACAGCAAAATGATGCATCAACATCAACATTTAGGAATTAAGCCCAACGAAATTTGTCAAGATCAACTTAGCTAACCACAAATAAAAAGTGCAATAATTAGGATACCGAGATACTTTAAACAAATATTTAAAACTTCTTTTATTCATCAAACATCCACATACATCAATTAAGTTTAAAATTGTCACTTAAATTAAAAATAACATTAAATAAACACATACAGAAAATATTGTATAATGACAGAAGACATTACACCCACGTGCGAAGCACGTGCCCAAACACTAGTATATTGAAAAAATACCTAAAAATAAGTTAAACAAAAAATTTGTGTTAACTCTAAAATTCACAAGTTGAATTGATCAAGAGAATAAAAGAAATTAAGAAGCTCTATATGTAAATATTTAAAAGAACATTTGCAATTCAACATTTACAAAACCAACAGGTATTGTAAAAATAAGTAACCAAAATAATTTAAGAATCCATACAATCTTGCGAAATTATGACCAAACAGTAGTCCATGAGGGATCTAAATTTTGGATTCGGAGGATTTTAAGACCTGAATTTTTTTTTAAAAATTATAATAATATTTGTGTTTGTTTTGAAATTTAAGTGGATTATGATTTAATTTTGTGGAAAAAAATAATAACATTGTATAATAATATATTATTATCGGATAGTGATTGTAATAGTAAATTAAATCACTATTCATAAATCTATCTTAATTTTTTGGTTGGTATAAAATTTAGTTGGAATCTTGGATTTATAAAAATGGTGATTCACAAAAGTTAAAAATTGACATCTCCTTCAAAACATATATCTTTAATTATTTCATACTTTGAGAATCAATTATCTCTCAACAATACGAAAAAATATTTAAAACTATATAAATAATAAATAATAACATAAAATACAATATAATATAATAATCATACTATTCTTTCAGTAATATCATACTTTTTTAAAATTGATATACATATCATTTTATGATTTTCCCTATAATTATATCATTAAATAAATATTATAATATTACGGAGTAAAATTAATTATGTAAATTTCATATTATTAATAAAATTACATAAATTTCATATTATAACAAATTTTAGAGTAGACTTTATGATATATGGTAGAAGAAACTTATTTATAATATTAAATTCATATTATGAAATATATCCATTGATATTATTTTATTTTGTACTATAAATTTAATTTATAAATCTAACTATATTAATAAAATAATGATATTAGTAATTACATTTTATAAATTAATTTGATATATTTATAGGAGATTTTTGCACTATTGTTGAATAAAATGGCTTCATGCTATTTTTTTATCAGCAAAAATCTCATTTGTTTTTCTTCTTGTGTCCGTACTAACCTTCTTTGGCGGCTTGGCGCTTCGCTCTTCATAACATCTCTGCAGCGCCAACCAAAATCAAGCATGAATCTTAGAGCACCAATTTATCACTCTAATTTTCCATCGCCCCGCAGAATATTGAATCGAATCTCTGTTGTATCTACACCGCCTCTCCCAATTTTAAAGCTCAAAAGCAATCCGATTTTTGTTACCAATTGCATTTCTCCAAGCAACGAGGTTGCGGAGATCATTCCGCAAATTTCACCAATTGAAGGCGAAACGGAGGAAAACATAGTTGCAGTAGAGAAACCGCTATTGTCAGAAGAGACTTCTGAGAATAAAGTAGATGGATTCGTGGAGAGTGATAGCTTGTGGAGTCAAATTTTGGAAATCGCCAAGTTTTCCGGGCCAGCAGTTGGCCTTTGGATTTGTGGTCCATTGATGAGTTTGATTGATACTGCTGTTATTGGTCAAGGCAGTTCCACTGAGCTTGCTGCTTTAGGTTTGTTACAATTCAACCTTTTCTTTTCTTTCTTTTTTTATCCTCAAAAAAAAAAATGGCGTTATGTGTTATATTTAAGCTCCTTTTGAATTTTGATTCAACGTTTGTGTTCTTTGGGTTTTGTGATTTTGGCAGGGCCAGGGACTGTGTTTTGTGATAACACGAGCTACGTGTTTATGTTTCTATCAACTGCTACATCAAATTTGGTTGCTACATCTCTTGCTAGAGGGGTCTGTTTCTTGGTGTTACCGAAACTGTATTTCATTTCTGAGCTCATTGATATTGGCATTATTTAGGTGGAAATCCAAATGTGATATGTATTTGATAGTTTTAACTCTTAAACTTGTTTTTAATTAAGTGGTGCAGGATAAAAATGAGGTGCAACATCAAATTTCTGTTTTGCTGTTTATTGGATTGGCTTGTGGTTTTCTAATGCTTTTCTTCACAAGGTGTTATGGTTTTTGGGCGTTGACTGGTACAGGACAAACTTTGACTCTAACATTAGTTCCTATAATTGTTGTTTTGTCAAGATTTTTCATTCAGAGCTGATGGTTAACGTGACATCCATCTCCAGCTTTCACAGGGGCAAAGAACCCAGAAATTGCAGCTGCAGCAAACACATATGTTCAGGTACATTTCGGTTGTGCCCTGTCCCAAGCTTTGCTGCTAAATGTTTGTATAAATCCATTATCTGGCTTTTTCCTCAAGTGTGTAGTTGTTTCTACATTGATAATGTTTGGACAAATAGTTAAATGATTATGGACTTTGTGGTCAGACAATTGGCCTTGCAAATATAAAGAATGACCAAATTAAGGACTTCTATCCAGGAAAAATCATTTTATATTGAGGCAAAACTTAAGGCTGTTTCACTTGGTAGTTGAGAACACTGGGTTACAACCCAAATAATTATCCATGGTGACAGAATAGAGATTATCAATTCTAAATTATCCTATGGCTTAATAATAGTATTGTGGAAGCCTTTTTAGATCCATATGGTTTGTTTTTAGTTTTACCTCAATGTAATGCATGCTCAGAGATTGGACTCTTTGCCTACTGCAAAACCACTCCGTCATTTCCGTTTTCTGTTATAACTTTATTTTTTTCTGTAGAATCTGGAAAATGTTATGTCAGCCTGTATCTTCTTATAGCACTTTTGTTTTCTCCATTTTCTGTTTTAGTGAACCATATCTTTTTACAGATTCGAGGCCTAGCATGGCCTGCAATGCTGATTGGATGGGTTGCTCAAAGTGCAAGGTACAGATGATGTGATTATAATTTGTGTGCAGAATGTGTTTATTTATGTTTCTTAATCCTTTTTCTTTCCCATTTCTAGTCATGCCACCATATTTTATAAAGCATGAAGTTGTTTTCATTAATCTCTGTAATAATATGGGTATAGTATATCCGTGATTTAAACTGGCTACATATCCTATTGTACTCTTCACGAAGTTTCCAGTTGATTGGAACTGTGTTTTATTAAATTTCTTTGCTGTTGTTTTATAGCATTCTTCTCTCAGTTGCATAACTTGCATCCACTTAATTTTTACTCCCTCCGTCCCAGATGTGTTTTCACCTTTGGGATGGCACAACTTTTAAGAAAAGTAGAGTGTTGTGTAAAGTTATATTATTAAAATAATGAGATTAGTTGAATTATGAGGATAAAGTTAAAGTAATAGTTTCCATTTATAGGGTGTGAAAACAATTGTGGGACAGATGGAAAAGGAAAGTGTGAAAACAATTATGGGACGGAGGGAGTACTTTGAAAGCTTTAATCACATGAACTCTTAATGATTGCTCCTTGAGTTTGTATTCCACTGGGTGAAATTCATAAAATTATGTCTATGCTGGTAACACAAACTATTGACGAGGAACCATGCATTTACATATGAAGCGCAAGTCACTGGAAGTCGAAAAGAGATGTAGTTTGATGCTTACCTAGAACCTGAATATTGATAACATATCTCTTAAAATATGGAACCTGTTGCTAATGCAAAATCTTCAAATTGGCCTGTTTGTTAATTAGTTTGTTTCTTCTGGTTTCTTGACTCACAGCTTAGGAATGAAGGATTCATGGGGTCCTTTAAAGGCTTTGGCCGTGGCAAGTGCTATTAATGGTGTTGGTGACATAGTTTTATGCAGAGTCTACGGATATGGTATTGCTGGGGCAGCATGGGCAACAATGGTGTCTCAGGTGTGTTCGACATGCCTGCTGATCTCAATTGACATGATTGCAGCACATTGAAGTTCAGAACCCATTTACTTTTTCCTAATCCAAATTAAACGCATTTCTCTTTATTTTGGTTTCCCTCATGCGTATTTGTCTTAGGTTGCTGCAGCTTATATGATGGTTCAAGCTCTTAATGATAAGGGATATAATGGTTTTTCCGTCTCTGTTCCATCACCTCGTGAGCTCCTTCAGATATTCATGCTTGCAGCTCCAGTGTTTATTATGATGATGTCAAAGGTTTGTCCGCTATTGTTTCTACTACAGTAATTGCTTATTTGTCTTGCCATTTTTCTGACCTGATATATTTCAGGTGTTATTTTACTCTCTGCTTGTGTACTTTGCTACATCAACGGGTACAAAAACTCTTGCTGCTCATCAGGTATGCCTTTTCAAATATTTCTAATTTATGGTGCAATCTTCTTTTCATCTAGCCAAAATAGACACTCATATTTTTCTCTTCTATAGGTCATGATACAAGTATACTGCATGTGTACAGTATTCGGTGAACCTCTTTCACAAACTGCCCAGTCATTTATGCCCGAGATGCTATATGGAGCTAAACGAAATTTAGCAAAGGTTGTAATTCTTGCTCTACAAGTTTAAATAATTTAGGATTGAACACTCTGTTCATTTTCTCTGTTTTAACAAGCCACGAGAGCATAAGAAAAGTAGAGGTTCTACGTTTTCAGAATAATGGGAACATGTGCATCTTATGTCCCTCCTTTGTCTGGAATAGTATTGATCAAGTGGCACATTTATTTGTAACGTTCAAACATACATTTATTTGAAAAGCTTATGCGAAATGACAGGCACGAACATTACTGAAATCACTGGTCATCATTGGCGCTCTAAGTGGATTGATATTGGGATCTATTGGAACATCTGTTCCTTGGCTATTCCCTAAAATCTTTTCCCCAGATACTGAGGTTATACAGGAGGTCAGTTATCTCTCTTTCTCTCTATTCCTTCCGTTTTGACCTCATATGAAAAAAACGAATGCTAGGCCTGCATAAGTATTTGCCTATCTGTTCAGGTAGGTTATTGGTAGTTCCCTAATTGTTAAAACTAAAAGTGACGCTAGGTTAATGTAAATTGTTTGTTACTGGAGATGTCGCATTAATTTTCCCCTGAATTTCAATCCTCAATGCCCAGAAGCCAGTAAACAGATGAAAGTCCACTTGGCAAGAGTGGATGGTGATTCACCAGTATTACTTGCACTCTATGTTGTTGTGCTGAAATAGCATGTGTATCTTCCAAACAGCATGTTAAAAAATGTTTATTTGCGCAAATATTTGTATCAGTGTTAATCCTGTAATAGCTAAAACAAAGATATTCTGAATTAAGTGGTTTAGTAATGATGAGGCCTCATATTAAAGTCAAAATTCTCTGAACATTAAAATGGTTTTTTTTAATTGGTACAATGCAGATGCACAAAGTATTGATCCCTTACTTCCTTGCTCTATGCATAACTCCAAGTACTCATAGCCTTGAGGGTACTTTATTGGTACGTTGGCTCTATTTTACTCTTTGTTAGAGGTTAAATTGAGGCATGTGATCTTGTATTTGACTATAAGGTACATGTCAATTATGCAGGCTGGACGCGACCTAAGGTTCATTAGCATGTCAATGACTGGGATCTTTGGTTTGGGGTCCCTTGTTCTGCTGGTAAGGACCGATTTCCTTGCTCCTTATTTTTCATCTTCTCTAGTAATTTTCCACTTCATTACTTTTGAACATTTGTTCTCTTCATCTTACAAATTTGCTATTCAGCAATATTGACCATTATCCATATACTAATCATAACATTGTGTATATATGTATAGTTTTTTAGCAGAAGTGGTTATGGTTTAGCTGGGTGTTGGTTTACACTCGTTGCATTTCAATGGGTAAGTTTACGACTCAAGTACTTCCACTCACTTTATTTTTAAGACGATGATTTGCAACATTTTGATTAATGCTGTTCAATTTAGCCAGCATTTGGCTATTGGGTATAAATTGGCCAAAATTGATGTGTGAATTTACAAAATTTTAAACAAGTTGCCAATATATGATCATTTATGTACAACTCTTGATCTTATTTCTCTTCCAGTCGCGGTTCTCTATTGCTTTACGCCGTCTCACCTTACCAACCGGGCTGCTTTATTCTGAGGACCTGAACCGTTATCAAACCGAGAAGGTGAAGGCTGTATAATCCTGTTTCATCATTGAAGTATATTTCAACATCGTGTTGTATTTTTTCTATTGCTTTCTACGTCATGTTGTATTCTTTTAGCATCTTTCGCTTTTCATCAATGGCTGTTGTATTAACACTTAGTAGCACAACTGTTGTAATATTTAGTGCCTAGGAATTTTGTTCATCATGTAACAATGACTAAAATTTATTTTACAATACTACCCCGAGATTTTAAGCAAAAAACAATTAGAGAGAGAGATTGACCAATAATACACTTATAATCCAAAAAAAGCCTTACTAGGAGCATCAAAATACTTTCTCTTGACATGGAACTACAGTATAATAATTAGGTGAGCTTAAACTCAGACAATCATAATTTGCACAAGACTGGCTGTTTGATCGAAAGACAACAGAGTGATGCATTCGCTTTGCCCCGGCGCAACACAAAACATCCGTTGTAGCTCATGATCTGCTACTTCCTCGCCTACCACCGCCTTGCCTCCCTCGGGGATATTGTCTAGGTTCTTGTTCTTGAGCAGACCCCGACATTGCACTTTTGCGCTGTAATTTTCATCAAGGAAAACCAACCTCAGCATACCCAAGAAACTTAAACCAAGACACATGGATCATCTCTTCATTTCGTTTGTGTAGAGGACATACATACCTGAGGGGATTGTTGCAAAAGTGATTGTCTTTTCGAATTAGTGATCTGAGCTCGTTTCTTTTTCTCTTGGGCTTTGAGCTGCAAGGCCAGGCTGGGCTTATAAAGAATCACAGTTCTACCTATTTGACCAACAGCTACTGAACCAGTGCTTTCCTCTAATTGCTTCACCGCATCTTCCAACTCTCCGGGACAAGAATTGTGTATTTTCAGCTGTTCAACAAAAATAATAATAATCAGGTTAAACTTTGTTGATGAAATACAGAAGGCAAACACCAAATTCAATCATTGCCTCGTGCTCAAATTGAAGCAATCAAACATGATGAGAATGCCTGAAACAATGTTTAATCAGAACCAAACTCGCTATTTCAGAAGGGAAAAAAAAAAAAAAAAACAGATTAATTAAAACAATACATTAGAGATTGAGTTAGTACCTTGAGAAGCTCGTTAGCTTCGAGAGTTTCAATCAAGGCGGTGATGACAAAATCAGTGACGCCCGATTTGCCGACCTGCTGTGACTTAAGCTTCTTCCCCAAACTGTGGGCGTATGAAGCCAATTCTTTCTTCTCCTTTACACTAAGAATCGGGGGCGGAGGAACTTTAATCGCTCCCAAATTGGATATTTTCATACCCTCGGAAGGAGCAGCAGTTGCATCACTTTCTCCCTCAATTGCATTACTTTCTCCTTCCGATTCGGTTTCAACATTCTCCAAATCGTTCGCAAGCTGATGCGTAGAAACGGGAGAGAGAGAGATGAAGCGGGTGGAGGCGAAACACGGCGTCGTTCGGCGGGGAAAGAGGGATATTTTGGGTGGGGATACGACGGCGGCGTGGGTGAGGATAAGACGGCGCAGTATTAGGTGCGGCGACAAGGAAGCTAGCGCAGCCATTTCCCTGTCCTGTCCTATGCTCTTTGCTAATTAACTTAACTTAGCTCCACAGAATTTATTTCATTTTTATTTAAAAAAATAGAACACATGTCAGCAGGCGGGTGTTTGGTCTAGTGGTATGATTCTCGCTTCGGGTGCGAGAGGCCGCGAGTTCGATTCTCGCAACACCCCTGATAATTATTATACTATCATATTTTCTTTTCTTTTCTTTTTAAATTTTTTTTATTTAATTTGATGTAATTATTTTTTCTAATTCTTCTCGGTCCAAAAGTCTTCCAAACATGATGAGACCTATTAAATTTTCATAACCGACAAGTATATATTTACTCCTCATATTTCCCAACACTTCAATATACAATTTTTTTTTTTTGTTACATTCCAATTTCATGGCATCGAAAGTAGATTTTTGAATTATATATACGCTACAATCATTTACTTATTTATAAAGATAAATTAATCTCGTGTCATTTGACCCTAAGTTAATTAATGAAAATTTTAATAGTTTGTACTCCATCAAATAACCAATTAAATAGTGTATTAAAATGGATTAAAACCAATTGCTCTAATCCTTTTGCACTTCTTTACACGCACTTCTAATTTTCTACAGCTCATTTGGTTCGTAAGATAAAAGTACCTATCCTACGCATATACACTACAATAAAAACATTTTCCCAATCAATAAATAAAAAATATTCAAGAAAAAGCGAGCTAGCCTATATTTTCTCCAACTCAAGCATGGACTATAGTCATATAAATATAATAAGCAAACATTAACATCCACTTTAAAAAAACAAATCAGTTGCAATAGATAAACAAAATTAAAATGTAAAGATCAACTGTTTGATAAAACTCGTTCAGACATCATTTGATGAACAACTAGTAAGCCCAGACTCACATATAAAAAGTTAAAATTTATTCCATCCGAATACTTAATGTAAGACAAAAAAAATATTCTAATGCCAAAAAAAATAAAAAATAATACAACTAGATATTAACTCGTTTGCACTTTACATAAACATCGTGTACTTTATATACACACTTTGCATTCTGTGCTTCATATTTTTCATAAATCGTTTGCCATTTTGAATTAGAAAGTTTTCAATAATAAGGAATGTACCCCAACAAAATAAAAAACTACTTGAAGAGAGGAACTCAAGTATATGATATATAAACAATAAATCTAATTTCCTTAACTCACCAGAGCTGATATTATTGTGTGATATACATATATAATAACAATGAAACAAATATTTTAATATATCTTCATTTGGTTTTGCTCCTGAATCATAAACAAATTACCTCTACCACTTGAGCTATTAAGCTTGTTATTGTGCAGCACCTTTCATGGCTAATAAAGCAGCCCCATAAGCAGCTTCAGTCTGAATTGCCTTGCATACTGGAACGCCAAGAACTCTTTCTCGAATTTTGATCCATTTCTCGTTTTTGGACCCTCCGCCAGCAGTAAAAACTTCATCAACGGGAGTAGCCCCTAATTCCTTCAACAAGTTGTACCCCTTTGCCTAAATTGATATAAATACCAGTTATTTACGTTTGCAGTCATTATAAAACTTCTCCAAGATATAACAAATACTCAAAATAATTAAATTTCTTTACCTCAATCCGAGCAATAGACTCTAGAATACCATGTAAGTATTCGACATCACTTTCTGGGCGAGGATGTAACCTGAAAGGACAATTAAATGCTGAGTTAATTTAATTAGAATTGTTGTATACGATTAAGATTGTTCTAATTACAGACAATGTATTGCTGCCGGAAGAGAAAGAACTACCAATTTTGCACGGCATCGTAATTAATGTTTGTTTCTGGACTAGCAAAGCAAGATATTACTTCCAAAATCTTAATGCATGTTTGTTAGATGCAAGCTTAGATTTCAGAATCCACCATAATCCTAAGCTACACTCTCTTATATATATTCTCACTTGTCATTTTCCCACGCCTTTATTTTTACTATTCAAGGATTACTATATCAGGATTTTTCCAGTCCTCCTGCAGCTCGAACAAACATCTCAGTCAGAAACTATATAACATACTTTATGAAATTTTGAATTTTCTCTTGAAGCAGTAACACCATATATACCTTGGTTCCATTTTTGGGTCTGCTACAGGAAATCTTTCCCCGATATTTAGGAGAGGATAATATTCTAGAGGAGAGGTGTTTGCAGGATTAATTTGCATGCTCAGTTTTTGCAGTTGATCATCCGTAAAAATCTGCCTGAGAACAGCTCCTCCTGTGTTTGAAGCTCCTCCAACAAGCCATTTATCATCAAGCCGGTGACTATACACGCCAAAACGTGCATCTTCCACTCGCCTAGTGCTTAGTAGTTTAATAGCTAGAGTTGAACCCAAAGATGTAACCTGTTTGTTATTACAACAAAAGTTAGTTAGTTGGTGGAAGAAAAATTTAGCAAGTTAGTTTCCATAGTACACACTGAGTCCGAAAGCTACAGATAAATAGGGGATATCTGAAATAAAAACAACTGAACTCCATCTGCATAATTATCATTTCCTTGGTTCAAGGAGGAGAGTATTTAATTAGCATAACTTCTGCACTGTAGAATATAAGGGCGAAAGATTCTCACAGCTTTTCCAGGTTGATTGACACGTGCAGCAAGAAAGGCTGCTATACTGTCGGTGGTTCCAGTGCAAATAACACACTCTTTTGGAAAACCTACCAATGAACCAATGCTCTTAGCATGAAACAGAAAAAATTCAAAATGCTAGAGGAAAAGGTTATTGTTGATGGTCATTTTTTTGAATAAATTTAAGCCGTTTGTATTAGTGGTAGATGGATTTGGCTTTTCGTGAAAGCATTGAATGTTTTATGAATTTCCCTACTCGCTTTATCATGTGATGCCTATTAATATGATGACCTCTTAGAATTCTGTATATCCTTTAACTGTGGATCATATTCATCAAGCATCAATTCCACATTTAGTGCTTATATTGTAACCCTGTCTGATTTTAGGCCACTGAGACCGTTAAAGGGGAATAGCTGAATAAGTGAGTTAGGCCATTAAAAAAAAAACTTGTTATGGAACTAAACATAGAAATACTTGCACAAGTGCAAATGGTAAAGGAGAAATGCTGGTGATTCACAGCAGGGCTAATCAAGCAATAAAGTAGAATTGATAACCTTTATATTTGATTCAAAATTTCCATCAAAGACATTAATTGGAATACGAATAAGGAAACATACCGTAATGCGTACTGATGTTCTCTTTCATAGAACCAATTGAGGTTCCAGGCGCTATTACAAGAGGTAAAACACTAGAATATGGCTGATCAAGCAGCCACATGGGGTATGACTCAACTTCAGGATCGTATCCAACCTGTCACATTATATTATACCAAACAATCTATGAACAAATTAGAAGGAAAAAAAAACGAAGAAGAATGACTATTGAGAGAATCTTTACTTTCAAAGCATTGTTGTAATCTGACACTCCGAGCTTTCCATGAAGAAGCCATAACAACCAGTCTGCTTGATGCAATAATACTGCTGAAGTTTTAGATGCATCACAAGAACTCCACCAAGCGACAAGTTTGCAAAGTGTAGAAGATCCAGAGCAAACTGTGTGGTTAGCAGGAGCAATTGCCTTCACAATTGGTAAAGCTTCCGTACAACTCTGATTGTAGAGGAAAGGTTTACACAAAGCTTCACCTGTTTTGCTGCATCAACAATCAATGCTAAATATTATATTGAAAGTAAATACTGATATGGTAAGAAATTGCAAAATTGGTCTCGTGTTTGTTGGGTGTTAGCGATTTTAATCCCATACAAGTTAATTCTCTCAATTCAGTCAATGAAGCAATTTTAGTCCTATATTGACAAGGTTGCAGGATTTTTTAATGCACTACTAATGTGAGCTGCTGGAATTTGTTGTAGCAACCGGACTGATAATTTGGAGTCAAGTGGCATAAAGAGACCCAACATATCAATTTCGATTGATAAAATCACAATTAACTAACAAAATGTTATAAACATACGACTAAAATTGCATCATTTTTAAGAGCTATGAAACTTAATTGAGAAAATTGATACGTCAGAGACTAAAATCCAAACAACCAATAGGTACGGGACCAATTTCTCTGATAAGGCCAATAGGAAAGTTAAAACTAGAGGCAAAACTTTCTAACGTAAAATTTCAACCTATCAATGATGATTGTTGTTGCAGAAGTGCCATCAATGGAAATGGATGCAACGGCTTGGCGAAGATTCACTGGAATATCTTCCAAGAGACTGAAAAGCGTTGTTCTCCAAGATTTGATCCAATCGATTGTTTCATCACTCTTTCTAGAAAACAAACAAGCTTGCATTCTCATCTTACAAAAAACATCATACAAAATGCCACTAGAAATCCAATCAACCAAAGTAAAATGCAATTCTGAAAGCCAAGCCAAGCAAGCAACAGAGAATATACCATAAACAATGGGTACTCTCTCTTCCCCTCAGCTCGTATTTTTCCTTCCTTATCGATCAGAGCATATCGAGCACCAGATGTACCAAAGTCCATCCCAAGATAGAGTCGTTCGAGGTTAACTTCCATATTCACTGTACCAGCTCTCAGCCTAGTTTTTCTTTGTTCAGCTTTATCAACTGCATTACAGAGAGAATTTCTTGAAGCTAACTTTCTTTCACCGTAATGGTCACCTGTAACATATACCAGGAAAGCCAACGATCACCAATTAACGTTTCATAATTGAACAATCTTCCTCTTATGCTATCCCAGTATATGATTACTTCAACAACTCAGAAAACCAATCCATAAATAACAACCCCAACACGATGACTTACTTTAACAGAACGAACACCTGCATTTTGGAACTCAATTGCAAAATTCGCGTCGGAAATCAAATAAGACTTAAACTAGGGTTTCCAATTTAGCCCCAAAGAAAAGCCTTAATGGCACCTAAAGCCTATTGCGATTACAACAGGAAACTTCAAAGGAGTTGTCATATGAGAGAACAAGTATGATTATACACATAAAAAAGAAAAAGAAATTAATTGCTACCATGTTTATGGGAGATGGGGAGATGGATGAGCAAAGAGCAATATAGTGAGGCCACCATTTCTTCAATAACAGATAATGAAGCCAACCGCCAATATTTGTGCACCGTTTAAGTCGAGAGTTGATAATGCGACTTTAGTTGCTAAAGAAGAAGTCGCTACTTTATTTCAGGGATCAGATAGGAAATGTCGTTATTCTTAGACTCTGTTTTGGATCGGAAACACTTGGGTAAAAAAATTTAAATATGAGTAAGTCTCTTGTGCACCAGTTACACGGTGCAACTCAAGTTTATTTTTTAAAAGTTAAATAAAATACTACTGAAAAATTAAACATAAAAAAGTTAAATCGTAAAAGATACACTTTCAGTAATAATCTGTGTAACTTTTCAGTAGTATTTTGTTTAATTTTAAAAAAATAAATTTGAGTTGCAACGTGTAACGAGTGCATACAAGACTAATCTTTTAAATATATAAAAAAAAAAAAAAAAAAAATTAAGTCGCGCGTTCGGTCATGTAATGAACTGACCGCATGCATACTAATTCCCCCATAATAGACGTATTGATTCTTTTTCGCTAGTAATTAACTTTCCATGCATGCATACTAATTCCCCCAATCTCCCATGCATGTATATTCCCTTCCCACCCACACTGCAATTTCTTTTATTTTTCAAATTTTATTTTAGTTTTTTTTTTAATTATTGTGTTGATTAAAAATTATTCATTTAATATTATGTAATAAATAAATATTTATATATAGAGTAACAGATATTTAATATTACAGTAACACACATTTAATTTTTATAGTAACACATATTAATTCTAATAGTAACACACATTTATCTTCCAACTTGTTTTACTATATGGGCAAATGTGTGTTACTGTAAAAACAAAAATATTTTTATAAGAATAAATATGTGTTTCTCAATTTATTTATCATCCCTTTAAATCTAGTTATATTATTTCATGTAATACACATATTATTATATAAAAAAATAATTATTTCTATAAAATAAATAAATATTTATAAATAATCAATATTTATCCTTATAGTAACACACATTTTGCTCTTGCATTATGTGAAAAATAATTTATTCTATAAAAACAAATAAATATATGTAATAATGTAAATAACAACGTTTTATAATATAGTAACACACATTTGTCTCTCAGTTTGTGTTACTATATGAACAAATGTGTTACTATATGGACAAAATATATTTTTATGAAAATAAATATGTGTTTATTAATTTATTCATCATCCCTTTAAATTTAGGTATATTGTTTCATGTAATACATATGTTATTATATGAAAAAAAATATATAAATATTTGTGAATAATCAATATTTGTTCTTTTAGTAACACATATTTTGCTCTTACATGCATTATGTGAAAAATTATTTATTATATGAAAACAAATTAATATATGTAAAATAACAACATTTTATAAGATATTAACACCTATTTGCTCTTTAGTTTGTATTACTATATCGGCAAATGTTTGTTATTAAATGGGCATATGTGTGTTACTATACTAACATAAATTGAGGACAAATTTTTAAATTTATTATATAATATTATTTGATTTTTTTTTTAAATTTACAACAATTAAAAATAATACTACAACATGTGTGAGAGAAGCATATGTCATTCCCTGGGCGCTATTCGCATAGGGTTGGTTACCTTGGTGCGCGCATGGATTTA
Organism: Prunella vulgaris; assembly: GCA_026898435.1. NCBI lineage: Eukaryota > Viridiplantae > Streptophyta > Magnoliopsida > Lamiales > Lamiaceae > Prunella > Prunella vulgaris. The sequence goes on from JAPKLY010000029.1 coordinate 1,484,928, forward strand.
AAAAAAAAAATTTAAAATTTCTATGGCAGAATTTTTTAAAATAAAATTTTATCCACAAATTTTGTATCATTTAAATTGATTTTTCACTTTAATTCTTCTCAATAAATCAAACATCCTCAACAATTGAATTTTATGATGTGGAAATGAATAATAAAAATATTAAACCAAAATCTCATATGAACAAGTTAAATAATATAAAATTAATATTATTAAATATATTTACTTTTACTATTAAATGTATTCACTATTATAATTAAACTTGTAAATAAAATTTACAATGTAAAATATTATGATATCAGTGAGTACAAAGTAATAATTTCATTAAATATAATTAATTATATAATTTTATTATAAATAAGTTTCATAAAAGACGTACTCAATATTAATCTAATTGGAATGATTAAGTCTGAAAATTTGAATTTTGAGCTCTACGGGCATGTGAGTTTTATTAAAAAAAAGGAAAAAAAAAGTTTTCTGTGAAATTGTATATTCACGTTCACAAGTTCTTTTTCTAAACATTAATACGTTCAAAAGTCTATAAACTTTACAATTTTTTTTATTTTTTATATTATTAGTAGTGAGGTTAAGTGGGAAAATTAATTGTTAGAAGAAAATGAAGTGATAATTGGGCCTTCTGGGCTATGATTCTCTTTCATTAGACTTTGGACCCATGAATTTGAGTTATTTAATTATTTTTTTTCTTTTTTCTTTTTTGGGGTAAAATAATGGGTTTCGAGTAGGAAAAATTATAAAATGGTTCACAAATTGATAAAAATTACAAATTGGTTATGTGCAGAAAAAAAAATTTGTGCAAAAAAAATTACACTTTTGTACAGATATTGTGAACCAATTTATAAATATAGTTACTTTTTGAACCAATATGTAAATCACCTTTGGAGTAATTAACAATTTTAAGTTTGTGTGAATATAGATATGAAGTAAGTCTCCAGGAAAATTTATGCATACGATAAGCAAGTTTTATAGGAGAATTTGACGAAATTTTGTACTATAATGTATGTGTGAATTTTGTCAGAGTGTATTTTGGTGTATTTCACTATTCATTAATTATTTTTATATAAATAATCCAATTTGTAAATTTGTTGTTTAAGAATTTTCGAAAAGTTTTATAATTTTAATTATCAAGGACAAATTTAAATCATATTAAAAGGCTCACTGATCATTAGTGTACATCACGAAAGCAAGATAAATGTATAATCTATATTTGATGATATAGATTGAAAAAGTCTACGTGCACCATCAAATTTTCAAAACGACAAAATCTCGTATGCGAGTCCTGAACTCTAGGTTATCAATTATTATTGTTATTTGTATATATTATCAATGTTATGCATATTCATTATTATTATTATATAACTATCACTTTAATAAATTAAGTAGAGTAAATCTTCTGTGCACCAATTACACGGTGCAACTCTAGTTTATTTTTAAAAAATTAAATAGTTTATAACTGAAAAGTTAAACAATTTATTACTGAAAAATGTATCTTTCATAATTTTACTTTTCAGTAATAAATTGTTTAACTTTTTAAAAATGAACTTGAGTTGCACCGTGTAACTGGTGCATATAAGACTAATCCAATTAAGTATATTTTAATAATAATACTAATAATAATAATAATAATAATAATAATAATTATTATTATTATTATTATTATTATTATTATTATTATTATTATTATATAACAGCGATACGAGTTTATATGAACTCGAATTCACAAAAGACTTAAATATTTTCATTTTAATATCAAAGTAACAAGAATTATATAGATGCTTAATATTACTTCGCTAAAGTATCTTATGTACTATGTTGCCATATTTTCATTTTTCTTAAATCTCATTTTGACGTATTGCGAAGATTTCAAATGCACCTGGTTCATTGTGTGTTTCGTCAACAATTAAGGTTATTTAAAAGTATGAGTTAATTAAATTTAAAAAATTATATTATTATTCATTTTCAAAATATCACATTTGCAATTGTTAAGTGCATCTTGCAATAGATGCACAAGAGATTTACTCTAATATATTATATTTATTTACAAACTAAATTTGTGTACAATACTGCTAATTAATATACATGATCACCGATCAAAAAAAATATACATGATCATGAAATATAAAAAATATCTTTCAAATTATTGCAACTATATATGCAGTAATTTCATTTCATACATGATAAAAGCAAGTAAAACTGTGTTACTGAATATAATCTAATTCTTTTTTGTTTCCACACTATATAAACAATTATTATTAATTATAAATAGCTACTTCCAACATTTCAATTCTTTTTTCCACAATTTCTATTTTGGGATGTCCCAATTTTTCTTTTCTATCTTAAAAAGGAAATAACTTGCACCCACAAAAATAAATAAAATACGCTTTTTATATTTTATTAATTAACTTTACACTCATATATTCTATTTTTGCTTAATTCGTGTGTCCAGGTCTTTCGGAATAACCGGAGACAGAGTATATTGTTTGCATCAAATATAGTACACAAAGCACCACCCAATAATTATTTGTGGTTATAGAAGAAAATGGTTAATTTCAAATTCCCAAACTATTTTTGAAATTCCAAGGGCCCCTATCCAACAATCATGGAGTCATATATTGGACCACCCCATTTTTTTATTTTTTTTATTTAAGAATAATAATAATGAAATTAGTTGCATGTGCCACATGAGTCCTATGCTTATTAACAATGATGATTGATGGAGAACATGGACATTCATGTCATCTATCTTGGCTTCTACTCATTCACAATTAAAAGTTCTGAGCACATCAATTGACATATATAAGCAACCTATTAATTAAAAAAAATTGGATTGAATTTTATTATATGAGTCATATGTACATCTGATTTTTTTAATTAAAAAATGTAATCAAATAAGTTGAGTAGGCTTAAACACATTACACATCCTTAGTAAGATATTCTTTGTTTTAATATTTTAAAAAAAATTATAATTCAACTATGTATCTTCATTTGTTAAAAAACATCATTATTCTCTTTATACAGTAGGGTAGAATTCGACCTCATGAGATTTTTTTTTTAAATCACTATTATGTATATATATTATTACTGTAAAATATAATTAATTTAAAATAATGATAATATATATATATATGACAATGATAATAAAAATACTTGATAATGATAATTATTATGCATAATAGTAATACTTGAAGAAATTGAGCTCATGTAAAATTGATTGATATATTTTTTGTCTTTACTATGCATGATACCTATCAAACACATCACCTGAGTATTAGGAAGACAATACCAAATGTACTTATTTCCTCTTGTTTGATTTAGTATTGCGATTTTTTTCTTACTTGGTTGCTAGATAATCACATGTAAATACAGTTATATGTATATATGTACGCCTAGATTTATTATATTTTGATCAACAGAAAAAAAAAATCGAAATACAACTATCAAGTACCATTAAAATTAGGATTACTTTTATCAAAAAATAGTTAAATACTTAGTCACGTAAAATTGTGGATTAGACTCGAATTTGAAATTTTATTTCAATTGGGATATGCTCCTTGACCATTAGGGTATTTTGTTTTGGGATTTAAGGGGTCATAGCAAGTCATGACTTTGAAATTCTGAGATGTGAAAACTTTGATGAATAGTAAAAGTGTGTGTTTGTTTTGAGATTCTAGTAGGGTAGGATGTTACTTTATGTCAAATCAAAGTGTGATAATGATTGATTTTATAGGTATAATAGGTATTTTATAAGTGTTGTGTTGGAAAGAGTAATAATAGGCATTTTTAGGTGTGGATTGAGTTTGGGATGTGAAATCCAGATGTTACATTCCAAACTCGTGTAGAGCGTGATCGCAAAGTCCTACGTCCATCCGTAATAATCCCAAAACAAACATAACAAACATACCCTTAGAGATTTTGAGAATAGAGAGAAAGAATCTTGGCATTTGGTAATGAAAAATGGAAGTTTTTATTGAAGATTTTCGAGAAGGTGTAAAATAAAATTAAAAAATATATATATAGTGTAGCTCATTTGATATATATGTTTTTTTTTTAATTTGTATTTACTGTATATTCTCTATCATTTTCTATTTTTTGCATATTTTAATCATAACAAAAAATTACCAAATAAGAATTGATGTGGCTTTAAATCTTCAACCAAAAACTACCAAATAAGAATTGAACTTGAAATTTATAACATTTGTGAAGTTTTTACTAAAATTTGAATAAGTAAAGACTAAAGTTGCTGGAAAATCGAATTTTAATGTTGTCAAAGTTTTTTTTTTTTTTTAGTATAAGTTGAGTGAGTTGTCACCATTACAAGCTACGGGGCCCAACTAGCAAACAAGTGTTCTTAAAAGTGTCACTTGTGTATAATTAATGTGTTGTCAAAATACATGTAGGTGAATCACGGTACACTTTGATTCTATTATGACACCCTTTAGTCATAGCTCGATGGTTACGTGGGCCGGCTAGGTTGTATACGAATCAAATACTCTCTTCGTTTCCTTATAAATTACTCATAATTTTTTGACACTAATATTAAGAAGAGTATAAAAAATATTGATATAGTATATGTGATATGATAGAAAAAAGTAAAAAAGTAATGGGAATAGTGTAAAAAATATTGAAAATAATAATTAAAAAGTGAATATTAGTTTCTTAAAAGGTAAAAAAAGCAAATGAGCAACATATAGTGAGACGGACGAAAATGACAAAATGAGCAACTTATAGTGGGACGGATGGAGTATTAATTATATGATTCGATATTTATAAATTTTAATATTTGTATTCGAAATTCTATAAATTTGAATTCGATTTTAAATATTTTATTCAATTCTTATTATTCAAATATAAATACAAAATTAAGATATTCAATTTGAAATTTGCAAATATTAAATTAAATATATATATATATATGTAGTTATTATTATAATTATAATTATAATTACTATTACTATTTTAAGAAGGAAGAATGACAAAGTGCAACAAATACAACTCCCATATTTGAAAACACAACACACTTAATTACATATTTCCAAATACAACAATTTATTAACAAACACAACACTTTTTCTATTAAATAAACTATATATCTCAATCTTTGTGCCAACAACTCACCCCCCCCCCCACCTTTTCCTTCTCGTAGCTGTGCGCGCTGTGGCTTTAGTACGGAGCTGGAGAGTTTTTGAAGGAAATGTCAGATCCGTCATTCAGCATTTACAACCTTCGAATTCGAATTGGTAATGTTACAACCCTATTTCGTCTTCGTTTTTGCTATCCATGGTACCGATTATATAATTTTGAACAATTTTTTTCTTCGCCCTGTTTTTCCCTTCCGAGATCTGCATGCCGGTCCAAAAATGGTGCTTTAGCTATTATTTGCGACGAGGTTCAAGGACGAGAGGAAGATGTTCACTATATGCGCTGGGTCATATGCAAATTACCGGAATCAGGTTATTATAAAATGGTCCAATTTGGTTAATATTGATTTCAAAATATATTGCGAAGTCGGAAGCTTTACTGATTGTACGCTTGAATCCGAGGAAGATTTGCAAAATATTTTTACTTTGTGTGATTTAAAATCAGTCAGGATTGTCTCAGTTGATATTTGTTTAAAAAATTGGATTTCTGTGTGTGATCGGTCAAGCGGGAACGAAGTTGTAAATGAGTCTCAGTCAAACGAGTGTGTTGCTGACTGGAATGAAGGTGGGTCAAAATTAGATGAAATCCCTAGGTATGATATTTGCCCTAGTTTGCCAAAGAAATCATTTTTATCCGATAATTAGGCCGATATATTCAAGGAATGGGTGGGTACTGTCATTCAGGGAGGTTATGCGGGTTTTAAAGAAGCATTGGTTAAGTATTCTGCCTTCTTGTCTTGTAATTTTACTTTTGCTATAAACAATGTTAAATACAAGCATGTTGTATGTTCTGAGAAGAGCAATCAAGGATGTGACTGGTTCATAAAGGTGAAATTGATACCTGTTTCTGGGGATTATGAGATATATAAAGCCAACATGTCTCACTCGTGCATTGCACTCTCCTGCAATGTTAATCCACCAAGGTTGGGTCCGAAAATTATGAGACATATGTTTGTTGATACAATCAGGGACAAAAACAAGTTGTCTGGTCAGGATGTTGTAACCAAATTGAAGAATGATTATGGTTTTCACATCTCTTACCATAGAGCTTGGCGTACAATTGAAGCTGCGAAAGAACAAGTATATGGATCATATGAAGGCTCGTATGATGAACTAAGGTGGTATTGCGCAGCTGTGGAGAAAACCAATCCAGGATCAATTGTTGAACTGCATGGTAACGAAGAGTCTCATCGATTTGAGAGGGTTTTTTTTGCATTCAAGGCGTGCATCGATGGTTTTCGATTCTGTTCCCCAATGCTTTTTGTTGATGACACTTTCATGAAAGGACGCGCAAAGGGTACATTGTTAGCAGCCACGACAAAAAATAGATAAAACTATAATGCTTGGTCAACTAGTACATTTTTTCAACATGTCAACTAGTACAGCTTGTTTTATGTAGTTGATACGTAAATTTCTGTTGTTTTTGTGCTATGGTAGGTCTATTTCCTGTAGCGTTTGCTGTTGTATCGGCTGAGAACATATATAATTGGACATGGTTTTTAAGAAAAATATGTGAATGTGTCAAACATGATATGAAAATTTGCTATGCATCTGATCGCAATCTTGGTTTAATGACTGCATTTAACAATGTTTGGGATGAACCTGTACATTTTTTTGTTTATACCACCTTATACTTAACCTTAAGGGTCGTTTTTCATGTGGTTGGACGAAGGATGTCAGATCCAAGTTGGTTAATTTGTTCAGAGCATGTGCATATGCACCGAATCAGCGCATATTTAAAGAATTCCTGGATAAGTTTGTTGAAGTTGGTGGTCCATCTACATCTTTTTGGATTAACCAAATCCCATTTGATAAGTGGGCTGTGGCCTTTTCGCCTAATATTCAATGTTATGGTGATTTGACATTAAATGCAGCCGAGTCGTTCAATAATTGGATTCTGAATGCTAGATCTCTCCCCATCACTCAAATGGTTGATTATATAAGCAACAAAATTGTTGGATGGTTTGTAGAGAGGAAGAATCTGGCTGAAAGTTGGAATGAAGGACTTGTCCCTCAGAAGCAAAAGTTGTGGAATGAATTGTTGCATGCCAGCAAGTCATGGTCTGTTCAGGATTATGGAAACTCTCAGTTTTTGGTAAAATCTGATGTATCTGCACTTGTTAGCTTAGGAAACAGAACCTATTCGTGCCATCAACGGGGATGTCAATGGAGCAGGACAGTGCGGGTATCTAAAGACCCATGCCTGCCCCGCGCCTCCGCCCCGCCCTGCCCCATGCCTGCCCCGCGTGGGGCAGATCCGCCCCGCCTGCCCCATCCTGCTCCACGTTGTGTATAACTATATATTAAAAATAATATAATATATATTTTAGATAAATAAAAATTATTTAAAAATAATGCAACAAATTTATCAAAATATATTCAACAAAAATAATTTTAAAATTATTTTAGACTAGAGTTACAATAAATAATATAATTTTAAATTTATTTGATATATTAAAAATGTAGGATATTAGTTTTATTTTATATATTATAAAATATTATATATTGAATGTATTTTATATAGTATAAAATATTATATATTTATTTAATATATATTACGGGGCAGGATGGGGCGGGGCGGAGCAGGGCAGTAAAAGTACAAACCCATGTCTGCCCTGCCCTATGCGCAGGGCGGGGCGGGCCTGCCCCAAATGGAGTAGGTCAGAGCGGGGCGGTTATGGGGCGGATCATTTTGTCATCCGGCCATCAATGGAAATTGAGTGGGTTCCCGTGTGCGCACCATGTATCTGTACTAACTAAGGGACATACAGATCTGAGCAACCATGTTGATCATGCCTTTTTCAAAAGTCATTTTGTGAAATGTTATGATCAACCTTACCAACCAATACTCATGACTATGAAGTATGAGATCAAGAAGTTGTATCCTACATACAAGATTCTCCCTCCTGCGTTGAAGCGACCACCTGGGCGGCCCAGAGTTAACAGGATTACATTTTACGGTGAGTTTTCAAAGAGAAAAAAGTTGGCGCATTCTAAACCATCATCGACATCATATGGGCAAAACAGTTGACTAGGTATTTTCGTCATTTCTGGATCCAGGGTAAATCCTTTTTTGAATCCATGTTATCATCTATTCTTTTGTTAACCATTATTTTGTTTTTTTAGGAGACGTCACACCTTTTTGAATAAATACAAAATTAAGATATTCAATTTGAAATTTGCAAATATTAAATTAAATATATATATGTAGTTATTATTATAATTATAATTACAGAATTATAGGCCCATAAATTATTAATTTAAGAATGTATGTTCATTAGAAATTTATGATTCATTAATCATTATAACCTATATATCATAAGTACATATCTCTCAGGATCTCACTCAGCCCTAAAATTATAAACGAATCAAATATTTTTTGTTCGATTCGATAGTCGTATTCAAAATTCTATGATTCTAATTCTATTAAAAATATTAGATTCAATTCTATTATTATTAAAATATAAATACAAAATTATGATATTTGCTTTGATTCGATTCATTTACAACTCTATGTGGCCCTTTACGTTGATCCAATATTGAGTCTTTTTTTCTTTTTAGTGTCTGATATCCAGTCCAAGAATCAATTAATTCGAAAAACCTATAATCCACAGTTCACTAATAGGAGAACCCATTATAAACCAAAGTAAAGTCATGTATAAACCAGCTCATATCAAGAATTAATAGTACTTTGAGTTTCCAACTTGAAAACTTCCATATTGAGTCTATTGATAATGAAATTAATATTAAATAGCTAAATGTTCATTGATAATGCATTTGACTATTTAATATCAAGTTGTAAATTAAAGAAAAAGGTACAAAATGGTTCAACAAATTCGCACAAATTACAAATTGGTTTATGTGCAAAAAAAAAAAACAATTCCGTGCAAACATAAAAAAATACTTCCGTGCAAATTTTTATGAAGCAATTTGTAAATATAGTGATTTTTTTTAACCAATATGTAAAACACCCTAAATTAAATTTAGAAGTTCAATTCAAAATACTACTCCTTCACAATTCCACTTTCACACTTATCTTATTTGTACGTCTCGATTTTATTTTCAAACATCTAAATATAATATTTTACACTCAAATAAAGTTAATAAAGTATCTTTTATTTTATTATTTAATTTTACACTTACATACTCACTTTTTCTTGATTTGTGTGTCATTTACAACTTTGAAAGCTATCTCGAGACGAAGAACGTAACATATTTATTTAATTTCATATCATATTAGTATTATGGAAACATGCATATATCTAATAATTAAAATTGATTGAATTAGTTTTCGATATACTTTAATAAAAAGAATATTTTTTTTGTGCATTTGTGGAACACTATACACTTTAATTTTAAAATCAATTTTGACCCAAAATTATTAACATCGCGCACTTCAATTTTCGGTGCCAACAACTTCGGATGCTTCAGGTAGGAGAGGCTTCGAGCAGCGGCTAGAATGGCAGCTTCAAAAGCGGCCATGCCTCTTCCATTACAGGCGATAGATTTAAAGATGATCAATAAAAAAGCAGAAGATATCTTTGAAACTAGAATCGATGATGATCAATTATACAGCCAATTCACATATATGAAAAGTAATATTCTAAGGGTTTGTTTGGTAGCATGTATAAGGGTGAGATATGGGCTTTTATCCAGTGTTATACACATGTTTGACAACATATAGAAAGGATGCTCATGATCCTAAAAAAAGACCGATCCGTACTTGATATACACTCAAATCTCAAACTTCTATTGTTCAATAGGTATTCTGCATCTCACCAATTTGGCGAGATTCCAAATAAATTTCTAACAGTACTTAAAATTTGGCAAAGTGATGCAATCTCAATTCTTACACGACAGGTTAGTTCTTTGACTGTTGTGTTTCAAATCAAGGTTATGAAGGTAGAACAAAGCTTCAATTCAGGCGGTGGTGGCTTTTCCATTTCCGACGGCTGTGGAGTGCCATTAATTCTGGCGAAAAAAGCTTCAAATTCGGCGAACAATGGCTGCGTGAATGGTCTGCCATCTTCGACCTCCGAGTGACCGAGTCTTTAGCTGCTTTTAGCAGTCCATTCTGTTTATCCTTTAGCTTACTTAGTCTATTATGTCTATAAGTATCCTTGATTGGCCAGAAGAGAGGTGTCATCTTCCACAAGAGGATGCCCATGTAGATGGTTACAATGCAATCCACACTATAATGGTGGCGCTCTCTGATTTTGCATTGGGCACTGTGGCCAACAAGAACCCAGATAATTTGGAGGTAATTTTGTGTTGGGCACTATGGGTGCTCTCTAATAAATTCATTGACCTCTGTTTCACTTCTGTGTTGGAGGTAATTTGGGGGTAGATTGAAGTTGATAAAATAACTAATTGTTGTTTCTGTGTTGGATTTAAAGGATGTGAGAAATGTTTTTTAGATTTGCATATATATGAAGTAATAAAGGATGGGCAGAAGGTGTTCGATGATATGCCTAAAAAGAATGTGTGTATATACATACGTGGGAATAAGAGTTCTAAAAATATTTTTTGCTCAAATATTAACACATATATTTCCTTCCAAACACCATAAAAAATTAGATCATTAAAAATAAATATTAAATCATACTAACTACACCCTACCAAACAAGAATACAAAAATAATCTACTTTTAAGTATTTACTATCAAACACTAAGATTTAATACAAATCTCTCACTTAATAATTTAAATCTTACCACTACGTACTAATTTTTTACACACTACCAAATGGGGCCTAAGTATTATACGAGCCAAGTGACTTTGATTTTTTTCAAAAAAAAAAAAAAAAAACCCTCACGTATGAAGATCGTATTATATGAAATTAGGATCAGATACTTGAAAGGGCTTCATATTATGATTCAATTGAAATCTTGGGCTCTGGTTCACAAGTTCATTGTCAGCCCTTTGATTATTGACTCGTCTATATATATAAGCAAGAAATAAAAGGGAGGATTTCAAACCATCGAATTTATTATGACTTGTTAGTAATACTTCAAAAATGAATTATTAATATCCAAAAAATAATTGAGTAATACTCGAGGAAAAACAGAGTAATACCACATATTATATATATTCAATAATGCCCAAAACATTAATAAGTTTACTGCAAGAACAACTTAAAAATATTTTAGAGCAATTTACTAATATCTGAAGAATAACTTAGCAGTACCTAAAGAAAAAATGAGTAATAGTCCATACTATATTCAATAATACCACAAGTATTAATAAGTTATACTGCAAGTCTTTTGAATAACTTTTCGTGTAAATATATCTTTCCAGTAAAAGTCGCAACCATTAGGTTTATGACTTTTGAAGAGGAGTTGCAACCTTTTGGCATAACTCTTGAGTAAGAGTTACAACCTTTCGATGCAACTCTTGGATATCTATATAAACTCAAGATATGTTGAGTTCAACATCATTGAAATAGTATATTCAATTAATAGTTGAAGATTGAGAATTAAAGTTTCTCAATATAGTAAAAAGTCGAGTCTCTCTCTATATATTATTTTGAGTCTTTTATTTCATAAAAACACTTGTGATTTCTCTGCTTCTGAAATTCGTTAGAGTGTAACTATCGAATTTCCGTGAGATCGGTTTTGTATCCTGGAAGGTCAATTCCTTGTAAGAACCATTTACACCTATGTGGGAGGAATTAATAGCTTTAAAGATAGCATCATTTTTCGGTGTGTCTAACCTATCATTAACTCCATTACCCACATATATACAACAGGGAGTCCATCAAGGGAGTTCTTGATTGAGAAAGGATTAAGGCAGGGGGATCCTCTCTCCCATTTCCTTTATCTTCTTGTGGCGGAGGGTTTAATTCTCATGGTATCCAAGGCGACAGAATTAGGTAGCTTTAAAGCAGCTGAAATTAGAGAAGATAAAGTTCAATTTTCTCACTTACAGTATGCAAATGACACAATCATTAAAGGATCGGTGTGCTCTCAAAATGCTTGGGTGATGAAAAGAATTCTAAAAAATATTGAAGTACTCACGGGTCTCAAGATTAATTGCAACAAATGTTGCTTAATGGGAATGAATGTTAGTGATTTTAGAATTCAAGAGATGGCGGAAATTCTAGGATGTGTCATTGGTGAGCTTCCTTTCTCATACCTAGGTATCTCGGTTGGTGCAAGTTACAAGAAACTAAGTGAATGGGCTGCCCTCGTGCAAAAATTTCAAAAAGTATGAAGTCTTGGGAAGAACGAAAGATTTCTTTTGGAGGGTGTATTACCCTTCTAAGTGCAGTATTATCTTCATTGCCAGTGCATCGGTTCTCCTTTTAGAAATTACCTAAGAAAACCTCGAGAATTCTTTCTGCCCTTCAACGCAAATTTCTTCGGGGTGGGTGTGAAAATAGCACTAAAATGTGTTGGTTGAGCTGGAAAAATATTTGTAAATCAAAATCTTTGGGGGTCTAGGGGTTATTATTTAATAGAGTATTATTGGGAAAATAGGTGGAGAGGTTTCTTGTTGAGGGGGAAAGGTTTTGGGTTATAATTCTAAGGCCTTTGTATGGGGATTTTAATGTGGGGGAGTTGGGTATTATCTTAAAGGGTAGTTGGAATAGGATGTCGAGTTGGTGGAATGATGTTTTGAATAGTGTGTCGGGGGAGGGGAAAAATGATTGTGGGGAAATTTAGAAATAAGTATTGGAAATGAGAAGTGTACAAATTTTTGGGACAGTTTGTGGGTAAAGGGGGAGTCTCTCAAAAATAAGTTCGCTACGTTGTTTCATTTGAGTTCGTTAAGCGAGGCAAGAATTAGTGATATGTGCAGGTGGGTTAATGGGGTTTGGAACTGTGAGTTAAATTGGAATAGAACATTTTTTGATAGAGAAGCATCTGTTGTTATCGAACTTCTTTGCATTATTAACAGGGTTCAATTAATGGAAGACAAGAAGGATACTTGAAATGGAAAGTTGCACCTGATAACAAATTCAAGACGAAGAAGGCTTATGAAATTGTGAGTGCTCCTTCATCTTTATTGGTTAGGGATATTTGTTACCTCAATTCTTAGTCGGATCTGGAGTAATATATCTCCACTTAAAACTTTGGCGATGGCTTGGCGACTTGTACAAGATAGATTACCTACTTGGATAAATCTCATGAAGCGAAATATTCTACCTCAAAATGACGATACAAACAACTATTTTTGCAGTCTTCTACCAGAAACTGCTGCTCATCTCTTTCTTGAATGCATGGTATCTTTTAATATCTTGTATCCTAAAACTGGTTGGGTATTTCTAGAGTTGGTCATTCTATGATTTCCCATCACTTCTTGTCTTTTTCTAGAATTCTATCGGGCAAGAAAGGTAACATGCTTGTGGATTTGTATTGTTTGGATAATTTGGAAAGGTTTTTAATAAAAAGAATTTGTTCTTGAGAATGTTTTAGATGAAATTAAGGGTGGATTCTGGAGTTGGTGCTCAGTGAAATATCCCTCCTTTTGTTCAGAAAAAACTGTCTTTTATTGAAGGGCATAAGGAATACCCCAAGGTATAAGAGATAATATCCCTCCTTTTGTAATTACTCTTTTATTGACTGGTTACAAAATTCTAGGAAATTATTTGTGAGCTAATGGCTTTCGTATAGCTATACATCTTTGTGAAGTAATACTCTGTACTTATTCTTATTGAATAAAAGAATCTTTACTTATAAAAAAATAAAATTAGATGATATTAATTGTCTCATTAGTATTAATTAATTAAACTATATATAACATGTTTTCAAGGTGAATTTCTTTAATTTCCATATAATTAATTAATAGGGGAAGAAACACTATCAACGTTAGGTAGGTTGTGGTTCTCTTTTCAGGAGTGTTAGTTAGGGTTCAGCCCTTTTTTCTCGCGCTTTGACTCTTTCCTTCGGTGACTAGTGATCGGCGCCGGTTGTTTTGAATTTTATTCTGGTTTTCTTCAATAGTCTTCTCTGTGTCCTTGGTTCTTCCTTTCCTTTTGTTTTCTTTTTGTTCTTTCCTTCTGTGTCTTCTGGTGTCTTGTGTCTTTCTGTTTATGTGTGGTTGATTAACTTGTTTGTTTTGTTTTCTACTCGTGTTCTCTGTTTCTACAGGTGCTCTCAACTTCTCTTGTCCAATTCTTCTGCACTGTTATGGCTTCGGGAAATCGTGTTGTTGAGAAAACTATTGATCTAGATGATGTGGAAGATGTTTTGGATTTGGGAGGAGATAAGGGGATTGAGGCTACAAAGAGAGGAGTGTCGATCTGCTTAGTGGGTCGTGTCTGCTCGGAGAAGTCTCATAATTCTTTTGCTCTAATGGAGGTTATGACTAAGGCTTTTCGTGCAAAAGGGAAAGTGACTCCGAGAGATTGGGGAGGTGGCTTGATACTTTTTTCGTTTGAATTGGTGGAAGATAGGGATTGGGTGATCCGTAATCAACCTTGGCACTTTGATGGTTTTTTATTTGCTGTTAAGGCTTTGTCGGGAATGGAGCAACCTTCAACCATAACCATATCTCAGGCTTCCTTCTGGATCTGGGTATACGATCTACCATTAGTTTTTCATACAGATCAAATCCTTCTTTCAATTGCTAAACGTGTTGGTATTATTGAGTGCTATGAACAACCATCTACATCTGATCCCAATCAATTTTTGCGTTTCAAAGTGGGAATAAATATTGCAAAACCTCTTATGAAGGGATTGAATGTAAAAGTTGGAGGTGCAACTGTCTGGGTGTCATTTAAGTATGAAAATCTACCATCCCATTTGTTATTGTTGTGGTTTAATTGGGCACTTCTTCAAAGGATGCAAGTTATTTGATCGAGATGATACTTCGGGACCTTTAGATATGCAATTTGGTCCTTTTCTGAAGGCTCCTCATGTACGACGTGCCCGTCAACCAAAGATTATATATGTTCATGGTAACTCTTCAGAAGGTACAACCAATCCAGTTTTCACCTCAACTTCACATTCTACTACTACTGATACCCCAAACCTTCTTGCTAATACTCATGGCAACTCTACAGAAAGTATACCCCATCCTGTCTCTGGTATCCACATTCCTAAGGTGTTATCACAAAATTTCCTTTCAAACTCACACTCTGCTAATACTGATACCCCAAACCCTTTTGCCAATACCATATCCCATGTAATTGACTTTCAGTTACCTACTTCTGCCTTCGATATTACTTCCAATCAAACTAAAGCTACAATTCCATCTGCTCATATCTTCCAAACCTTACGACACAATCTTTTATTTCCACAACCATTTGATATTCATACTATTACTCATTCACTAGGACAATCCTTCTCGATCACTCCGAGTTTGCCACCACACCACCAGCAATACCTCTTCCTCAGAGACAAATTAGAGCCCCTTCAATCCAAAGTTCCTTCCTTCTTAGCCCTGTTCCAACCCAACTTAAACTTTCACCAAAAAAAAATTCCTGGAAGCGGGCAGCTCGTTCGCAAGGATTAAGTGAGGCACAACATAGTGGTTTGACTGGTGTCGGGGAAAAAAGAGTTTTTTCACAAATCAATGAGTTGAATGATCTTACAGAGATACAGAATAAGGGACATTTTTCTACTCAGGATGCTACACTTTCTGGGAACATTACTGATGATTTATCGGCGGAGGTTGTAGTTGTACAACCCCGCCGTTTGCAATGACTTGCCTAAGTTGGAACTGTCGAGGGCTTGGGAACCCTCGAAAAGTTCATGTGCTTAAGAAAGATATTCTTTCACAAGGTCCCGTGATTGTCTTCTTATGTGAGACAAAATTATTAACTAATGAATTAGAGGTGGTTGCTAGAAAGTTAGGATTTGAGAGGTGCTTGGGGGTTGATTGTGTTAGGAACAAGAACGGAAGGAGTGGGGGTTTGGGTTTGCTTTGGAGAGAGGATATTCAGGTTTCATTAAGATCCTATTCCAAACATCATATTGATGCTTTAATTGGGGAACATGATGAGTGGAGATTTACTGGGATTTATGGGTTTTCAAAAGAAACTCATAAATGGAAAACTTGGAGGCTATTGGAAAGGCTTAAGCTACAGGGAGATTGGCCTTGGATGTGTGTTGGGGATTTTAATGAGATTTTATTTGGGTATGAGAAAAGAGGGGGGAATATGCGAATTCAGGGAAGAATGGAGGAATTTAGAGGGTGTTTAGACACATGTGGTTTGATGGATTTGGGTTATGAGGGTGATCGGTTCACATGTACAAATAAACAGGAGGGGGATAGGAATATTCAGGAGCGGCTGGATAGAGGGGTGGCAAACTATGGATGGATGCGGAGGTTTCCAAAGG
Source organism: Prunella vulgaris (assembly GCA_026898435.1). NCBI lineage: Eukaryota > Viridiplantae > Streptophyta > Magnoliopsida > Lamiales > Lamiaceae > Prunella > Prunella vulgaris. The sequence continues at coordinate 1,501,364 of JAPKLY010000029.1, forward strand.
CCCGGATGTTTCATTTAACTCGGGTTTTATCTGACCATTGTCCAATACTTCTGCAATTGGACGACAAAAGGAAGTGGAGAGGTGTAGGGAGTATTGCTCATCTTTTTCGATTTGAAGCTTTTTTGGTTACAGGAAGAAGAATGTTCTGCTATTGTTAAGAAGGCATGGGGCACACAATTTAATGGGTCTATACCCCAACTCAATCGGGGTATTAGAAATTGTGCTAGAGCTTTAGAATCTTGGGATGAACATCATTTTGGAAATCTTCTGAATGAGATAGCTCGTTGCAAAAAAAGAACTTGCTATACTCCAAGCTGCATCACCGTCCCTAGGGAATTTGCAGGCAGCTCAGGCGATGGAAAATAAGGTGGCGGCACTAGTAAGAAAAGAGGAATTATTTTGGCTACAAAGATCGCGTGTGAATTGGATGCGTGATGGTGATAAGAATACAAATTTTTTTCACAAGATTGCTAGTGGACGGAGACACAGGAATTATGTTCATAGGGTGATGGGATCAGACGGGGTAATTAGAGAGGAAGAACGAGAGGTGAAAGAAGTGTTTTTGAATTATTTCCAGGAGCTATTTACGGCTAAGGAAGAATTGGATATGGATGAAGTTGTGGAGGCCTTAGACAATAGAGTCACAGTTGAGATGCACAACACGTTATCCCTACCGTTCACTAAAGCAGAAGTCATCAAGGCACTATCTCAGATGCATCCCACAAAAACTCCAGGTCCTGATGGTATGCCTGTTTTATTTTTTCAAAAATTTTGGGATGTGCATGGTTCTTTAGTTGTCAGATCAATTCTTGATGTTTTAAACCATGGTGTTAATCCTGTTGAGCTGAATCATACTTTTATTGCTCTTATTCCTAAGAAAAAACAACCAACTTTGCCTTCTGATTTTTGTCCTATCAGTTTATGCAATGTTGTCTTTAAGCTGATCACTAAAACCATTGCAAATAGGTTAAAGCTTATCCTTCCCTCTATTATTGATCCTTGTCAGTCGGCATTTGTACCGGGTAGGCTTATCACCGATAATGCTCTTCTTGCATATGAAATATTCCATTATATGAAACACAATAAGGCTATCAATCGAGGTTCGTATGCATTCAAGCTTGATATGAGTAAGGCATATGATCGTGTTGAGTGGCCTTTCTTGGAGAAAGTTATGTTACTTGTTGGGATTAACCATACTTTGGTTTCTACTATTATGCATTGTGTTTCTTCTGTGTCTTTTGCAGTTTTGGTTAATGGCAGCCCCACTACAACGTTTAAGCCCACGAGAGGAATTCGGCAAGGGGACCCTCTCTCTCCTTACCTTTATCTTTTCTGTGCTGATGCATTGTCGGCTCTCATTCGTAAAAATTTGGAATTGGGAGTGCTACATGGTGTAAAGATTTGTAGACATGCACCACCTGTCTCAAGTCTTTTCTTTGCGGATGATACCATTATCTTTGGGAGAGCTACAAGGCCGGAACTTATGGCTGTCAAGCGAATTTTGGGAGTGTATGAAGCAGCTTCTGGTCAATCTATTAACTTTGAGAAATCAGAGGTGGCTTTTAGTGCTGGGGTGCAGGAAGATAGAGGGGATGAGTTAGCAATGGTCCTGGGGGTTAGAAAAGTTACTGAACATTCTATTTATCTTGGTATCCCGACTTCTGTGGGGCGAAATAGAAGTGATATATTCAGAATTCTAGTGGATCGAGTTTGCAAAAAGTTAAAGGACTGGAAGACACGATTTCTTTCAATGGCAGGAAAAATTATGTTGGTTAAATCAGTGGTGCAGTCTATTCCGACATACTTAATGACATGCTTTAAAATCCCTCGGAAGATCATTCACTTAATTGAGTCGGCCATTGCACGATTTCTTTGGGGACAGAAGAATGAGGAGAAAAGAATACATTGGTTGTCTTGGGGGAAATTATGTAAACCACGTCGAGATGGAGGCTTGGGGATTAGAGATCTAGAAGCTTTCAATCGAGCTTTGCTTGCGAAGCAAGGTTGGAGGTTGTTGCAGGGGGTGATTCATTGCTAGCTCGTACTTTAAAGGCCCGCTATTTTCCGAGGGGTGGATTTCGAAGTGCTATAATGGGATATAATTCCAGTTTTACTTGGCAGAGTATTCTTGCTGGAAGAAAACTTTTGGAGAAAGGATTGGTGTGAGTGGTAGGAGATGGACGATCCATTAATGCACGAACAGAACCTTGGATTTTTTATGGTAGAGATCCGATGGTGAAATCTGAGGGAAATGACCAGATTAATGAGTGGACTGTTGCTGATCTTTTTCATCCTGGTACTCGAACGTGGAATTTGCAGCGGTTAGAACAAGGATTATCACTTGAAGAGATTCATCGAATCACGAGGCTTCCTATTTCTGACTCTGGGGCGAATGACGTATTAGCTTGGAGGTTTACAAAGTCAGGTATTTACACTACAAAGTCTGGGTATTATGAGGAAGTTGGATTGGGATTGTCTCAGGAGACAAATGCATGGTGGCAACGAATTTGGGGTTTGAATGTAGCCCCTAAGATACGTTATTTTTTGTGGCGAATTCTCCATGGGATTATACCTACTTCAATTAATTTGGTGGGTCGATTTGTTGATGTGGATCCTTTTTGTAAGCGTTGTGGTACAGAGATGGAAACTGTGGAGCATGCACTTCGTGATTGTCCTGTGGTTTCCTCCTTTTGGACAACAGTGCCATTACACAGGCCTATTCCAGCAGGCTTGGGGAATGATCATGGCTTGAGTGATTGGTTGGTGGAGTGTTTGAATAGCTTGCACGAGTAGGATCAAAAGGAGTTGTTGGCTATTCTGCTGTGGCAATTGTGGAACAATAGAAATCAGCTTGTATTCCGTCAAGGGAAACTTCATTGTGATGAAGTTTTAGGCAAGGCTCAAACCTTTTGATTAGAGTATAGAAAGGCAGTAGTTGGGAGAAGAGTGAATAGTTGTGACCATGATGTGCAAAGATGGAAACCACCTGCTGTGGGTTGGGTTAAATTGAATACGGATGCTTCAGTGCGATGTCAAGTTGGCTCGGGTTTAGCTGGGGTGCTGCGAGATGAGGCTGGGCATGTGCTATGGTGTTTTGCGCAGAGAAAACAAGGGGAAATGGTGGTGGATGTGGCGGAAGCTCAAGCAATGCTCCAATGTTTAAAAAAACTGCAGCAGCTTGGTATTACTAATGTTATTGCAGAATCTGATTCTCAGGTTTTGATTAATGCATTGCTAAATCCAAGGCCTGACTTGTCTTATTTTGGAAAGGTGGTGGCTGAAATTTTTGAGCTTCGTTCGTGCTTTACGGACATCTCATTTCGGTGGACTAGACGAACAGGGAATATTGTTGCTCACCGTTTAGCATTATTACTTTTCCGTAAAAAAAAGAAAAAGAAAAAAAAACATGTTTTCAAGGTGAAACTTGTTCATATGAAATACTTCAAAGGAAGATATTTAAAGCAGGAAAACAAGTGCGTATTAAATTCCAACAACATTGGTTTGTACCACGTGAAAAGCATCTTTGATATCCACATTTCTCCTCGTTGGCAATATTTAATTTCAATATTTGTTAGGTTTAAATTAGTTGGGAAAGGTTAGCCTCTCATATCTGCCTTTTCACCAAATAAATAAAAATTGATGCCAAATGCCAATCCTTTTTTGCTAAAGAAAGGAGAAAATGACTTTTACCAATACCTCAGCTTCTCCAATTTATGAACTTATTCTCAACAGGTGGGCTTTGTCAAAGAAATAATACTCCCCGTCCAAAAAAAAAAAAAAGTGCATTCATAAAATTTCATATTTATAAAAAAAAATATTTTAAATAAAATAGTAACGTATGAATAAATATGTGAATAATTAAGTTAGTATATATAAAAGTTAATTTTTTTTAATAGTATGTAAATTTATTAAACATTAAAATAAGGAGAATATGTAAATTATTGTGTCATGAGTGAGTAATAATTGTCTGCACTGCGTACAAAGTATCCAAATGCCGGAGTCCTTGTCATTTGTTAAGTAAATTATTTTTGCTTTGACTAGTATTCGTGACACAAATATGCAATTTAATTGATAGGTATAATTTCTTTTGGAGCATATCTTTTATGAATTTGAGTGTATATAATTTTTTTTTTTGGAGTAGATCTTTTATGAATTTGAGGGATGTTTGGTTGAATCATTTGAAAGGTGGGTAATGGTAATCAAAGTCATAGTGTGTGTTTGACATGATTTTACTATGACTTTGATTCCTAAAAATTAAGGAATCTACTATAGTTCAGCTATTTGAGAACCATGACTTTCATTTCATACTTATTCCATTCCTATACTCTTTCAATTACTTACAATTATATCAAACGCCTCCGGAGTGTATATAAATTTATATCATTGTTATGTATAATCACAATCACTGTTATTTATATATATTATTACGCAAATTCTAGTATGCACCCTTGTGCATACTATGCACCTTGATTTTGCTTTAATTTTGAATTTAATTTGATATTTCCAGAAACACACAGTACACGCCGCACTGTATGTTTTTGGGTATATCAAGTTGTTTTTGGGGTATTGCAAACATTTGTTCATTGGGTATTAATGAGTTGTTCTTGGGGTATAACTAAATTATTCTTTGGGTATTAATAATTGTTCTTTGGGTATTACAATTGAAATGAATGAATAGTCCTACCTATAAAACTGCACCTGCGGATTTCGACTATACCGATAATGTAGATGATTTTAAGTCCTGAAGAAGGCGGGATATCTCGCACAGCGAGAGGGAGAACTACCAAAGAAGGCATATAGAACAATGGGAGCCACCTCTGAATAAATAGAAGAGCTGGCTGAAAGAAGTTCATTATGGAAGTTGCAGCATCAGGCACAGTGGAATCAAGGGTAATTAAAATGGTGAATATACAAAACATTCCGAATAAAGCACTTGGGAATTTAATCGCGGCGGATGCGAATGCATTCTTCAACAAGCAAGAATCTGGAATTGGGTCGCGAAATTTGCAGAGAACTCCAATTCTTGTTGCGGCTGACTAGTTCAAAATCGGAAGCTGCTGCTAACAGTTTTGATGGAACTTTTCTGGGGGTTTTTCCTTGATTTAAATGAGGCAATCTTAAACGATGACACTTGGGAAGAAGAGAAGGAGTGAAAAATGGTGAAATTGCAGAGGCGATGGCCATGGTGGTAGCTTAAGGTGGAGAAGAAGAGGGAGTACCAATGGAAAAGAAGACATTGTCTTGAATTGTTAGTGTGTGAATATTGTGTGGACCTGAGAATAATACCCAAAGAATTCTTTAGTAATGCCCGAAGAATAAATAATAAATACCCGAAGAATAGATAATAAATACCCAAAAAAATATTTAGTAATACGAATAATATTATCTAAATACTCAAAGATGTCTTTAGTAATACCCAAAGAATTCTTAAGTAATACCCGAAGAATAGATAATAAATATCCAAAGAAATATTTTAGTAATACGAATAATATTATGTAAATACCCAAAGATGTCTTTAGTAATACCCAAAGAATTCTTTAGTAATACCCGAAGAATAGATAATAAATACCTAAAGAAATATTTTAGTAATAGGAATAATATTATGTAAATACTCAAATATGTCTTTAGTAATACCCAAATAATTCTTTAGTAATACCCGAAGAATAGATAATAAATACCCGAAGAATAAATAATAAATACCCAAAGAAATATTTTAGTAATACGAATAATATTATGTAAATACCCAAAGATGTCTTTAGTAATACCCAAAGAATTCTTAAGTAATACCTGAAGAATAGATAATAAATACCCAAAGAAATATTTTAGTAATACGAATAATATTATGTAAATACCCAAAGATGTCTTTAGTAATACCCAAAGAATTCTTTAGTAATACCCGAAGAATAGATAATAAATACCCGAAGAATAGATAATAAATACCCAAAGAAATATTTAGTAATACGAATAATATTATGTAAATACCCAAAGATGTCTTTAGTAATACCCAAAGAATTCTTTAGTAATACCCGAAGGATAGATAATAAATACCCAAAAAAATATTTAGTAATACGAATAATATTATCTAAATACCCAAAGATATCTTTAGTAATACCCAAAGAATTCTTTAGTAATATTCGAAGAATAGATAATAAATACCCAAAGAAATATTTAGTGATACGAGAACATTATATAATAATTGATAAGCAATGAAACGTGAAAATGAAGTTTTCATGAACAAATATTCAATATTGTGATAGCATGTGTCTTTTGTCAACTGCTGAATATGTTACTCAAGGAATTGATGCTTCAATTCTCACCGCCATTGTAATTGGTTAGTTTTAATGAGTATTTACGTATGTATATGTATGTTTAATAAGTTTTTGGCAAAAATAAAATTGGATTTGAAATAGTAAAAAATTAAGGGTGCATACCATGCACCCTTGTGCACAGGAGAAACACTCATATTATTATTATAAAAGTATACGTAGTTTATCAATATTGATAGTATATATGCATAACAATGATAGTGAATACACACAATGAGCGGTTACAAAGAGAGACAATTTTTGCATTTTATTACAAAGAGGGACATGTGTGAAATTTTTATAATATTTGCATACTCATTCTAAGTGTGCTTTTGAGTGTGCATTTTTTATAATTTTTGCACACTTACACTTCTTTGTAATTTAAGAAAAAAGTGTGTCTCTTTTCGTTGTTTTCCTTATACATAATAGTGATAGTATATATACATAACAATGATAATTGACAAACCCGAATTCACTGTGAACTCATGTTTATACAAATTTTTGTCTTTTGTATGACTTAAAATTGATTGTATCATGAAATTCTTTTATTCGAATTTGAGGGTATGCGAATTAAAATTATAATGTATGTTTGAAATAAAAATATTGTGACTTCGATTTTTTATTGTCTTTTGAAATCAAAATAAAATTTATGATCTTAGAAATATAAGAACAAAATCTGTCAAGAATGTCATGCACAATAGTTGAAGATTCGACCGAATTTGAGATATAAATCTGAACAATCTAGTAGAACTAAAATATTGACTTTCTATGAATAAGATCATTTTCATTATCATTAAACAATTATAATTTAGTTTTACAAATCATTGGCGATAAAATAATATGCTACTTTGATCTCCCTCTTTCCTTACTTTGACTACATCCTTATATTGAGTGATAAATTTTCAAGGAAATCTCAACATTCAAAACTATCAATTTTGTAAAATGTGAATGACTATTGATTATAGCATATCCATTTTGTAAGTAGGAACCCTATAGAGAAATGTTTTCTACATTTTGTATATTTTTTTATTAGCATTTACCCCCATTAAAAGACATATAAAATGGGAAAATCAAGCGTCCTTTTTTACATTTTTTTCGCACAAATTTTTCTTTTTCTTTTTGTTTGAATCAATAGTATATGATATAAAATACTCTGTGGGTCTAGCAATGTTCTGCAATATTATTTACATGAGATTTAAGAAAAGAATTGTTTATTAATATCTATAGTGATAAAGTGAAAATTTTAATTTTATTAATAAAATTGAGTGGTGTATACTTAGGCTTGGCGACGGGGCGGGGAATCTCCGAAAGAAACGGGGATTGTCGGGGATTCTCGCCCCGTTCCCCGCGGGCCCCCGCATAATATATATAGGGAAATACACACTCTAGTCTATTTCTAGAACACACAATGCATACTGGTCATGTTCAAAAATCCACCTACACTCAAGTCTAATTTCTTCATAATACACAACTATAATGACCATTAAAACCATTAATACTAATTAATTATCACCAATAAAGAACCCTATAAAGAACCCTATGTATATATACATTATATATATATATATATATATAATTCATATATAAACATAAAGATAGAGCCATAGGAGAGAGAGGGCGAGGGAGAGCGTGAAAAGGGACTAGTTCGGAGCCACAGGACGGCGGTGAGGGCGTCGTCGAAAGCGGCGGGGAGGGCGGTTCTCCGGGATGAGGCGGTACTCGACGAAGACGACGACGGCGGGGAACTGGAGGCCGCCCCTGTGGAGTGAGGCCGAAGGCGGCGGCGGTGGAGGCCGACCCTATTTTTTGCGGCGGATCTAGAGGTCGCTCTTGTCTTTTGAGGCGGATGTTGAGGCCCATATTAATTAATTACGAAGCTGTTCGCCGGAAGGTCCAGGTCCGGCGAAATCACGAAGGTGAGGCCTTCGCCAGGCGTCTCGTTGTTGGGCCTGAAAATGTTGATGAGAAATGAGGTGTTGAAAGAAGCTATGCGTTGAGATTCTTACAGTGAAGCTTCGGTCGACGGCGCCTCCCAGTGGTGGTGGGTGAGGTGCTCGGCTGTGGCAACGAATATGGAGCTTCCAGTTAGTTTCAATGGCGGCTAACAGAGGCGGCAGAGGCTATGGATGAAATGATTTTCGGCAATTGTGTTGAACAACAACGGCAGTTGTTTTGTGAAGCATTTCCGTCGTGGAACAGAGGCGTGGGGCTGGGCTTTCCAGCGTGTAGCTTTCTTCTTCGGCGAAGTGGGTTTCTCGGTGATGAAGCAGGGGATGTTGCAGCTTCTCCGGCGACTGTTGCTGTAGAGTGATGGCTTCAAAATTTAGGGATGAAGCAGGGGATGTTGCAGCTTCTCCGGCGACTGTTGCTGTAGAATCTACCTAAAGATCTATTCAAACTAAAGCACCATTTTTCTCTCTCTCCCTCTTAATTAATGTATCCTACAAATTTTTTGTTCAAATTTTTTGAATTTTTAATTATTGTTCTAATATATCAATTTATTATAATATTGTTACATTTGAAATTTCAAGTTATGGATCAGAAAGCTTCGATTGGAAAGCTTCAATGGTGTGAGGTATTTTGGTATCAGTCGCGGCGGTTGGAGCGTCGATTGGAAAGCTTTTCCGGTGACTTCCGGCTGGAACTTCATGGAATTCATAGGCGGTGACTATTACTCCAGCGCGGTGGTTGCGAACGATTTCTGGCGCCGGCAAGGGAATAAGGCAGTGGGTGCAACGATTTGTGATATCAAGTTTGATTATATTAGCAGATTGGATGAAGTTGATTTTTTTTTTATCTAAACTTTTGGTTGATCTGGGTATCAGAGGTAATGAATGGATCTGTTCTATGGGATAAAATTAAATTGCAAGGCTAGCAAAGGACAACACACAGAAGGTCCCGTTCTTGGGATTAGGCTGGAAAAAACGTATATAGAATTGATGGTTGTTTCTGGAAAAAACGTATCTAAAATAGTGTGTTATACTACTTATGTAATTTTGAACGATAACTATTGATATACGTGGAATGGTCAATTGTACTATAGTATTTACCGATTCAGGTATAGTATACTATTGATGTTCAGTTATACTATGGTATTCTCGAATATACTATACTGTAGCATATAAATTTGAATTTGGTTACTGTAGTGTGTTAGTATAGGTCACTGTAGCATAACAGTATAGCGTACTGTAGCTGTCAACTCAATTATGAAAAAGTAATTACAATAATTAAGTTAATTAATTTTAACCTATTTGTAATTCAAAAAAGTTTTCTAGACCCACCTTTAATTTCAACTAATAAAATAGACTTAGATTTGTTTCACCCATATATATAAGTATATATGTATATATAATTAATTAACCATTCATGTATATAAAATGTATAATATATCAAATTAATGTATTTTATGCACTTTAAATTTTAATAATATTTTTAATTTTTATTTATTTAAAAATTAATTATACATGTTAAATACAAATTATTTAAAATAAAATAAAATCGCGGGGAACGGGGAATCCCCACGGGGACGGGTTCCCCAGTGGGGCGGGGATGAGGATAGATTTTTCCTCGTGAAGTTCGCGGGGACGGGGAAGGGAATGGGGATTAACCCCCCTCCCCCCGTCCCCACCCCGCCCTCTTGACAAGCCTATGTATACTTAGGCTTGACAATGACCGAGAAATTCCCAATAAAAATAAAGATAGAGATTTTTTTTTTTTTGCCTCATAAATAGGATGAAGATTGCATTCCCCGTCCATGAGATAAATCAATTTGAAAATGAGATAACATGCTTTATAGGACACAACCACTAGCTGCAGTATGCAGGACTTGGAAAAACTTTGTAATTTTCTTATTTTCCTGTTTGGTTTAAAAGATAAATTATCTATCCACTCAAAATATCTTATAAACAATTTTATTTTTTAAAACCAAACAAATCATTGACAGAGACTCCATTCATCTAATAAAATGAAGACGGAATGCTACATTGGGAATGATCAGGACTTATTTTTTCTGATCTTTCGAAAAAAAAGATCCATTCTCTTCATGTACTCTAAATTTATATTTTGTATTTTAAACAAACTTTAAATTTATATTTTGTATTTTAAGCATGCTTTAAATTTATATTTGGATTTTAACTATTTTAAAAAATACAACTTATATTTTTGTATTTATATTTATTAATGGTGAATATTAAAAATTAATGAATTTTTTAAAAAGATAATAAAATTTGTGGGGAGCGGAGAATCCTTGCGGGGACGAGTTCCCTGACAGGGCGGGGACTTCCTGCGATCGCGGAGAATGGGATGGGGATGAGGATTGATCCCTATATATAATGAATATAGAGAATATAATATTAAAAGTAATATTATTACTTTTTTAAGTGGAAGTGATAAAGGAGTGTGGAGCATAACTTTTTTACAATATATACTCCATCTGTCTCACTATAAGTTGCTCATTTTGACATTTTCGTTCGTTCCACTATATGTTACTAATTTGCTTGTTTATTTTTTTAGGAAACTATTATTCACTTCTTTATTACTCCCTCTGTCCCTAAACACTTTGCACACTTTCCTTTTTTGTCTGTCCCACAACACTTTGCATACCCTATAAATGGAAATAACTACTTTAACTTTATCCTCATAATATTCACATATTTACACAAAATGACACTACTTTTACACTAAATCCAACCAATTTCATTATTTTAATAATATAACTTTACACATCACCCTCAATACTCTACTTTTTACACATTTTTCTTAAAAAGTGTGTAAAAAGAGGTGTGCAATCTTTTCAGAGACGGAGGGAGTATTATTTTTCAATATTTTTTTTTACCCTATTCCCATTACTTTTTCACTTTTCTCCATCACATCACATGTACTATATCAATATTATTATACCATTCTTAATATTAGTGCCCAAAAATTGTGAGCAACTTATAAGGGGACGGAGGGAGTAGTAATTAAGTATAATACAGAGTGAATATGTATTAAAGTTTGTGTTTTTGTGAAAATTTACATGGTACAACTTATAAAAAATTTGACAGAGATATTAAACATGCTAGTCCTAACCTATTAGCGCCAGCCCTACAGGGTTATAGGGCCTAAACGGTCCAGGGCCTTAGCGATTCATTTTTAACAGACCGCTTATAGTTGAGACTTAATTCTAATCCTAGCAGTTTGCGAGCTAAATGGACACTAACAGGCTACCAAATAAAATTTAGGGGCAATTACAAAGAGAGACATTTTTTTAGGTTTATTACAAAGAGGAGAAAGTGTGCAATTTTTAGAATATTTGCGCATTCATTCTGAGTGTGCTTCTGGGTGTGCAATTTTTATAAAAAAAAATTTTGCACACTTGCCCCTCTTTGCAATTTAAAGGGAAAGTGTGTCCCTCTTTATTTTTTTATCTAAAATATATTAAAAAAATAATTTTAAATTAAAGAAATAATTACAAACACACCACACAATAAATATTCATATTGTTGGTCCCAAATAGAGTAAACATATGTATGGGGGGAATACATTTGTATTTGAAAATTTTTGCAAACACAACAAATAACAGACACAGTGGACTATAAAACTGACACAGGTAGCCTATGTTGTTTCAGCATGAGACTTGCAAGTGGCCTGTTGAAACCTCAGAGAGACTGAGAATTGATATCTTTCCAATTGTAAGGTTAGGTAACCTGTGAGTTAAAGAACTATCAATATTAGTTTGTTAGCAGCGGATAGAGGTTTAAAAGTAGATTTTACACCCTTGAAAAGATTTTCACAAACAACACATGCAAGGGAATATAGCAGTAAATGACACTGGTTATTTATAGTGGTTCAGAGTTAAATTATCCTACATGTACTTTCTGATTTAACGGAAGAATTTCTTCACTTGGAATTCCTTGATTTATAGTGTCAAGGTACACTGATCAAGAACACAACTTATTCTTGATCCCTAGGATTTTCCTGAGTCCTAGTCTTCTCTAGATTTCACATTGAGCACAATTCTCAGCTTACTCTCAGATTACTCTCCACCTAAAACTTCACAGCCTTTTGGCTTTGAGTGGGTTCCAACTTGGTTTGAGATAACCCTTTACAATAAGGAACTGTTTATGGGCTTGGACTATCTCAGTAGGTTTCTAAGGATATTACAGTGTAAGCTATACTACAGAGATGAACTCTAAGTGAAAAATACTTGAGAAACTATATGATTTTCGAGTGTTTTCTTGAGTGCTTTGAGAGTTGAATGCTTGATTTTTTGAAAGCTTGAGTGTTTCTCGTACTTCTCTTCATCTTCAACTCTGTATTTATAGACATAATTTGAAAAAATTTCCGTTGAAGAGAAGGTTTTCAAATCATGCTACTTTGGTAAACTAACGTTCTTCAAATCTTCATGCTGTCAATCCCAAGCATTAATTAGTGATAGCTCATTAAATACATGCTTGGAATTAATGCAACCGCTTTGTAGTTTGTGCCATCCTAAGTTGTTGGTTGCTTCTGACTTTGGTACTATCAGGTTAATTAGCTTTGTGTCAGGTTCGTACATAGGTGGCAGCTCCCTCATTGACTTAGTTCTGAATGCTCTCAGACCAGTCAAACGACTCTCTTTAAGTCCACTGTCACTTTTTCAAGTGACTTCAAAATTTCCTTTTTTGTTGCATTTAAAAGCTCCATTAAGTGTTGCACCAACCTTATTAAATGTTGTGATAACATTTAATGTTTCAAGTGACTCCTTCACAGTGGGGTTGAAACTCACCTGTGTAGAGATAGTGCTTCAGCTTAGTTGTTCTTAGACTTCTATAGGTGAACTCCTCTTTAAGTGGGTGTATTTACAAAGTGTGCATCAGGTCAGTTGATTTTCACAGGCGAGTTCTTCTCAGTCTTCAAGTAGTCTGTTGCTTGTTGAACTATCATGTTGAGTATGGAACTAGCTTGTCAGTACTATATAGTCTCCTAACAGTTAGACTGTTTTTTTAAACTTAATTGCAATTACTTTACCATTGTTCTATGAGATTTTGGGATTAAATCAAAACATTCTTCATCTATTTCCCATCACATATTGTCAAGCACACCACAAAAAATCTTACGTTTCAAAACACCCTAAAAATGGGTCCTATCACTAAAAAGAATTGCAAAGGACCCAAAAAAAAGGGCTCACCCTCTGCAAGCCATAACAAAAGTTGCGCCCACTATCTTTAATTTAAAATTTATATTAATTATTTATTCTATGTTTTAAATTCTAATTTACTTTTTTACTTCTTTTGAAATTGAATTTGAATTTTATCTTTTTTTTATTCTTCTTCTTCTTCATTATTATTATTTTTTCAGAATTTATAGTTTCGAATTTTTTATGCTAAATTTTTGCAATTTAATATTCAAAAGTATATATAAATTTCTTATGCATATATTCATATATTCATTTTTTGATACATATATTCAATTATCATTTTTTTGCATATAAGTAATTCTTTTATACATATATTCAATTTTCAAATTCTGCATAAAGCTTCTAAATATCACACAACAAATTGCATATAAAACACAATATTTTGAATATAATTAATATTTTTATATTACAAAATTCTAAATACAATAAAATTCACTAAGTAATTCTGTTCAGATTACATTTAATGAAAATCATAATACAACAGAAGCAGAAAAAAAACCCAGATTACAAATTCAAACCCTAAAAATGTCTCTAATCAATACCCAAAAAAGAAAAAAGACGGGCGATCCAACAAAAAAAAAAGTAGGTGGGGTGATCTGAGAAAATGAGGGAAACAAAGACGCAAATAGAGTGGCCTTAAAAAAATGAGAGCAAAAATAAATAAATATATCTAAAAATAACTTCGAAAAAAAAATAACACCATTAACGGGCGATTCAAACCATAACAATGAATCAACTTGAGCAAAGAAATTTATAGAAAAATCAAAAAGCAATAAAAAAACAGATTGAAGAAAGGACGTCGGGGTGGGGGGCATAAATCTAACGCGATCTGGACGTCACTGTGAGGTCACCAATCTACAACTATCTATGACGGAGGTACGACGATCTAGTGACGGAGGAACAGACGGTGGGTGGGATGACATTTTTGCTTCAGATTTGTGACAGATGGATGACGATTTAGTGACTACCGCCGATGCAATAGAGGAGGGGCGAGCACTGATGGTTGTGGCGGCGTGCTGGTAGTTGTGGTGGAGATGAGACTTTTAAAGTGAATCTGGTGGAGAGGAGACTTTTCACAGTGAATCTGGTTGTGATGGTTTGTGAGCGCTGATTTTCGCCGTGTGAGAGAGGAGGCTTTTCAAGGCGAATCTGGTTGTGGTGGTGGTGGGCAGATTTTCACCGATTTGGTGGCGGTGGGGGAACGGTGTAAGGTGAGAAAAATAGCTGGGAGAGAGAGAGAGAGAGAGAGAGATATGACTAAAATGGGGGAAGAAATAGGCTATATAACTAAATTGTGTCAGATATGGGATGGGGCGGTGTCTACATTTTGGTGTGTTTTGTAACATGAGATTTTGCATAATGCAATATAGGGGTTACTTTAAGTAATTTGCCCTAAACAACAAGAAAAAAAAACAATATTATGTAATTTGTCCTCGAATAATATTCACACTTTTTTCCGGCATGACTCATAATAAATTTCAGAGAAAATATCAGAAATCATCCTGTATTTTTATTTGAATCCAAATTTAGTTTTTTATATTTTTAATTTCTCAATTATGATTCTCCAATTATTAAAAATAGAGTCATTTTTTAATATTTTCTTTACGATTTTCTCCTCAACCCATAAACCATCTGTTTTAATTTGAAGTAACGAAAATATTAATATTTTTATGGGTATAGTTAAATTGACTTATGTTGTTCTCTTCTAATTTAATTATTTCAACTTACAATTTAGTTTTTACTAATCATAATCGATATATCTGGAAAAATTGTTATAAATGCGAGAATTTTTATAATTGCAAGTTCATTATAAAAATTATAACATAGTTGATATATCTGGAAAAATTGTTATAAATGCGAGAACCTTTATAATTGCAAGTTCATTATAAAAATTAATGTTATAACTTATAAGTAGAATTTAATTTGTTGAAAATACATAACTTGATTGATTTTATATCTTGATTGAGGATGTATTAAACCTTACTAACATTTTACTTCAGGCAAAGTACTATGTGTGTGATACACACAGAAAATAGAATTCGTATGTATTAATTTTGATTTGATTCAAATTGTGATTCGATCCAAACTATCCGTTTATTGACAATTTAATTTGGGTTAAATTGTTACACACGAATCCAATTTCCGTATGTATTACACACATAATACCCACTCTTTACTTCAAATTCTTTTGTGAGCTAGCAAATATTTATATAAAAAACAAATGATCTAAATTTAACCTGCATATATAATTTGTGGTTTTTCCAATATGTCACATTTGTTTATAAAAACAATTAACACACTTTAGTATAATATCCTTTAATATAAATTATAAAAAAATAAAAAAAATACTTAAAAGAATAAATATTAGAAATAAAATTTAGACTCTAAAAACATATTCATTGCATAATGGAGGTGATATAGTTTTTATAAATACCAAATATATATTGTTGATTTTCTTCTTATTTATTGTGTAAAGAAAAAATATTTTAAATGATCTTGTAACTTTGTCTAAATGCAAATTTAGTTTTTTATCTTTTAATTTCACAATTATGATTCTTTAGTTATAAAAATAATTTTTTAAAAACTTTACATTCATAAATAAAAATAAATTTCTCTCAGAGTACTTAATTTCAAAATATCTTATCCAAAAAATTAATAAAAAGGTCTTCTACACGGAAAAATTAACAGGGGAGGAGAAACACATTTTATGCATAACTTTCACCAAGATAACAATTCGTCCAACTGAAAAGAATATTTCCAACCATGTGTATGCTCCTCACCAACTGACCCGGTAGCCCGTGGCCAGTTATGGAGTCATGTCGGCGCGTACGATATACTCGCCCCCGCTACGAGTATCATTTAACCTGCTAGGTCGGTTAGTCTTTAATGTTCCGGTTAATTGAATGGAATACTGACAATTTTTACTCTGTCCTAAGCACTATTGCCACTGTCATTCCCGCTCATTTTCGATTTCTCAACCTTTCAAAAATCAAAATTCCCTCGCTGAACCCGGTTTTTCACTCTAGAAATCGGTCCAATGCCGGTTTCCCTGCATCGATTGTACGGTGTTCTTCTTGGGTAGTACTATGCTCTGGAACGACGAAATCTTACCTGACATTATAATTTTAATTTTTTTAAAGTAATTTTACAACTGGAATTTCTCCTCTACAATAATCAGGAATTTAAATTCAAAATAAATAAAATATAAAGAAAACAAAATTACCCTTCCAAGGTCGTTCTCACTTCTCTCATCAGTCCATCTCCTCCTCTTCGTCCCCCTCTCTCTCTCTTCCCCACCATTTCTGCAACTCTTCTTTGTCTTAAAGAAGAAGAAACGAAGCGCTCTCTCTCTCTCTCTCACACACACGGTACCCCACGTGTATGCGTGAGAATAAATATATGTGTATGTAAATTAGACAGTTTCTGCTGAATCTTCTTTGACAAAGAGCATTTGGCTGGGAAAGAAAAAGAAATTGATAAGAAATTCGAGCAATGTCGTTCGCTTTTTTGGTCACGCCACGTGATTTCTGACACATTCTTCTCTTCCCCGATATTTCCTCAATTTTTTTTCTTCAGCTCACGCATATGCGTACACATTACGGGAGCTAAAGCTAGAGGTACAGTGTGTCAGTTTTATTTTTTATTATTTCGGATTTTTCAAGGGGAAATGGCGGGCTCATCCTCTCGGGGAAGAAGCAGCTCACCGTTCCATTATCGGAAACCGACGAGTCCGTTCTCGTCAACGTCGTCCTCATCATCGATGATGAACGGTCGATTAATGCCGCGTTCGTGCTCCTCTTCCGTGTCATCATTTTACGGTGGCGTCGGTGGAGGCGAGGGGGTCAGTACTAGATCCATGACGCCAAATCGGAGTAGAGGGGATTATCCCCAAAACCGGACACCGGTAAGTTATCCGCCGGTAGAAGACCAGCTGATTGGCGAACCGGTAGATTGTACTTCGAGATCGGGGGACAGCATTTCGGTGACGATTAGGTTTCGGCCTATGAGGTAAACTTAAACTCAATGCTAGATCTGATTTTG
Organism: Prunella vulgaris; assembly: GCA_026898435.1. NCBI lineage: Eukaryota > Viridiplantae > Streptophyta > Magnoliopsida > Lamiales > Lamiaceae > Prunella > Prunella vulgaris. Next base: position 1,518,869 of record JAPKLY010000029.1, read on the forward strand.
ATTGATTTTCGGTGTTCCAAATTAGGGGAATATTTTGAAGTTAGGGCCATTAATACTGGGAGAAAAGGAAAGGAATAATTTCGGATTTGTTTTTCTATTTTTGTTGTGGCTACAGTGAAAGAGAATATCAGAGAGGAGATGAGATCGCATGGTACGCAGACGGTGACAAACTTGTGAGAAATGAGTATAACCCGATGACTGCCTATGCATTTGGTAGACCTTTTTGCAGTTTTCTCAATTTAATTCTCAGTATTTCTTAGTAAATAGATGTGATTCAACATCCCATGAACTGCAGTTCACGTTTAACACTTTAGCTATTGAAAACTGAACAATGTGATAGCATTGTATATTCGCTGTCAAATGCTCCTTTTTGGAAGTGGTACAATTAGCATCATCGCCTTACCTTTCCTTTGACAGATAGAGTGTTTGGGCCAAATACAGTTACTGAAGAGGTGTATGAAGTAGCTGCTCAACCAGTAGTTAAGGCTGCTATGGACGGTATAAATGGTATGCTCAACTTTCTAATCAATGCTAAATTGTGTTACTTGTAGATTAACTCTTTAGTCGCAGTAAAGTCTATGCAGACTTGTGGACATATCTAAAATGTTTGATGATAATGAAACTCCAAATTGGTGATAGTTGAGTGATAAATTAGGACAAGTTAAGAAGCAGAATCAAGGTTTTAAATTGTTGTCCATTGTGCCACAATTCAATTTCCTTTACACTTGATTGGCTGGTACTCTTTACTCTCTGCCAATTAACATCTTTTGAGTTTATATACAGGAACTGTATTTGCTTATGGTGTTACCAGTAGTGGAAAGACACACACTATGCATGTAAGTTCAGACTTCCACTATGATGTATCCTTGTTTATGTTTTATTGCTACTAGCATGAAAGATGTCAGAAACCACTAATCTAGTTGCCCCTACGGTCTACAGATGGGAGTGGAAAATGCATGGAATACCCTGAATTTTCTTAAAAATATTCATGTCTTTTTTTCCTGATGAAAATATTCATATGCTATTGTTCCAGTCATTAGCGGTTCATTTATTATTTGTAGAAATGGTATCTTGAACAGTGTTCATGGCTGGTTGTCCACATATAGATGTTTTGAATGGCAGCCTATGTTAAAAATAATTGATATGGATATTTGAATATATTAGATGGAATATTTAAAATTTTAAAATGTATGTGATAATGATTAACTCCAACATATATAGTCTGAATTTATTTCTAAGCAGTCATAACATCTGCACTGTTTAATGCATTAAATAAGTTTAGCCCTGAACACGTTCTATACGTGTACATGGTTTTAGCCCTGAATTTAGTATTCTTTGCTTGTCGTGGGCTCCAACTCCCAAGTGAGTTGGATGTATCATGCTGAAATGGTAGAATAACACCTTGCTGAATATCATTGTTTCTCGACATATAATCTTATCAGGGTGATCAAGATTGTCCTGGTATCATACCATTGGCTATAAAGGACGTCTTCAGAATTATCCAAGATGTAAGTTGCTTGTTTCCTTGTACTATGCCTTTGGATTCAACTGTTGCATCTTAAATGTACCCATACAATTGATTTGGTTTTTGTCCCTTAATCATTTTCCTGGTTCATTTATGCTTCTATTTTGTTAAACAAGGAAACTTTTTTTGGCTACATGGATGACTGATGTTAATGTCCTATCAGACTCCAGGTCGCGAATTCCTACTCCGAGTGTCATATCTCGAAATCTACAATGAGGTCAGCACCAAAGTATTATAACTGAAATTGTGCTGCACTTGTCATTTGCTTAAAAACTAATTTCTGTCATTTAAATGATAAATTGGTCATGCCTTTAGTTACTTTATATGTATTAAACATGTAGTTAGCGCCCCAACTTTACATGCTCCAATGCTTTGTCTTATGTCCTAAAGTCCACTGATTCCCATTTCTTTAATATTAACGCTACCAGGTGATTAATGATTTGCTGGATCCAACTGGCCAGAATTTGCGAGTTAGAGAGGATGCACAGGTTTCTGTCTTATTGTTTTTATATTTCTGTATCTCATTTTCTCGCTATTTTCCCAAGTTGCATGTTCTGAATAAATAATGGACTGTTTTACTTATCTTTGCCGAAGTCCTCTCTGTAGTTGGTAATTGCATGTGCAATCTTCTATTCTTGTTGACCTGTGTGCATTTTGTTCACCTTTGCTGAATATGAATAGGGAACTTATGTTGAGGGCATAAAGGAAGAAGTTGTTTTGTCCCCTGGACATGCTCTTTCATTTATTGCTGCAGGAGAAGGTAGCTCTCATAGTCTTATTGCTTTTACATTCTGTGGTTTACATTAATTGCTTCACATATATATATATATATTTTTATTTGTATTGTACAATAGTATATGCTATATGTATAATAGAGATGGATATGGTTGACTATGTCGAATTTAATGAACATTTCTTTAGGAATTATACTGTATTTCTTTGAACAATGATGGTCATGATCTTATTTGTCATGCGCATTTTAATTTCTTTCTACTTATTATGGTGTAGAATTATGTTAAGTAGGATTATGTTTGTCATTTATGGATGTATTTACTAGATGTAAAATATGTTGATTTCTTGAATACGTATGCTCATGTTACTGCTCTTCTGTAGTTATGTATTGTCGTCTCATATAGGCAGATCATAATTAAAGGATTATTAATATTTTTCTGAGAGTTGTCTGTCACTTGAGCATATGTATCACATCTCCAGTTTGTGCCTTTACATTACTGATTGTCACTGAATTCAACATCAGTAGTTTGACATTTTTTCTAACATAATGGCAGAACATCGTCATGTGGGATCAAATAATTTTAACCTCTTCAGCAGCCGTAGCCATACAATATTTACGTTGGTATGTTTATTATACTTGCTCAGTTGTTTTGAGTGTCCTTAATGTTGTCTATGATTGTCATTTATAGTATCCTCATATAATTCTGTCTCTTTTCATAGCATTACTCATGCATGCATTTTTTGTAATAAAACCTGTGGCCTTTCCTTTTCTGTACAAAAATAATTTACAAGGCCTTTCCAATTGCGCCCCTCTGGTATTTAAGTGTGTCTTACACAATTCTGTTGCTGTAGTTAGTTCTTCTTTCCCTTTTACTGTTGATCTTCTGTCAGCACTTCTACTTTTTATCTGCTACAATTGTCAATCATTTTTCTGTCACAGATGATTGAAAGTAGTGCACCTGGTGATGAGTATGATGGAGTCATATTCTCTCAGTTGGTATGTGTTTTGTCCTGTGTCTTTAATTGAATGTGGATATCTAGAATATTTTACGCCATAATAAAATATATTAATTCCATACAATTCTCACTTTTGATTCTACTTCTTCTATTTAGAATTTAATCGACTTGGCTGGATCGGAGAGCTCAAAAACTGAAACAACTGGATTAAGGAGAAAGGAAGGATCCTACATCAATAAAAGTCTTCTAACCCTTGGAACCGTGAGTACTCAAACTTCTTTGTTGCTTGCCAATGGAAAATCATCTTTGTTTCCAAGTTACCCATATCTTTGTTTTGTTAGATGCTTCTTTAATGTTTGCACGGTGAAGCATAATGTTCTGTATATTTGTAATATGTAAATATATTGAGATGCACACTGGATCAGAACTACACTTTTACCATAATGAACTTCGTCATCAGCTAATTTCTTTTCTGAAATCTCATTTTCATAGTCTTGAATGTGCCATTTATCCTTTCTGTTCCCTGTGCTAATAATGATATCTTGATATTTTTTGTGGCACGCAGGTGATTGGAAAACTTAGTGAAGGTAAGGCATCACATGTTCCATATCGGGATTCAAAGCTTACCCGTCTTCTACAATCTTCACTAAGTGGGCATGGGCATGTTTCGGTGAGCACAAAAGCATTTATATTTTAACCCAAGTTCGTTTATTTCCATATTAATTTTAATTTAGATGAAATGACCTTGCTGATTTAGCAGCTTATGGATTATCTTTTTGTACCTCAAGGGTTTGTGTTTAATAATCAGTTCCATTCCCACATATTCATTGTTTCATTTTACTTAGATATTTCGACAACTGGGAAACGTGTAGTTATAAATTGATTTAGCACATTAGTTTTCCAAACTAATATTATTTAAAGTCTTCTGACTTCTTCCTATTTTCCCAAGCTTATATGTACAATTACTCCCGCATCCAGTAATTTGGAGGAAACACACAACACACTGAAGTTTGCTAGCAGGGCGAAGCGTGTTGAAATATTTGCTTCACGCAATAAGGTGAGTTCTGTTATGTGTAGCTTTGGAATTGCTTTCTATTTCATGTTGGTGAACCCAGACTAGATAGCATTAATCTTTTCTTTTTATGTTTCAGATAATTGATGAAAAATCATTGATCAAGAAGTATCAACGAGAAATATCAACTCTCAAAGAAGAACTCGATCAACTTAGGAGAGGAATGTTAGTTGGTGTCAGCCATGAAGAAATTATGGTCTTAAAACAACAGGTACTTATTGTCTAGGATGGGGAAAACCTTGAAGGCATACTTGTTTGCAGCTGTGTAAAAATATTAGAATAGTTTATTGTCTAATTGCTCCACAATTGTAAAGGTAATTTTTAGCTTATTGCTTTCTTCGCTGTCTGCTACATAGTTGGAAGAAGGACAAGTCAAAATGCAATCAAGATTGGAAGAGGAAGAAGATGCTAAGGCGGCTTTGATGAGTAGAATTCAAAGGCTAACAAAATTAATACTTGTTTCCTCAAAAAACACGATACCGGGATACTTGGTTGACACATCCTCTCACCAAAGGAGTCATTCTGCGTCTGAGGATGATGTAAGTTGCTTGTGCTGAGAGTAATTTTATTATGAATATTTTTGTATGGTTACTTTCATTTTGTCATTTAACCATTGTAATGCATTACACTAGAAAGTAGGGTATCCTGATGAATGTGCTGTTGTCATTTTCCTTTTATTCTGTTGATCTGCTTAAGGTTATTCATCTATTTTTTAACTCTTGGTTGATATGATTTTACACTGAATACTGAACTCCAATCCTCTGGTATAAATGTATGACAAGTACCTTTGGGTCTTCCTTGTGTTTTTATTGTAAACATCCCTGATAATTCAATGCCTAAACATATTCAAAGTACATCACAATTTTGTAAGTCCGTTGCACCTCCAAAAAAATTAGTTTGTGGTATTTTTCATTTACCATCTTTCTGTTCTTTTGTCTAGCAGAAGTTGGATGTTCTGCGTGATGGTTCTCTAAAACTTGATGGCGAGAATCAAAAAGATTCTCCACCTTCTGATTTAACTATCACTTCAGATGCATATCATTTTAAACATAGAAGATCATCCAGCAAGTGGAATGATGATATTTCACAAGCTGGCAGTACTATAACTGAAACCACTCAAGCGGGTGAACTTTTTAGTGGTTCTTCCTGTGCATCAAAACTGCCTATAGTATGTTCCAATTCCTTTTCTTCAAAGGTGTCTACATGCTTTTATTTTTTAACGGTATCATCATTATCTAAAATTGTTAATGTTTTCATCTACATAGAGATGCATGAAGCACTTGAATGATATGATGTAGGAGAAGTATAATAAACATAGATTTATATAATAAGATCCTCCAAGCTCAAACTATATTCCAAAATATTTATACGATATAGCTTGTTCTATGTTGATTGTTTTTTCAATTTAGTGCGAACTTATTTGTTTGTGTAAGTAAGTCCATAACTGGCCTGTCATGTTTGAATTGATCCTTTGTTTACTTATACAACTGGTTTTTAACAATTATTATATTCTGTATAAAGTTGAAGCCATAGGCGTTGATCATGTCATAAATTTGCTAATTTGGAACTTAGACCCTGGGGTAGGAATGTTTGTTGGATTGAATGCTTCTCAACAGCTTTCTATGTCTCCTGTATTGATTGTAGGATGATGTGACAATGTCAGATCATGTGGACCTCCTTGTCGAGCAGGTGAAGATGCTTGCAGGAGAGATTGCATTTGGCACAAGTACTCTAAAGCGTCTAGTAGAGCAGTCAATGAATGATCCTGAAAGCTCGAGAACTCAGGTAATTTCTATTTTTTATAAAATAATTTTCTAAGATTAATTTTAACATAGCTTATCTACCTGTAATCAGACATAGAAGTTTGAACTTTGAAAGCGTTAATTAACACTTGTATTTGATTCTGAGGATCACAAACTTGAATTTATGGCACCGAGAACAAGGGCATGATTTTCTGTATTGGTGCTGAGAATATTGTTTGTTAATCCTGTAAGAAATTTGAGAGCACATTTATTTGTTGCTGCTACATATATGCTGGGATAGTTTGTCAAATATTTATAAACTTTTAAAATATATATATTCTTATCACAGGTTGAGAACTTGGAGCGTGAAATTCAAGAAAAGCGAAAGCAGATGAGAGTTTTAGAACAGCAAATAGTTGAGAGTGGTGAAGCCTCAGTTGCTAATGCATCTATGGTTGAAATGCAGCAGGTTCCACTGTTGCAAATTATTTCACGTGTTTCAACTCCCTTTCTGTATACTACTTGTTTGACTATGTTCTTTTCTTTTAACAGACAATTGCAAAATTGAGGACGCAATGTAGTGAGAAGGGTTTTGAGCTTGAGGTTTCCTCCTTTCTCCTAGTCTTGTTTTTGGCAATTCTTTGTGTTATCCGTTACTACTATACCTGCCATTTTTTTTCCTATTTCTTCCAATTAAGTATTAGTTTTACAATTTCCTTAACAATAAAAAATGTTAGATTTTCAAAAGCCTTCTTCAACCTTTTGATGCAGATTAAATCAGCAGATAATAATGTACTTCAAGATCAGCTACTTAAGAAGGTAACCTTTTGGAAGTTATTACTTGGTATTTTCCCTGCTTTGTTACCAAAGGAGAAAAAAAATAGCTATGTTCATTATCCTTTTGAAAATTTACTAGTCTATACTGTGGTTGCTCTTTTTTTTTTGCTATCAGTGTGCTGAAAACAAGGAATTGGAAGAGAAAATTCTCCAATTGGAGCAGCAATTAGCTTCAGTCTCTGGTGACAATAAATCACCCCCTTCTGAGAATTCTTTCCCTGATGAATATATTGATGAGTTGAGAAAGAAAGTTCAGTCACAGGTAAATTGTTATCTTATCCTTTTTATGATTAAGAATTCAATGTCTTAAATGTGTCTGAACAATATATTTACGTGTGAGGGAAGCCTCATGTGGCAGTCAATTGATCTTTTTTCCGCTATTATGTAAAGTTGCTATGACTTCTCTTATTGTATGATGCATCTTTCACTAGTTTTGAGGTCTCGGTACTGCATCTGAATATGGAAAATTATTCTACCTGTCCCATGTTAAGCTTCACTTTTTGCCAAAACGGGTGCCCCAAGTTAAACTTCCCCTTTCCGAATTTGGAAAATATTTGTCTCCACAACTCTCTCTACCTCTTCTCTTTCCTGCCACACATCCCACTACACGTTTAGTACAATATTTCTTATTCCTTGTGAAGAAAGTAAAAGTATACTTAACTAGGGACCGGGGGGAGGGGCAACTTTTTCTGAAATGTGCAAGTTGTCAGATAATCCTAGGATCCTTAAAAAGGATTAAATTAAACTTTTAGTTTATGCCCACTGCAGGTTTTTACTTGCTTGAAGCCACTTATAGTAATATTCTCTTTGGCATGTAATTATTTTATTAATCTTGCTTAAACCCACATAACTAGTGCTTGAAAATCATCTTTAGCCGTTAAGTCAATGTGCATCATTAGATCTTGGGTAATTTACTTGGACGCTGTTTGTGTTCACAGGAAATTGAGAACGAGAAACTGAAGTTAGAACATATTCAAATCCTAGAGGAGAACAGTGGACTACATGTACAAAATCAGAAACTTTCCGAGGAAGCTTCTTATGCCAAGGAATTAGCTTCAGCTGCTGCAGTAGAGCTAAAGAACTTAGCTGGTGAGGTTACAAAGCTTTCACTACAAAATGCCAAATTGGAGAAGGAAGTGCAGGCTTCTCGTGAGTTAACCACTAGAAGCTCCAGTAATGGTGTTAACCGGAAACACAATGAAATCCAAAGGAATATTCGTAGAGGCCGGGTTTCTGGCAGATCAAATGATGTCTCTGGAATAGCTAATGATGAATTAGACTTGTGGAATCTTGACCCTGATGATATCAAAATGGAGTTGCAAGCAAGGAAGCAAAGGGAGGCTATTCTGGAGGCAGCCTTGGCTGAGAAGGAAATTTTGGAAGATGAGTATAGGAAAAAGGTTGAAGAAGCAAAGAAGAGAGAGTCAGCTTTGGAGAACGATCTAGCAAACATGTGGGTGCTTGTTGCTCGTCTAAAGAAAGAGGCTAGTGTTATGCAAGAATCAAAGGTTAATGGCAGACAAAATGGAGATGTGGAGCAAAAAAGTAGTGTAAAATATGGCGATGGTGAATGCAAGGATCCAGTCCTGCCTCAGGCTCAAGATAGTGCAGTTGCTGCTTCTGTCATTCCCAAGGAAGAGCCTCTTGTTGTCCGTCTGAAGGTGAATCTTTTCTCCTCCAATCTTTTAAATATGAGTTTCTTGTTTGTTCAATTGACATCCTTCTTTTTAATGTTGTTCTGGATCACTCTAAGTTCACCGTAAACCACTCATTGTGTTCAGTTATGTGTTCTTGATGGATAATCGTAAACTTTTTAATGTTGTTCAAAAGGTTTGTAAAAGGACAGAGCTCCTGCATATTTTCCTACCCAAATTTTGTTGAATCAGCTTATAAACTAGGTATAATTAATTAATTATTTGGTCCTATACGTTCCTAAAAACTCTTCATCAGGCTCGAATGCAAGAGATGAAGGAGAAAGAGCTTAAATACACTGGGAATGGAGATGCCAACTCTCACGTGTGTAAAGTATGTTTTGAATCCCCTACAGCTACTATGCTTCTGCCATGCCGTCATTTTTGTTGTAAGTTCTTAGCCTGATTGAGACCTAGTATTTTTTATAAACAACCAGCATTAATTTTTTTTTTTATTTGCAGTATGCAAGTCATGCTCCCTTGCTTGTTCAGAATGTCCAATCTGCCGAACAAAGATTTCAGACAGGATTTTTGCCTTTACTTAACTTTGCAGTTGACACCCTTTGGAGATGAGGTGAACAAGCTTCCCCTTTCTAAACCAATGTTTGATCTTATTAAGAAGTCAATTGTTCATGATGGTCTATGCATGTGTCCAATAATCATTCCATAATTCTGAAAATCACAACTTATAGTCTACAATAAATGGGCATTTTGTTCAAATCTTTCAATAGGAATGGTCATGTATGCTCCTTGGAGAAGTTGTCACAACGGTGGTTACATTGTTTAGGTCTACTTTCGGAATAAAGGTGATGCAAAATGACTGTTGGTTGAATAGAAATAATTATTGGATGAGAGGTAATTAATCTAAATAGGGGTAATTATTAACTTATTGTGAGTCTCATTACTCCCCATGAATTATGATGAAAGTGAGTTAATAATCTTTTTTTCTCATCAAGCACCACAATTACCTTATTACCATTTTCATTGATAAATTTTGACAAGCAACATCTCTAGTTAATATATGAATCAATAATTCAATATCACCATGAAACTCAGGTGAAAACAATATTGGTTCCAATTAATTTTTAATGATACAATGATTATTCTACACCAGTTTCATGGTGAAACTAGCGCACCTTATACTTTCCTATACGAATTATACTGATGGGGCATGCCTTCCATTTATCTGTGACTGTTGCAGGTCTCCAATGCTTACCTGCTTATTTTCCTCGAGAGGCAGGGTCGATTCTTTGATTAATTAACCTGTATGTATATTATTGTGCTTCGTTTATCTTCCTCTGCACAAGCACAACGGGGCTGTATGAGGAGGAGAGAGCGAAGGGAGAGAGAGAGAATCCATGGTAGTAGATATGAAGTAGTTCTATAGGTGGCTGTCTGATCTTCAATGGAAAGTGTTTCTGAAAAACATTGTATTTTAATTACACTCCCCCTCCCTTTGTATAATTTATAAATTACCGAATTTCCCGTTACATCCTATCCCAACTCAACTCTACTTCAACAAAATGAATTGTCAATAAAAACTATCAACTCTCCTGCCTTCTGTTCCCATACTCTTGATTGAATGTTAGCTTTTGTTTGGTCATGCAATCAGTTCCTAAAGAAAAGTTATCTTTCTTTTTTATTAAAAAAAAAAAAAATGAAGTGTATCATTTAAAAAAAATAAGTAAAATATATTATTTTAAGGTTAAATTTGAAAATTTATAATCCTTTCATTACATTGAAATTTGTATATTTTATATATTTGTATATTTTATACAAATTTATACATTACTAAAAAATGTAAAAACTTATTTGTATTTGGGGTGTATATAAATATAATGCATTTGGTTTTAAGTTCAATTTTGATTTTTTTAAAAATTTAATTACATGCAAAATTGCTTTTTTTTTTTTTTTTTGAAATTGAGTTATTAGTGACTTGTTCGATATAGTATATTTCAACTTATACAATAACACACATTTTAAAGTGTAGTATTGTTCATATATAGCGTGATGCTAGTTTATTTACTGTGGTATGTTACATGTGATGTTAATTCATAGTATATGTTAGTTCATACACATGACAATGTTAGTTCATATATAATATTTTATATTATTTATCTCAATAACAACCAAACTTTAAAATACTATGAATAAATTATCGTTTACTATAAAATTTACTATGTGTATCATTCACGTAGTACTTTCTTACCGTGAAAATGTATCAAAACACCCATACATGTATGATGAAGTGGTTAGGCTCGTACTCTCTCCATGCAAATTGGAGTATTGGACTGTTGCATTGTCAAAAAATGGTTCTTATATAGTATATATAATCATCTACTACTTCCATAAATTATAATAAAAGCGCATTATTTTTCACATCATATGCTTCATACATTATTATATTAACATTTTATTTATTATTTCACACATATTAATTCACTTTTATTAATTATATAGAACCCATTAAAAATCAGGTGGGCTAGCTCACCTGACCACCGGGCTCCTCACTTGAGTGAGTGACCCGGGTTCGATTCCCTCTGGGAACGAATTGGAGATGGGAGATATAAAGTTGGCTAGGAGTTTATTCTTGGAGTGTTTGGAATTTGGTGTAACTACTAACAACTAATATTTACTGATAATTTTTTTTTTTATATATATAGAACTCATTAAACCTAGTTGGGGAGAGTGGGGATCAAAGGGAAAGATAGGAAGAAACTAGCGGTTTGTGTGTGGTTGTGTGCGGTGTGGCTCTTGTGGAAGAATAGAAATGCCATCTTGTTTCACCAAGATTCAATGATCAACAGTTTGGATCTTTTAAATGAGCTCAAAGTGCGTATTTAGAGTTGGTTAACTTTGTATCTGTGACAAGGATATTTCTTATACCTTCTGAGTAATAATATTTTTTTCCGATCAAAAAAAAGTTGGGGACAATATGGGTTAATTATTTACAATTTTTGTTTTAAGTGAGGCCCAATAATGAGATTGCGGGTAATGATAATATTATTTGTATCTCATCAGTTGGTTCTTAAATAAAATTAAAATTTCTTTAAATTAAAATATGTCTCAATAATTGAAGCTAAATTATGAGCGGTGCTCATAAATCCATAGTGTGATCATTAATGAGTTTGTCCACTCTTACAATTATGAGAGGGAAATACTGTGGCCTTTGCAAAATCTTGCTTTCTAGTTAGGTAACATTCAACCATTGGCGTCTTGGTGATGCCTTTTGGGTTTCAGTTCATATTTTATGTTAGGTTGCTTTTTTTTTCTTTTCTTTTTTTAAAATTACGGTATCTCATATAAGGACCGACTAATTTGAGAAATTCAAAATTTACTGTGCTCAAAATTTAATTGCACCTTTTCTATTTCGAACCTAAAACCTAAATAAAAACATGTATGTATACTTATTGGTCGTAAGTCCTCACCACTAGATTAACTCATAAGGGCTAGTTGATGTCGGACACTCTTTCTATTTTTGTATTTAGTATTATGTATTTTATTTTACAAATACAAACTATTGCATGGAAAAATGATATCATGCTCTAGGTTGATGCATTTATAGGTGTTTTTTCAGTGTGATGTGTTTCCTACTATAATAAAGATTTATAAATTATATGTCTTGGATTATATTTAAGGTAATTTTTGTCCTAGTATATTATATATAATGTGAATGCTTAAATTGTTTTATCAATTGCTGCTTAAAACGTCATAATACTTATACACAATATCTATTCGTGTGGCACTGTTCCACTGCTGCGATATTGGTGATTACCATTTACATAAGTAACAAAGGTTTAAAGTTTGTTAATTGTTTAGAGTGACTTCCTTAATTGTTTTTTTTTAAACTCTTGCTTGTAGCTTGCGTTCTAAAAAGTGGATCGGTCGGTCGGACCGTTACTTGGACGCTCCTTCGACCCGCTTTTATACGTTAGACCGCACATTTTTTAAAACGGTAAAAATCGAGTCGGACGATCACTCGGTGGACCGACAAAAACGACACTTCAATAAACTTCTGGTTACATGATAATTTATTAACTAAATTAAATACATATAATATATATCATCAAATATAATTTAATAATAAAATATCTAATTTATTAATAAAGTTTATTCATAAAATATACTCCCTCTGTTCACCAAATTATTTCTCATTTTCCTTTTTTGTTTGTCCACAAAACTTTTTCTCATTTCCTTATTTGGAAACAACCTACACTCATAATAAAATTTTGGGCCCCACAATACTCTTATTTTTCCCTTACTTATCTATCATTTCAATATAATACTACTTTTCATTAAATCTCGTGCCCACAAAGAAATGGGAAAAAGTTTCATGGACGGAGGGAGGATAATTTTATAAGAAAAATATACATATCTAAATATTTATAATTAAATATTATGTATTATGACGTTATACCGACGTAAAAGCTTTAAAAATGGTCAGACCTAAGGGTCCAAATGATACATAGAGCCATTGGGAATTCCAAGCTGGTTCGATAATATTTCCTACAAAACATCTTTTTAATTTAATAATACCAGTTAGGAGTGTGCAGAAAAAAAAAAAGTAAAAATCGAAATAAGTTACGAAATTCGGTCTATTCGGTTTAATTTTGAAAATATTGATTCAATTTTTGTTCATATAATTTTAAATTTTTGAACTATTCAGTTCAGTCCTATTTTGGGCCAAGATAACCTAATATACCTAAATACTACTGTAGACTAAATTTATATTTTAAAAAATAATATATATAATAAAACTAATAAAAATAAAATTATTAAATTAATATTGTGTGGTTTCGATCAAATTTTGAATTTGTGGTGTTTTGAATTTTTTTTGAATTTAATTGTGTTGTATACTTCTGTTAAGTGTAAAGATAAACTGAGTTTGAGTACTGAAGATTAGTCAGGAATCCTGATCCTGAGTGTTGGATCCGGAGGAATATTCCTGAGGAAAGCATCCTGAGCCTGAGCGAAGACTTGATCCTGAGTCAGGAGTGTTCTGATCCTGACACTCATCCTGAATGTCATCCTGAGTGGTCAGATCAGTGAAGATACTGAAGACTCAGTAAAACTGAAGGCAATCCTGAGAGATCATCCTGAGCTGAGAATCACCTACTCTCTGAGTCACTCAGCATGAAGGCGATCCTGAGCTTACAGTTAAGAAAACAGAGCATGACAAAGGCGACTTCACCAGAGTGATAAAGTCGGTTATTTGGGCAGCTGGCGGAGCAATCTCATTGGACGCCGGAACAGTTATTCAAGGCGGTTATAACCATACGAATCTCGTTGATTGGTTAAGAGCTCCAAGGCGGTTAAGGGTCTGATCTATAAATATGTATTCATTCCAGTCTTTTAATCGAGTGCTTCATTCTAAATCTTAGAGAGATAAAGCTTGTAATCTGTAAACATTATTTCATCATTTAGTGAAGTGAGTCAAACCCATCCGTGGACGTAGATCAATTTGATCGAACCACGTAAATTGCTTATTTTTTTTATTTCCTGATTATTTCTGTTGAGTGTGTTCATCCGGCAAGTTCTTCCAATTCCTCTGAAAACTTCAAGTCTTATAGAGCTCGATTCAGTTCCGATCATATTTCACAATAATTGGCGCCGTCTGTGGGAATCGGAGGAGAAATCGACTGATTAATCATCAATCATGACATCTACCAAGCTGGAATTTGAGAAATTCACTGGAGCAAACGATTTTGGCTTGTGGAAGATCAAGATGAAGGCTCTCTTGACTCATCATGGGCTGGCCAATGCTCTGAAGCCTGAAGATCAATGGCCTCTTCTTCGTCAGAAAATCCAGGCAAGAGACAAGAAATATTGGAAAAGGCTCATAGTACAATCATCTTGTGTCTGGGGGATAAGCCTCTGAGGGAGGTGTGCAAGGAGAAGACTGCCATTGAGGTTTGGAGTAAGCTGGAGAAGGTGTATCAGACCAAGTCTGTCACCAACAAGTTGTTCATGAAACAAAAACTGATGTCATTCAGGATGAATGAAGAGAAGGAGTTGATTGAACAACTTGAGGAATTCAATAAGGCTGCTGATGATCTTGAGAACCTGGGAGTGGAAATTGATGATGATGATAAGGCTCTGATGCTCCTGAATTCTTTGCCTAAATCCTTTGAGAATTTCAAGGATACCTTACTATTTGGGAGGCAGGATAAATTGTCCTTTGATGATATTCTGGGTGCGCTGAAAACTAAGTCTATTCAGCTACAAACTGATAAGAAAAATTCAGTTCAGACTGAAGGATTGAATGTCAGGTTCAAGAAGGGAAATAAAGATTTTCAGAACAAGAAGAAGAAAAACACAAAGGGGCCAAAATCTGGTGATTTTGTTGAGAAGAGGAAATGTTTTGCTTGTCACAAAACTGGTCATCTCAAGAAGAATTGCCTTGACAGAAATAGGAATCAGGGAGAAGAACAAAAGATTGATATAACTGTTGCTGCTGAAGGTGGGTATGATAGTGCTGAGGTGTTAACAGTTACTAACCTGAAACTGAGTGATGAGTGGGTACTGGATTCTGGATGTTCATTCCATATGTGCCCTGATGAATCATTATTCAGGGAGTTGAGGAGGTTTGATGGAGGCTCAGTTGTTCTGGGCAATAATCAGACATGTAAGGTGAAAGGGAGTGGTTCTGTCAGGTTGAAGCTGCATGATGGAGTAGATAAGATACTCTCAAATGTGAGGCTGGTGCCAGAACCGAAGAGAAATCTGATCTCCCTGGGTTCAATGAATCAACTGGTTTATGAGTTTAACACTGAGGATGGTTATATCCTGATAACCAAAGGTAAGAAGGTATACATGAAAGGCAAGAAAGTCAATGGGTTGTATATCCTGATTGGAAGCACTTCTTCAGGGTCAGCAAACAATGTTATGGACAGCACTGAGGCAATGATATGACATAACAGGTTGGGCCATATTGGAGAAAGGGGGCTCCAAGAACTTTCGAAGCAGAAGGCATTTGGGGAAGGAAAGGTGATGAAATTGGATTTTTGTGACAATTGTGTCCTGGACAAATCCAAGAAAATCTCATTCCCTAAAGGTAAGAAGACTACTGATGCACCTCTGGATTATGTTCATTCTGATATCTGGGGACCAGCTAAGGTAGAGACTCATGGAGGGGGAAGATACTCCATGACAGTCATTGATGACTTCAGCAGAAAAGTATGGGTATTCATACTGAAGCAGAAGAGTGAGGCCTTGGAAAGGTTCAGGGATTGGGTCAGTGAACAGGAAAATAAGAAAGGAAGATCCATTAAACATCTCAGGACTGATAATGGATTGGAGTATGTATCAGAGGAGTTCAACAATTTCTGCAAAGAAAGGGGGATCACTAGACACAGGACTGTTCCTGAAAATCCTCAGCAAAATGACTTGGCTGAGAGGATGAATAAGACAATCTTGGAAAATGTCAGAAGTATGTTGTTAGATGCAAAGCTACCCAAGGTGTTTTGGGGGGAAACAGTCAGTACAACTTGTTATCTTATTAATAAGTCACATTCCTCAGCAATTGAGTTCAGGACACCTGATGAGGTGTGGTATGGGAGGATCTCGGACTACAATAACCTGAAGGTATTTGGTTGCTCAACTTTTGCCCACATCAGGCAGGATAAGCTAGAACCTAGAGCACTGAGATGTATCTTCTTAGGATATCCTAAGGGAGTGAAAGGATACAAGTTATGGTGTTTGGAACCTGGACATAAAAGGTGTATTGTCAGTAGAGATGTGACTTTCAACGAGAAAGTCATGGGATATAATCAGCCCATCAGCATACACGACTCAGATGGTATACTTTCATGAGATGGATCTCAGGTTGAGGTGGAGACTCCTGAAAGGAACTCAGGACAAGGAATTTTTGAGGTAGGTGAAACCTCAGGGAGGACTCAGGAGGAGTCATAGGAAAGTGATACTGACAATCATTCTGACCATTCAATTTCAGATACTGAAGGCCAAGTTCTCAGGAATTATAGTCTAGCAAGAGACAGACACAGGAGAAGCATACACCTGTTGATAGAATTTACTAATAGATGTTTGTTTATGTGGCTTTACAACATATTAATCCTATCAAACAACAATCCAAGAATTTGTGTTCTTGGATGTAATATGAGGAGGGAGAGTAGAGAGTTTAGAGAGAGAAATATTGCAGTGTGGATTGTATTAAT